>JADLZK010004626.1:0-34462 GCA_015847255.1 Hyparrhenia diplandra | reverse complement strand
CATCGTCTCTAGCGGGGCGGGTGATTGTAAGACTCGGGACAAATACGGCGCGTGCGGTTCTCGGCGTCGCTCCAGCGACGTGTGTGCGCAGCTTGCGAGACACCACGGACACACTGTGGACTCACGGCGACAGCGCCGCGGCCTAACATCACGGCTGATTCGAGGGCATGCGCGCCGCGAGCGTACGTTTTACTGCATCGTGTCGCCAATACCGACAAGCGGCCGAACATGCGGTGACAACACCGCGTGCAGTAAAGTGACGTAGCGTCGGGTGGCGGTTCGCGACATGTCTGAGTTTGCACGCTAACACATCTCGTCCGAAAATAAGCGGCGTAAGCTGGTGGCTCACGACATGTCGCGGACACCTCCTAACACAACAAATGTCCCAGAAAATAAATGCCCAGCGTCGGTAGTGGTTGCGACATGTCGCGAGACACCTCTAACACAACTTCGTGCGAAAATCGCGCGACTTTAATTTAGCGTGGCCGTTCACGGACCCTTGATGTTCCAGCGTGGGTATCAGCGGCGCGGCGTGCATGCCGGTGTCAGGCAACGCGCCGGTTATCGACCCGCAGCGGTACAGTGAATCCGCAGCGTGCGTAATACTCGTAGCGATCGCGAGCCGGCGGCCGAAAAGGTGTCACGTAGCAAAAGCAGCGTCGCGAATTAGGGGTTGCATTCACGGTCGATGCGGTCTCGAAAATCGCTGTGATGAAGCGGCGTGTCCGAGATACGTTGATTCTGCGGACACTTTCGGTTTCAAAGCGTCTACCTGCCGTAGCGATGCGTACGTGCCCGATAGCAGCAGCGTGCGGATTAAGAAAAGCGAGGCGCGTTACATGAACGCGTATGCGTAATGACCTCCTATTCGCGGCGCGTATTGATCTTAATGGGACCATCAGGCGCTAATGCGGCGCTTTCGCCCAGCCCGCCGCGTCGATAATGTCTAACTTCTGAGCGCTTGTTATTAGCGGCGTCTGCGGGCTCACTGGCGGTTATTAGCCTTTTTACATAGTGTAGAGAAATCCTCTCATGCATAGCAACATGAGCTTGTCCCTTCTTCTTGTTCTTCTTCTTCCTCTTCTTCATCCGCTTGAAGAGGATGAAGCCATCACTGTCCCAAGCCAGCCACATGAGACTCATTCTTCTTCTTGGGCTTCTCATTGCTTCTCATTTTCTTGTCATTCTACTTTCTAGCTTTCTTGATGCCCTTCTCATCTTCACTGTCATATGGGCGCTGGCGACCAAGATGACAATCATCATGGCATCGAAAGAAAGCACTTCATAGTTTGCCTTCATTCTTGCCACCCCTTCTTCTTAGGTGTGTGCTTCCTTCTTCTTCTTTGAGATGTAGATCTTCTTCACATATTTGCCCAGTTTCCTCACGAAGAGCCATGTGCTCATCAGCTCTCACTCCCACTAGTAGAAGTGCCTTCCTCTTCATCACTAGACTCTTCCCTCTTTTCTCTCTACTTTGCCCTTGGATAACTAGCCTGAAAAGCAAGCTTTTCTCCTTGTCATCTTTCTTGTCCTCATCCTCGTCTTCTTTTTGGCCTTGCTTGATGAGCTCTTGCTTTTTGGTCATCACTCAAGAGCAATATCATTTGCATAGATTTTCTTTTCTTCAAGCAATTGGTTGGTGCATCTTCCTTTGCTACCTCGAACCCTTCTGGCCACAACCCAACATCTTCTCAATTGATTGACTTGAGGTGTGTCATCTTCACCTTCAATAGGCAAAGTTTTGTGCCATCGAAGGTGGCGCCTTCTTAGTGTTGTTGACATGAAAACTCAACGCCATTTTGTCACCGTGAGGGTTGTTAAGCTTTCTAAACACGGTGTCTCTCGCTTCCTACCACTTGAAAGGTCCTAATGGCTAGAGGGGGTGTGAATAGCCTATTAAAAATTCTACAAACAACACTTAACAAGGCGATTAGTAAATAAAGATGGCATAGCAAAATATGCGGTGCTACAAGCTGAATATGCAACCACAAGTCAAATATATCAATTCTAATATCTCTAAGTCCACACAAAGCTAGGTCACTAGTTTACCTTTTTGAGCAAGAAAAATCTAACTAATTCAACCGCTTGGAGCAAACTATTCTAAATCAACTAAACAACCTAAGCAAAGCTACACAAGTATATCGAATGTAAATGCTAAGAGAAGGAGGGATCATATCGCCATCAATGTGTAGAGGTTGTGAAGCCAATCAATCAAGCAGCATAAGAGAAATCTCCAATGAGCACAATACAAATGACCGATGATTTTCACAAGAGGTTCACGTGTTTGCCCGAACACGCTAGTCCCGTTGTGGCGATACACAATCACTTGACCACTTGCTAAGCTTTATGACCGCACGTGCCAAATCCCACGGTGGGAGCTCAAACAACACCGATCACAACAAAGGATTCAAAATAACGAAGGCAATCCACTAGTGCTCCTTTCATGAATCTCCCATATGTAAGGAATCGACCCTCACAAAACCACCAATTCGAACAAGCTCCAATCGAGGCTCAACACACGCCTCAACCTCCAAGCCGCTAGGGAACCAAGCAAATTCCCAAGAGAAACAAGATCCAATTCAGACTCCTCCAAGGATGAAGTGCCTCTAGATGCAAGCAATCAAGCAAATGCACTTCTATCTCTCAATCTCACCCAAGAATCGAAGTTAGGATGAAGAGATGAGTTGAGGGGAGTCTCAAAAGCTCACAAGTGTGTAGGAGTGTTAAAATGTGTAGAGAGGACTCACAAACCCGACCATCAAGTATTTATAGAGCCCACTCAAAAATGGTAGCCGTTGGGGGGTTGCGCGTCTTGGCCGGACTCGTCGACCCGGACGCACGGCAAAGTCCCGATCAAGCGTCCGGCCGTGGCCGGCCGTCGCCCCGGCCTAAAAAAGACAACACCCCTTGGCCCCTGTAACGACACAGAAGAGTGTGCTTCCGTCGATCGTCCGGTCATGACTAGGATAGCGGTTCGGGTTCGGTTCGGTGGAGTCTCCGTGCCCCAAAACCAAACCCAAATCAAAAACAAAACCGAAACCTAAACCATTCGTGAAAATCCATCACCAAAACCAAACCCGCGGATAAACGAAAACGAGCGGATACCCTAAAACCCGCGGATAATCCAAAACAACGGATACCCTTGGATATATATACACATATTCATATGTATAAACAATAGACAACAAATAATAAATATTTTCATTAGTCAATTTTGAATAAATTTAATAATCTAAGTAAATAAGTTATTATTAACATATTACAAAAACTTGAGTTTTAATTCTAAATGATTTATTTCGGATATCCATTGGATATCCACGGGTGGAAAACTAAACCCAAAACCAAACCCGAAACGAACACAAACCGATCCACGAAAACCGTGGGTGAAATTTCAGAACCAAAACGAAACCCGCAGAATCAAAACCCGCGGATATCCGCAAAAACAAACCGCCGCCATCTTTAGTCATGACCCGGATGCTTCCCGTCCATGCATCCGGCCGACCCACGAAGTTGAACCCTAAAAACATGCTTTTTGGAATCCGACCGAACTTCGCTCGGCCCGACCGTGCGGTCAAAACCGAAGGCCCGGTCGGAGCCCCGATGGTGAGTCCTGGCCACCGTTTCTGCGAAAAATCAGCCTCTTGTTGTCGCCTTTGCTTCAACCTTTTGCTTCGCCTCTTGTCACAAGTTGCCAACACGTCGAAGATGATCTCAATATCATGTATGTTAGCATGTCGCGATCGATTAGGCAAGAACGTGCTAGTGCTCTCAATCCTAAATGCAATATGCAAGTCAATTGGACCTAGAAGCACTTCACCAAAGGATTAGTCATGCGCATCCCTCTTGATAGTCGGGCTATCTATCCTATAATGTGATCACACGCCTGTTGTGTCTTGATCACCGAAAAGAAAACCCTATCAAGTATACCTTTGCCTTGATCTCCTGTTCCTTCCAAACCGACAAACGAGCTTGACGATCCCTCATGTCCATCATCATCGTCCATGTTCATTATCGTCATGCTCCACGCCATCCATGCAATCCTCGTCTCTCAAGTCACACTTAGAGCAAAGGATTAGCATAACAAAGTGTGTCATCAATTTTCAAAACCAACATGAGATTTCACAAGTCAAGGGCGAAGACAGAGGAATAAAATCATCTACCAAGAACTTTCTTAAATAAATTATTACATATACTTTATTACACTACTATACATTGTCAACCATCCAACATGTCTAAGTATTACTGTTTTGAAGTTTTAAAATTTTGGAGCTTAAGACATAAGGTTAAATAATCGTTATGCCAATGAGTACATACTCTATTTCATGCATTCAAATATATTGTTACTAACTTTGTTTGAACATACACAAAGTAATCCCCGTGAATGGCTACATGCAAAAAAATTAAAATACCACAACCCATTTTACGCGGCGTGGGGTATTCTCCTAGTATCTTTTATTCCGGAGTCTAAACATAGCAAGTAATATATCCATTTCGATCAATAAGTGACGAGATCTTCGCAATGGTATACTCCGTTTTATCATTGGAGATACTTTGTTTTGATTATAAATTGAGAAACCCTACAAAATAGTCAGGGACACCAAAACTCGTGGAACTTCGTCATATAAATAATACTTTGCTATGATATAATATGGAATGTTTGATATTTTAGTGCACTTTGGCGGTCGAAATATATGCCATAACGACCCGTCAACACTCACACAAAAACACGGAGCAAAAAATCGGTCGAAATCATGCGAGGAGATAACGGGGAGAATGAGGATGAAACCCTAGGTCAAACAAAATCGACAAAACTTCGTTGCATAATGCCATACGGGAGCCGGGGAAGGGGATGAGACAAACTTGCATGGAGACGCTGGCGTCGATGAAACCACAATCAAGAGGATGTGGGAGGGATCCGCGAAAGTGCATGTGTGCGACCGACCGAGCCGAGGGCTCATTGGAGAGGGTGGGAGCACGCATGGGGAACGGGGAACTGAGTCTCACCGAAGAGAGTCGGGGAGAGGAGCTAGGAAAGGCGAGGGGAGAGGGAGCGGGGAGACGGGCCTGTTGGAGAGAAATGCAAACTACTTGGCGTGGTACCCAACATTCAAAATGACAACTTTAGAATGATATGTGGGACCGGGATCGAGTCACCAACGCATGTGCGATTCGCGGGCCCCTCGGTTAAGGCGCTACTATATAGCCGCCAGAACGCCGGACAAAAAGACAATGAGTCTGTTGTATAGTCTTTTACCATATCGTAATTACCAATATTCACATAAATAAAGAATAATCTCTCGTGTGTTTACTTGCTCTACTATTTCATCTACCAACTTGAAGACGAGAGGAAGACAACAAGCCGTTGTATAGTAGTCTTTACCATGTTGTAATTTCACGAATATTCATATAAATCTATACCTACTAATAAAGAAAGAAAACTTCTCGCACCTTTTTTTTTTTTTTGTATGCCCTCCCCCCCCATATCAGTCTCGGTCTCTTCTATACCTATTTCTGGAAGTATGATTCGAATTTGATTGCAAGCCATTATCATTTCTGTGGACCTGCTGGCCTCCTGTCCCTCCACCCGGCCTCGGCTGTTGGATTGGCGCTACATGGGCCATGGGCCATGGACCATATGACCCTGCTCGACGTTTCAATTTCAATTTCAACTCGAGTCCCGTACGGAGCCGCGCAGGATCGAGGCAAAGCAGAGCACTGTCGTAGTGCCTGCTGTGCCTAGGATTGCGAGGCAAAGCCGAGCATTTTGGAAAGATTAAATGTGTAGTGCCTGCTGTGCCTAGCTTGATTGCGGGTCGGAAAAATATTTCACCAACAAAACACCCCCCTATTGTGCGGGTCGGAACTTCAAATTGGTGCAAGTCAGCTACCATGCACACGGTGGTGCCCCAGGAAGCTTCAAGATCATTGCTTGGTGCACACAGAAGATGTACGTGAGTACAGGTACATCGACGCTCGCAATGCCAACTCGTCGCGTCGACTACTTCGGCTACTGGCATGTGAGAAAATTTCTGGCAAACTTTTTTTCTTCCACGTTTTTTTCTTTCCTCCTCTTCCTCCCGTACAGAACTGGGAATCTGCTGTAGTTTTTTTTCCACATCTCCTTTCTTCCGCCTCCATATTCTAGTCTCGAAGTTTCATCTCAGATCCTCCCCGTGTCTCTGATCCATAACGCACACCACCACCGTGGTTAAAAAAACTACGCCCTCCCAAAAAAATGTCGCCGTCGTTGCTCGATTAGGCACCTACCATGCTGTGCAACCCACTTATGTCACACTCGTGTCGCTCTCTCCTTCTCGCCAACGGCTTCTATTCGCCAACGCCGATTTCGGTGTTGCCTCACCCAACCATGGCGCCATCGGCGAATGTGTGGATACCTCAGTCGCGGATGTATGCATCATATATCTACCATCAGTGCGGACATATGCATCATATATCTACCATCAGTTGTCTAAACCCGATGGCCTGAGCACCATCGTCGTCAGCTTGACGGCCAACACCCACACCGAACGCGACAGCGTAATGACGCCCCTGCTAGCTGTGTGTTTCCGATGTCTCCTATAGATGAATCGTCGTCATCTATGTCTCAACATCAATCACTAGGTCCCGATTCAATTTTTCACTTTGTGTAAGTTGGGAGACCCCTTACAGATACCTTGAGTATTGTTATGTGCCTGTGCATAAAGCCATAAACATGCACGCAAGTGGCCACAATTGAGATTATGCCGAGACATGCCATGAAATAATGCATTTGACTTAAGGACTTGTCTTAGGGAAATATGTCAATTTTAGTGGATCATTTCGGTGAGATTTCGTACAACGGCAGCGGGGACTGCCTCCTGACACCTTCCTCAGTCTCAGTGACTTCACTTAGGCAAGATGAGGTCGTCGTGGGTGGCTGATCACGCTGAGCTCCCGGTGCATGACACATTCATATTTTGCTAGTAAAGAATAATCTCCGTGTGTTTAGGAAGGCGGGGCTACTTGGGCTCAGCCCGGCTTCGCGCGGCTTCGCCGGTGCGGCGTCGCCGCACGGGCGCCCTCGCCCGCTCGGCGGCGACCCGAGGTCGCGGCGACCCCAAAGCCCGAGCTGCGGCGGTAGGCAGGTACCCGCCGCGGTAGGCGTCGAGAAGGTGGAGATCCCTCGCATGCCCGCGCCACGGCTCCCCATGACGGCCAGCAGCGCGTCGCTCCGCACTAAATTGGTTGCCGATAAATATTTCTGGTCGCTTCCATCGCCGCTCGTCGCGGCATTCATCCTGGCCTTGCTCGTTTTAAATAGCGGGGGTCCGTCGCGGATGAAGGGTCGAAGGGCAACAGGCCTAGTGGATGAGCCGGCGGAATTTTGGTGGACGGGGGGAGGACGGTGGACGGTCGCCGACGGAAAGGCTTCCAGAGAACGAACGGAAAACGAAAACTAAAGGATGATGATGTGTCCTATGTGCATGTCAAGAGAAATCTCCGGTTTCTCGTATAGGTGTTATAGATAGATTATAGATAGATAGATTTCACGTGCCAATATTGAGAGAGAGGGGGAAGGGAGTAACAGTTTCGTCACCGTCACCGTCACCGTCACGTAACTCCCCATCGCCGTGCGTAACACCAGGGCCGCTTCGCCTTTTGCCTCGCCTCGCCTCGCCTCCTTCCTTCAATACAATTCCTCGTCTTCTCTCCGCCGCGATCACGCCAGCGCCCCCGTAAAACCCTAACCACCCGGAGCCTCCGCAGCAACTGCTTCAGGCGACGGCGCAGCGACCCCAGTTGCCCCTGCGGAGGCGACGGCGCAGCAGGTTGCTCGTGCGGAGGCGGACGGCGCGGCGGAGGTCTTTTCCTTCCCGGCGATGCGAATTGCGGTATGAAGCTCAAGCGGCGACGCGCGGTAGAAGTGGTACGTTGCCTCGGTTACCCTGCCCCCTCGATCCCGCCATCTATGAGTCGATCGCTTGATCGCGAAGGCGAACGGATTAGGTATTGCTCCCAGGTTTCTTTTTACTAGTGCGTCTTAGCTCGTGATGTCCATTCTTGTTCCTTTTGGGCGGTTAGGAAGTTGCGTTCCAGGGTGGTTTTGGTCGGTGAATCGCTAGACGCCATCGTGGCTTTTGTAGTGTTCAGTGCCTGCAATTATTGCAACAGTAGTTTGTGATGATACAAGATGTCTTAGATCTGCAGTTAGCCAAACCTCGTATGTGCGGTAGTTAAACCTGAATTAGGTTATCGTCGGGAGACTATCTGTGAGGTTTACCGCTGGTAGATATTCCAGTTCCAGGTGATAGTAGGTTTGTTGGGTTTAATTATGACACAAGCCCAAAGTTACTTTTTGGGGATCACAGGGTTCCTTGTGTATATTATATAGTCTCCGCAATTGACATTCGTTATGTCTTCATGATTGCAAGAAGAAACTTTTAGACCATAGATACAGGGTCGGAGCCAGGATTTAGATATAGGGGTGCCAAATTATCAAGTGTTTACAGAAAAGTATATGGTACCACCGTCAAATCTTGATGTCCGTTTAAAATATTATCAACTTCGATTTTGGCTTAAAAACTACAATAAGTCATCTTTAATCTTTTCATCTTCAAAAAAAATGCTAAATGTTCAAATTGAAGAAAACATTGTCCATAGGTTAATGGTACACATCATATTTACTTTATTTAGACACTTAACATTAGACAGTTAGGATATTTATTGAGAAAGACATGTTAGAATTGGCTGAGAAGACATTATTTACTTTATAGTTTCTAGTGATTATTAGGAACTAATGAGATATATTAATGAAAACAGTGCACAATTGTGTTTAGTGCTGATCAAACTCAATCTCTTAATGAAACCTAAGCATTGTGTGATATTATATGAAACAATTGTGCACACAAGTTGGTTGCATTTTCTTATTGCTTTACATATGATCGTTAATCTAACATGTAGCAGATCCTTTGTTTTTCCCTCTCTTGTACCTTTAACCAATGTATGTTGTTTTGTTTGCAGCCTCCATATATAAAATCTTTCATTAACAGTGTTACCACCGTTCCTCTTGAGAATGTAGAATTGCCGCTGAAGGATTTTGCATGGGAATTTGACAAGGTGTGTACATCAGACTTTTTATGTATAGCTTTTGTGGTGATGTTATTAACTCTAATCTCTTGCCATTGAATTGGTGTAGGGGATTTCCATCACTGGGTGGACCTTTTCAATCATTTTGATTCTTTTTCTTTGAGACTTATATTAAATCAAGGAAAGATTTGCATCTTGAAGATAACTTCCTTGATCTGGATCCCCATTTCCTCGAGAAGCAGTTCTTCAAATTCTCAGAGTATCAAAACTAATATTGGAAAATTGTACAAATAGACACTTCTATAGTTTTTTGAGGTCAGAACTTTATGTCCTGTTTATATGCAGACCTATTTGTTTTCCCCCTCTGTATTTAGCAGCATAACTTTCTGATTTTATTCATTTCCAGTAATATATTGCTAATTTATGTATTTTTTGGTTACAGCAGCATCTGTCTGCTCTTTTTTATCATCTACAGATGTGGATATTATTGAAGCAAGCTTGCAGACATTAATGGCTTTTGTGGACAAGTCAAATGGGAAAAGCTCAATACACAGTGCATCTCTCGCTTCAAAGTTATTTGCTTTCGCTCAAGGTTGGGGTGGAAAAGAAGGCGGCCTTGGATTAATAGCATGTTCTCTGCCCAGTGTATCTGATCCAGTTTCCACTGAGGTTGGCTCCACTCTCCATTTTGAGTTCTATCGCACTGCTGATAAATCAGAGAAATCCCAGTGTCTAGAGAATGAGAACAGGTTGGAAGTAATTCATTTATCTAATGTCAATACTTGCAAGGAGACAGATCTTGAAATACTGGACAGATTAATTAAGGATTACAGTGTACCACAAGCTTTAAGGTTCCCTCTTCTTACAAGACTAAGATTTGCAAGGGCATTTGACTCTTTAACATGTCGACAACAGTATATCTGTATCCGCCTGCATGCCTTCATTGTTCTTGTCCAAGCAGGCCATGATTCAGAAGGTCTATCAACATTTTTGAGCAACGAACCAGAATTCATTGATGAGCTGTTATCACTGCTTAGCTACGAGGATGAGATACCCGAAAAAATTCGGATACTGGGAATCCTTTCATTAGTTGCACTGTGCCAAGATCGATCTCACCAGCCTACTGTATTGTCCTCAGTAACTTCTGGTGGTCATCGTGGTATCCTTCCCAGTCTCATGCAGAAGGCAGTGGACTCTATCATCAATGGTTCTATGAAATGGTCCATAATATTTGCTGAAGCACTTCTATCTCTTGTATCAATGCTGGTATCATCAACACCAGGATCTCTAGCTCTACAAGAAGCAGGCTTTTTATACCCACTATTTTGCCTCTTCTCAAAGACACAAACACACAACATTTACATCTAGTTAGTACGGCAGTGCATGTCATTGAGAGCTTCCTGGATTATCACAATCCTTCTTCAGCATTGTTCAGAGATCTAGGTGGACTAGATGACACTATTGCTCGTCTCAAGATAGAAGTATCTCAAGTTGAGGTTATTTCAAACAAATTTGAAGCGTCTCATTCTAACAATAAAGGAAAAGAGGTTGAAAGCTGTCCAACTGTACAAGATATACAGCCTTCATGTTCTGAATCCTTGATTTTGTATCAGAGGAAGAACTTAATGAAAGTTTTACTACGTACAATATCTCTGGCAACATATGTGCCTGGTAGTTCTGCTCGTGTTGATGGTTCAGAAGAGAACGTGTTACCCCCATGTTTATGTAAGATTTTTAAGAGAGGCAAGGACTTTGGTGGTGGTGTTTTCTCACTTGCTGCAAATGTTATGAGTGATCTCATACATAAAGATCCAACATGCTATACTGTTCTTGATGCAGCTGGTTTACCAAAAGCATTTCTTGATGCCATAATGGGTGGTGTACTTTATAACTCTGATGCAGTCTCATGTATACCCCAGTGTTTAGATGCATTGTGCCTAAACAATAATGGTCTTCAATTGGTCAAGGACCGCAATGCTTTAAGATGTTTTGTGAAAATCTTTACCTCTAGATCATATCTGAAAGCTCTTAGTGGTGACACAACGGGGCCTTATCAAGTGGACTTGATGAATTAATGCGTCATGCATCATCATTACGATCCTCTGGAGTTAGCATGTTTATTGAAATCTTGAACACTATTTCTAAAGTAGGGTGTGGTGGAGACTCTATTTCCTGTAAGGAATCTGATAATTCCTCTGCAGCTGTTCCCATGAATACTGATGTGGAGGTAGCTACAACACAGAGTGAGGGTGTACCTCCTGAGGTAGGATGCTCAATCAATACAGTTGATGCTCCTCTAGATGCTTTGACATCATCATCCATTGAGTTATTTCTTCCTGAGTGCATATGCAATGTTGCTCGTCTCCTTGAAACTGTTCTGCAAAATACTGATACATGTAGGCTATTTATTGAGAAAAAAAGGCATTGAAGCTATCCTTCAACTCTTTAAGTTGCCATCAATACCTGTATCTGTTTCAATTGGTCAGAGTATTTCTGTTGCATTCAAGAACTTCTCACCTCAGCATTCTGTTTCTCTTGCACGAGCAGTGTGCTCATTCTTTAGAGACCACCTTAAAACGACTAATGAATTGTTGGGTTTGATCTCTGGAACTAAGCTGGTTGATAGCGAACCTACAAAGCAATCAGCTCCTCTGAAGTCACTTTCTACGCTTGAAGGGCTTTTGTCGCTTACCAATTTTCTCCTGAAGGGAACTACCATTATGGTCTCAGAATTGGCTTTTGCTGATGCTGAGATATTGAAGGAATTGGGGAAGGTTTATATTGAGGTGACATGGCAGATATCTTTACTCAGTGATTCTAAGGTGGATAAGAAAGAGGCAGATCAAGATGATTTGGCTGGGGATGCTTCAATTTCTGAAAGGGATAGTGACGATGACACAAATACAGCACCATTTTCAAGATATACGAATTCTGTTTCAGCAAGGGCTTCTTTATCACCCTGGGGCATGGAGCAAGATTTTGTTTCAACTGTGCGATCTGCTGCCAATATGCACCGCCATGGTCGACACTCATTATCCAGGATAAGTGGCGCCTAAATGGAGTGTTGGATGCAACAAATACTGATTTGGATGGTCCTTGTTTTCCAGAAGAGACATCAAGGAGTCATGATGCTCTAAAGAAAAAGCCCTGATGTTGTTGTTTCTGAACTGTTGACAAAATTTGGTTATACCATGCGTTCCTTCCTTTGTAGCCTTGTCAAAGGAATAGCGGCTCGCCGTCGTCGGGCTGACTCTAACCTTAACCCAGCTTCGAGAAGTCTTGTGACTGCACTAGCACAATTTTTCCTTAGTGCTCTTGGTTTCTCTGGACATTCTACTGCGGGTTTTGAGATGTCTTTATCTGTGAAATGCCGTTACCTTGGAAAGGTTGTGGAAGACATGGCTGTGCTTACATTTGACAGCAGACGCCGGTTATGCAATTCTGCACTCGTTAATAGCTTCTATGTGAACGAACATTCAAGGAAGTTCTAACGACCTTTGAAGCCACCAGTCAGCTATTATGGACACTTCCTTTCCCTGTCTTGGCTGCTGCCACAGATCAAGGTTCCTCTGGTATTGAGAAGGTGTCTCACAATTCCTGGCTGCTAGATACGTTACAGAGTTACTGTAAATTTCTAGAATATTGTGTGAACTCTGTATTCTTATTGTCTCCATCCTCTTCTCATAATCAGCTTCTTGTCCAGCCTATTGTAACTGAGCTGTCAATTAATCTATTCCCTGTGCCTTCAGATCCAGAATCATTTGCTCGCATGCTCCAATCTCAAGTTCTTGATGCAGTTCTTCCTGTTTGGAATCATACAATGTTTCCTGAGTGTAGCCCAGCTCTTGTTACCTCCCTGGTGTCAATTATGAACAATATATGCTCTGTTGCTGGAGATATGAAGCAAAGCCGCAGTAGTGTTGGAGTTGCCAACCAGCGTGTTACTAGCCCCCCACTTGATGAATCTGCTATTGCTACAATTGTTGAAATGGGATTTTCAAGGGCTAGGGCAGAAGAAGCTCTTAGAAGCGTCAGAACTAACAGTGTGGAGATGGCAACAGATTGGTTATTCAGCCATCCAGAAGAATTTGTTCAGGAAGATGTGCAGCTTGCACAAGCATTAGCTTTGTCACTTGGAAGCCCCATTGAAACACCCAAGGAGGATGGGAGCAATAAGAATGATACAGCCATTGCTGAAGAAAAAAGTATATTTGTCCTCCCTTTGGATGACATCCTTACTGTATCGGCAAAGCTTTTCTGCTCTAGTGATTCCACTATGGCTTTCCCATTGACTGACCTTCTAGTGACGCTATGCAACCGAATAAGGGTGAATACTGCAAGCGAGTGGTACTGTATCTTTTTGAGCAATTAAGATGTTTTTCATTAGATACCACAGGTGATATGGGTGCTTTGTATTCCATTGCTCATTTGTTGGCCTTGCTTCTGAGTGAAGACAGTGGCATACGTGAAATTAGTGCCGAACTTGGTGTCATATCCCAAGTTCTTAACATGTTAGAAAGTCTTAAATCAAGGACAGACCAGACAGATCAAACTTGGAATTCTATCAGTGCTCTGTTGCTTATATTGGATAACATGCTACAGTTTAATCCAAAGGTCAGTATGGAAACAATGGATGGTGTATCCAAGTCAATTTCTGATGCATCCAGTGCTGACAGCAAGGCAAATTCATTACCAACTGCTGAAAATAGAACTGAAATGATTGATTCAGCAGATGATGCAAATGCTAATGTCTTTACAAAGGTTTTGGGGAAATCTACTGGCTATTTGAATGATCAAGAGAGCCAAAAGGCACTGGTTTTTTGCTGTGAATTCATTAAGCTATGTGTGCCTGCAACAGTTATGCAAGCTGTGCTTCAGCTCAGTGCCCGCTTGACAAAAACACATGCTCTTGCTGCCCACTTCTTTGAAAGTGGTGGGTTAGCATCTCTTTTAAATCTCCCAGGCACTTGCATCTTTCCTGGCTTTGAGACCTTAGCATCTGCTATTGTGCGCCACCTCATTGAGGATCCCCAGACCTTGCAGAGTGCTATGGAATTGGAGATACGACAGTCATTAAGTAACCGTGGTAGTCGTACTCCTCGCTCATTTCTGACAATTATGGCACCACTGATATCTAGAGATCCTGTGATCTTCATGAAGGCTGTAACTTCAGTCTGCCAATTGGATTATTCAGGAGGGAGAATGAATGTAGTGTTGTTGAAGGACAAGGAGAAAGACAGGGAGAAACAGAAAGTTCCTGTAACAGAAAGTGGTGTGCTATGTAATGAGCCTGTTCGGTTGACTGCTGAGGTTAAATCAGTTGATACACCAAACAGATGTTCACGGAACCACAAAAAGGTTCCTGCTAGTCTTTCTCAAGTGATTGATCAGCTTCTTGAGATCATTATGAGCTATCCATCTGCAAGCAAAGAACATCGGTTTGATGGTTACTCCCTGTTGACTCGAATGGATGTTGATGGACCAAATAGGAAGGGCAAATCTAAAGTTGATGAAGGCCAAGAGCTGGATGGTGATGCCCTCTCTGAGAGATCTGCCTTGCTGTCAAAGTTTGCATTTATCCTTAAGTTGATGAGTGAAATACTCCTCATGTATGTGCATGCAGTTGGTATAATTCTGAGACGGGATACAGAGATATCACAGTCACGAAGTTGCGATCACGCCGCTGGACACAGTGGTTGTGGTTTACTGCATCATATATTCTATCTGCTACTTCCTCTACCTTTGGTCAAAATGGCTGATGCCTCAGATAATTGGATTGGTAAGTTATCTGAGAGAGCTTCCTGGTTCCTGGTAGCTTTATGCTGCAGGTCTGCTGAAGGTCGTAGAAGGGTTGTTTCTGAAATTGTAAAGGCATTTAACTATTTCATTGGTTCAGCAAGCAACACCTCCAAAGGATCTTTAATACCTGACAGAAAAGTTTTGGCTTTCACTGAGCTTGTGAATTCCATATTGTCGCGTAATAGTCAGAGCAACTTGCCTGTTCTTGGTTGCTCACCTGATATTGCAAAACCTATGGTAGATGGTGGAATGGTGCAATCTCTTTCTGGTTTGCTGAAAGTAATTGATCTTGACCACCCAGATGCTGCAAGGGTTGTCAACCTGATATTGAAAGCTTTGGATAGCCTCACTAGGACTGTGTATGCCAGCAATCAAGTCCTGAAGACAGATGGATTTACCAAGATCAGATTAACAGGGTCACATGAACAAACACGTGAAGCTGATGACACTGTAATCCATGAACAAACTACAGATGACACACATCATCATACTAATGACATCATCCAATCTGCAAGTCAGCAAGCTCAAGAACTGTCTCATGTCGGTGGGAACAATAATGAAAACCTTGACCAACCTGTTGAACAAGAAATGGGGAGTTGATCTAGCTGACAATAATACTTCTAATGGTAATCCTCCAATGAGAGCTATGGAGTTCATGCGAGAAGAAGCTATTGAAGGTAATGTAATGGCTACTAGTACTGATGTTGGGTTGGCTTTCTCAGTGCAACATCAAGTTGATGATGAAATGGGCGTGGACGATGAGGATCTTGGGGAGGAAGGTGAGGATGAAGAAGATGAGGATGATGATGAGGAAATAGCAGATGAGGGAGCTGGTTTGATGTCCATAGATGACACAGATATCGAGGACCAGGAGAACAATGCAATTGGTGATGAATACAATGATGACCTTATGGATGAAGAAGATGATGACTTTCTTGAGAACCGTGTTATAGAAGTAAGATGGAGGGAGAGCTTAACTGGAATGGATCATCATCTGCGATTTTCCAGGGGTCGTGCAGACTCCAGTGGATTTATTGATATATCTTCTGAGTCATTTCATGGTGTGGGGACAGATGATTCATTTAACCTGCATCGTTCATTTGGTCTTGAGCGGCGGCGCCAAAGCGGAAGTAGGCCACTTCTTGATCGACCAAGGACTGATGGGAATGCCTTTCTTCATCCACTGCTTGTGAGGCCAGCACAATCTAGGGAGGGAACTAGTTTAGCGTGGCCCTCTGGAGGAACCTCCTCAAGAGATTTTCACATGTCTTTTGGGAATTCAGACATCCCCTTATACATGTTAGATGCTGGCTTTCCACCAGAAACTGCTTCCCAGTGTTTGGTGAACGTGTTGGGTACGTCGGCTCCGCCACCTTTGATAGATTTCTCACTTGGTATGGATTCCCTCCGAATTAGGCGGGGCCCTGGAGATAATTTGTGGACTGATGATGGTCAACCACAGGCAGGTAATCATGCAGCTGCTGTTGCTCAGGCTGTGGAGGGTCATTTTGTGTCACAGTTAACTGTGGCTAGTAATTCAAATAATGCTCCTCAGGTGCAGCCTGAACATACTGGCAACGGTGTGAATACTAGTAATTCAAATAATGCTCCTCAGGTGCAGCCTGCACAGACTGGCAACGGTGTGAATGCACAGTTAGCGTTACCAGATACAGGAAATGCTGAACCTGTAGCAACTGGTCCTCTTTCTCAACCTGTTGGCAGCCATCAACCAGTTCGTACTGGTAACCAAGGACTTGCTCCTGCTAATGATGTCCTCTGTCCTACAGATGTGCACGTAAATCAGCAGCTTGTTGGTTCTGTTTATGATAATTGCGTTGAAGAACCGGTGCGGCAAACAGCACCCGATGATCCTAACGCTATACCCCAGAGTGACGAAATGATGTGTATTGCTGGTACGCAAGTTGATGGTCATCCTGAAAGAGATTCCTTGTCTGGTAATGAAAGTTATGGTCATATTATGCAAAATGAGATTGAAGCACCTCAACAAGTTCACTTGGCTAATGATCCTAGGGAAGCCCCATCTGATCTGGAGTCAAGCTGCCAGGCACTTGTCACTTCTGCAAGTGCTGCTCCTGAGCTGAGTGATGCTCATGTAGATTCTGCAGCAGTTGGTGCTGATGTTGACATGAACAGTGTTGATATTGCTGAACATGAAGTTGGGAACTCAGCTCCTGCTTCTGATGGCAATGTTTTGTCTTCTAGGAGGCATGAAGAAGAGCGTCAGACAGAGCAACCTAATGCTAATAATGAAGCCTCCAGTGCTAATGAAATTGATCCCACATTTCTTGAAGCATTGCCTGAGGATCTTCGTGCGAAGTCCTTGCTTCTCAGCAGAACCGTTCTGCCCCAGCTGCTTCCTATACCCCCCCAGCTGCAGAGGAAATAGATCCTGAGTTTTTGGCTGCTCTTCCACCAGACATACAGGCTGAGGTTCTAGCCCAGCAGCGAGCACAGAGGATTGCCCACTCTCAACCAGTTGGACAGCCAGTAGATATGGATAATGCTTCAATTATAGCAACTTTCCCTCGTGATTTACGTGAAGAGGTAACGCTTCAATTTTAGCAAATTTCCAGTCCTTGCATTATTGGAGGGGTAAGGTTTAATTTACATACCTGTTTAATACTAATACTGACCTGTTTTACTGCACAGGTGCTTTTGACCTCATCAGAAGCTGTTCTGTCTGCCCTTCCTTCAGCTTTACTTGCTGAAGCTCAAATGCTACGGGACAGAGAGCTGAGTCGCTATCGTGCTAGAGGGAGCCTTTTTGGTGGAAGCTACAGGCTTGGCGGGAGGAGGCTGCCAACTGATAATCAGACAATTATAGACAGAGCTGTTGGTGTTACTGTGGGTAGAAGGGTTATTTCTACTACACCAGGTGGTTCAAAGGGTAAAGATGTGGAGGGGATCCCGCTTCTGGACTCAGAAGCTTTGCGGGCACTTATTCGCCTTCTGCAGCTTGCTCCGGTAATGTTCACACTGTGCATATGCTCTATCTAGTATCTTGATAACTATATTTTTTTTCTTGAATAGGGTGGTTTTGGGTATTCTTCTGTAGTTTTATGACTAGTGTAATATCCCATGCATATATTTAGTTGCATAGTGCAAACCTCACATTGTAAACTATCAGCTAATTCTCAAAGGGAATAGAGTGGTTTTGAGCATTGCTCTATAGTTTTATGATTAAATATAATATTGCATGCACACATATTTATATTTACATGCATAGTGCAAAACTCACCTTTTAAACTTGTAATGTTTTAGTTTCCAAAATGCTAAATGAAATGATAGAGGCTTGCATGGTGGGGACACCCCTGTAAACTTCTAAAAGCAAACCCAGAGGATTCCTTGGTGTCCATTTTCTCATCACTATGGTTACAACAACTGAGAGCAGGCAGCTGCAAAAACTTTCTTCCTGAAAGATCTCTTAAATATATTTGACACTGAAGCTTTAATGTGTCAAACTGTCCATTCACATACACCCTCCTCCCCAAAATAAACGTACATTTTGCTTCCCAATGAGTCAAATCTTTTAAAGTTAGATCAAATATATAGAAAAATATGCTAAAATTTATTATGTATAATAGGTATCATTAGATTGAGCATGAAATATACTTTTATAATAAATTTATATTGGAGATACAAATATTGATATTATTTTCTATATTTCTAGTCAAACTTTGCATTTATTTTGGGATGGAGGGAGTAAGTTTACATTGGAAATGGACTTGCAAAATTAAATCTTATTGGGATGAGTGTTACATCTATTATTCCCCTCTCTCCAGCTTTGCTGTCTTTTCTCTACATCCTACAACCTACTTGCTCAAGGCAATAAGAACAATGAGCAACCATGTCTCAGCTAAATTATTACATTATTATGGAAACCTCACCATCTATGAAATAATCTGTAAATTGAATTGAAATGTATGGTTGGTATAAACCTATATATGTGTCTCATCTATGGACAATAGCATATTATTGGAAGCTTTGCATACTTATTTCTTCTCTAGTATGTAATCCAACAAACCTCAGAAATCTGATGTTTAAATTCCTTTTTTAGACTAATAAGAGGACTTAATGGATTGGTAATATTTGTCCTGTTTCTTTATTTTCAATGTAAAATTTTTTTTATTGTTATGTTCTGCACTTATTTTGTGTAGCTTGTTATATGGGTCGTGAGTCGGAACTTAGTATCCATCTGGGTATGCATCCTTGGATTGCTGTTGCATATTCAGCTCCTGTTGCAGCTGCTTCTGCTGTTTTCTTGATTTACCATATTGGTTCCTGGTCAGAATTTTAGTGGGCATGGACAAAATAACTTTTGCAAATAAGACATCAATAAGGCGACTCTAAAATGCTGCTAATTGTCACTTCTCCGTATTATCAATAAAGACAACTTGAAAATGTTGCTAATTGTCACTTGCTTTTCCTTATTGCTAGGTTTTTGCTGATATTTCCTTAAGCTAAACTGCTTAACTATTCCACAATTTTGCAGCCACTCAGCAAAGGCCTTCTTCAAAGGCTTATGTTCAATTTATGCGCATATAGTGTCACACGTGTTACCTTGGTTGGCCATCTGCTCAACATGATTAAACCTGAATCTGAGGGGCTTAGCGTATCTGACTGCATGGCTACATATAGATTACATGGATGTCAGTGGAACATTGTTTATGCACAACCGTATTCTGCAAATGGTAGTATTCTCTCTATTTTATTTCCTTTTGTAATTTGTTATATAACCTTTGGCTCTCCCTAATACTCTGTATTATATTCCTTTTTTTCTTCCCCTGTTATACTATTCAACAATGTTATTGGATACTTAAGCACTTCATCTCTCCAGGTCTACCTCCACTTGTAACACGCCGACTTCTTGAAATCCTGACATATCTTGCTTCTAACCATCCTTCTGTTGCGGATCTTTTGATCCATTGCAATCCTTCGCTAGTTCAAACTGTTTACAGCACAATAAAGAGAGATCTCAAGAAAGTTCAACGCCCGATATGGTGCAACCATCTTCAGAGGGTTATACACCTATTCTATTGTTTCTTAAGCTTCTAAATAAACCCTTATTTCTGTGGAGTCGGGTATACCTTGAGCAGGTATTTATCAGCACTTGTTTTAGTGTATGTTAGCTTAGCTTTTGGTTCACTTCAAATATTTCTCATACCTTTTATTTTTGTGCTCCAGGTGATGTGTTTGCTTGAAATTGTTGTTAACAATGCTGTATCCCAAATCGATTGTCCACCTCACTCTGCACAGATAACTAACAGTTTGGATATTGAATTAGTTGATGGGACACCATCTCAAACACAGCTGGAACCATCTACTCTGGAACAAGGTCATATCCAGGATAACAATCAGAGCAGAGATATTGAGGGCCCACCATCTTGTGCTAAACAGAATGTTAATGTGCATGAGATCCTTACTAAGCTTCCTGATGCTGAGTTACATAATCTGTGCAATATTCTTGCACTTGAGGGGTTAGTATTTTCCTTAGCCTTCTATTTTATTTACTTAGTTTTACTGCTGGAATACTCAGAGAAAAGTTATTGTTTGGGTGTAAATCTGATGTGTGATATGCAGAAAAATCATTCTTAGTTCATAGTTTAGATATTTGAAAAATGCCCTCTTTTCAGAGCTTTATACAAATATGCTAATGTTTTCTTGTTGAAATATACAGTCTTCCAGATAAAGTGTACTCACTTGCTGCCGAGGTGGTGAAAAGATTGGCTAGTGTTGCAGCATCGCATCGGAAATTCTTTTCCATTGAGTTAGCTTGTGTTGCTCAGAGTTTGAGTTCTTCTGCAGTTGAGGAGCTTGTAACACTGAAGAGCACTCAAATGCTTGGGCTCAGTACTTGCTCTATGGCTGGAGCTGCGATATTGCGGGTGCTGCAAGTCCTGTCTACACTGACTTCGGGCGTGATGGATAGTAGACATGAAAAAGATTTACGGCAGGAAGAGCAGTCTATTTTGTGGGATCTGAATGTCGGTCTTGAACCTTTGTGGCAAGAGTTAAGTGATTGTATAAGTGCCACAGAGGCAAAATTTGTACACAGTTCATCACTCGCTTCCCATTCCCCATTGATGGATGCTTTAGAAGTTGGTGCTTCATCATCTGGTTCATCATCGCCTCCTCCAGGCACTCAACGCTTGTTGCCATTCATAGAATCATTCTTTGTCCTGTGCGAGAAGCTTCAAACAAATCAACCAGCTACACAATCAGATAGTGTTAATGCCCCCGAAGTAAAAGAATCTGCTGGAAGTTCATCTTCACCATCACTAAAGACTGGTGGGATCTGCAATGTTACTTTTATAAAGGTTGCAGAAAAGCATCGACGGCTACTCAATGTTTTCATTCGACAAAATCCAAGCTTACTGGAGAAGTCACTTTCTATGATGTTGAAAGTGCCAAGGCTGATAGATTTTGACAACAAGCGTGCTTATTTCCGGTCTCGAATCAGACAGCAGCATGATCAGCATCTTTCCGCTCCTCTACGCATTAGTGTTCGCAGGGGCTTATGTTTTGGAAGACTCATATAATCAGTTGAGATTACGCCGTACCCAGGATCTCAAGGGTCGCTTGACTGTGCAATTTCAAGGGAAGAGGGCATAGATGCTGGAGGACTAACTAGGGAATGGTACCAACTGCTCTCTAGAGTTATTTTTGACAAAGGAGCTCTTCTCTTCACTACAGTTGGAAACAATGCTACTTTCCAGCCTAATCCTAACTCTGTTTTTCAAACAGAGCACCTTTCTTACTTCAAGTTTGTTGGTCGAGTGGTAATTTCTTGACACTACCCACAATGGTTTCTACTTCTTTTGTTTTCCCTTTTTCTGAGACTTAGTTGTTCGCACAGGTTGCTAAAGCATTATTTGATGGCCAATTGTTGGATGTCCACTTCACCCGTTCATTTTACAAACATATCTTAGGTGCTAAAGTAACATATCATGATATAGAGGCTATTGATCCTGATTACTACAAAAATTTGAAGTGGATGCTGGAGGTTTGGATGCAGTTTCTTATTTATTAGTTACGTGGATCTACAGTTCCTTAATCATTCCTTTTTTGAACAGAATGATGTAAGTGACCTACCCGATTTAACGTTCAGCATGGATCCTGATGAGGAAAAACATATTCTCTACGAGAAGACTGA
This sequence comes from Hyparrhenia diplandra, assembly GCA_015847255.1. Lineage (NCBI taxonomy): Eukaryota > Viridiplantae > Streptophyta > Magnoliopsida > Poales > Poaceae > Hyparrhenia > Hyparrhenia diplandra. Next base: position 12,423 of record JADLZK010004626.1, on the reverse strand, counting down.
GGTATTGAAAAGCCATCATGGCTTTTAGCTGAACATTTTCTGCTTGCGTCAGCTATTAGCTTAGTTGTGCAGTTTAATAACCTTTCAATTCAGGTTACCGATTATGAGCTAAAACCGGGTGGAAGAAACATCAGGGTTACTGAGGAAACAAAACAAGAATATGTTGACCTTGTAGCTGAACATATACTGACCACTGCAATTCGTCCTCAAATTAATGGTTTCCTTGAAGGCTTCACAGAGTTAGTTCCAAGGGATCTAATATCGCTATTCAATGATAAAGAACTTGAACTGTTGATCAGTGGTCTTCCTGAAATTGACCGTGAGTGGATTTAATCTGTCTGGAGTAATTCATCACCTTATATTGCTTAAGTTATTTATTTCCTTTCATCTTATTGTGTTTTTCCCCTGCAGTGGATGATCTGAAGGTTAACACGGAATATATAGGATATTCAGTTGCATCTCCTGTCATCCAGTGGTTCTGGGAAGTTGTTAAAGCATTCAGCAAGGAAGACATGGCAAGACTACTACAGTTTGTTACGGGAACATCTAAGGTCAAATGCTGCTTCATTCTTAATTTTGATGCATTTTAATGTAAGACTACAGTGAAATGGTAGTTTCGTCTAAAAAATGTCATAAATCTTGAACAGTATATATTGCTCTAAAACTTCAATCAATAACACAACATGGAATTTATTTGTATAGGTACCATTGGAGGGTTTCAAAGCGCTACAAGGTATTTCTGGACCCCAGAGATTTCAGATTCACAAGGCGTATGGAGCTCCAGACCGACTTCCATCTGCTCATACCTGGTAACTTATCAATACGTTCATTTACTGCCTTCCACTTTACTTTTGTACCTCTTTATGCTACTGTCTGCTTGTTTAGTAACTGTGCTAAGTGCACATTAAATACACAGCTTTAACCAGTTGGATTTACGGAGTATACCTCAAAGGAGCAATTAGAAGAACGACTGCTTCTTGCCATTCATGAAGCTAGTGAAGGTTTCGGCTTTGGTTGATTGGTTCCTAAAGAGTGCACTGGGTCATTGGTTTTCTGATTGACATGTACAGGTATGGAAGTGATTAATTCTTTGCCACATCTTATATTAATAATACGCACTCTGTATCTCTTATTTCACAACACTTCAAGCTTCTACTTTCACTATTACAAATCTAACTGGTCCAAATTGGTATTGTTTCCTTCAATGCAATTGAAAAACTACTCAGGATTTTATGTTCCTTTATTATTTAAAGAGCCGTTATAGAAACCCTGAGTTTACCACATGGTTCTTAGTGTTAGTGGTATTCACTTTTCTGAAGACTTGCTCTGCCTGTTGGTTGTTTATAAAATCCTCGACCTTAAAGATGAGGATGGTTTTTTGTGTTAGATACATGCAAGATATTAGTAGTTGGGCCAACAATTTTCAAACAATACATTACTATTGAAATAGCAATGGTAAGATAATATGCTGAATTGACTTGAAACTACCATCTATGGATTGTGTCTCACATCAAAATAGACCAAATCAATTATCAAACTAGTAACTAAGTAGGACTGTTATGACTTGTTTGTTTGTAGCTACTATATTGCCACACGAACTAGTAGATGACTCGGTTAGCATAAAATTATGCATGTTATTATTTGCGATCTGCTATCCATGGAGGCACATCTTTCTATGGCCTATACATATTTGATTAGTGTGAACAGTTTGTCTGGTTTCTGTTCATGATTTCTGTCCAGTGCTCCAGGCAAGAGAACTGCGTGTCATTTCATTATGTAGAGAAAAAACTAAAGGAGAGGCAAAACCAATTCCTTAGGCCACCTAATATGTGGCTAACAGCAGCACTCGCTGCCAAAAAAAAAAAAAAAAAAAAAAAAACTGTGGAGCCTAAGCAGCCAGTGGCAAACTGGCAACGACCTACAAATGAGCTGCTGTAATGCCTTAGCACCAGCCCAAAACTACAGATTACATTCATAGACTACAGTACAACCTTTTGATACAGAGTCATTGTTATGTTCCCAATCTCCCAAGCAACTAAGATAATGAGTCTGTTAAGCCCTTCCTTTATCTCCTTTGGAGCCCGCCTTGATTGTCTTGCAGCAGCTACTAAAATGGGAGTCTTCTGGTTGTGGTACAAAAAAAGGAGCCGCCATGATTGTCTTGCTCTGTTCTGCAGTTCTGCTTATTGTTGTGTGAATGCTTTGAGTTCAGCAGTAGTACTTATAACACTACTTAATATGGTACTGTTGTATTATATGCTAGCAATTGAGATTTGCTTCTAAATTTGAGTTGCATTATATATTACTATAATGCCCGTGCTAACGCTACGGCTTTAGCTTTTTTTTGAAGATTTTATATTAACAAAACAACCCACAAAAAAGAAATAAAAATTTGGATACTCTTAAAAACAACTTATTTTTTGCATACTTTAACTCTTAATAAACCGAAGCACTGGAAACATTACAAGGAAAATGAGGATGCTAGAAAACAAAACCTAAGCCCTTTGCATCACTACCTAATTTGGTAAGTTCTTGTACATGAACAACCATAGCATAAGGCTCTGCAATAACTAAAATTCAATAATCATAGCAATCAGTTTCTTCATGGAAAATTTGGTGCTGCCGTTAGTGATCACTGCCCCAGAAAAATTTGGTACAGTCCGACCAATTAGATCATGTGCTCCTTTGGGTACCTCGTTGTTATGACAGACAAAACCATCTTTGTGAGTCACAAATGCTTGACTAAATGAAGAAAGTGATGTATACCTAGGTAGGTTGTACTGACTAATATCTGCAAAGGTTTTGTAAGAAGTAATAACGATATAAATAATTCATCACCCACATAAGAATGGCAGAGTGGGACCATAAAAACTACAGAAATTAAACATCTATATATCAATAAATTGTATTGCCTTCTCAAGAGTCTTGGTTTTACTTGGGCTAATGAGAACAAAAAGAAAATAGAGTAGCAGTTAGTCAATAGAGATAATGTAACCCAGGTTGCAACTATTTTTTTTAGCAACTAGTATAAATTAAATCAATGGAGGGAGGTAACATACCCATAAAAAGAGTTATAATATTGTACAAAATATAAGAAAGAAAAAGAACAATTTCAAACATCTAGGAATAACTAATAAAATTAAGATGCACTCCGTTCCTTCAAAACATTTTTTATGGGCAGATAAGAACAAGTAATTGCTGAACAGAAAAAAAAAGACGGAGCAGATCAAAGTACAGTGTTGGAATCAAACATAGAGATGTGTTAAAGGATAATAGTAATCAAAGCTAGGTACAAAGACACGTGTTTAAAAAACGTGTTTAAAAGTCAAGAGCATCAGAAAGTGCAAATTGATACTGGAACCATCTCATCACCTTCAGTTTACCCAGGGCCTTCAAAATGACACCAATCAGTATTTGGACTCCATATATGACCTAAACAATAATCTACAATCCCTCCATATATGACCTGAACAATAATCTATAATCTTGCATGTAACATGCATTCATGAGTGTAATACAGTACTACAACTTTGATGGCTGGGCACCATGTCAATTTGTATCCATATGTTTTACTAAGTGTTCTTTGTCAGCCTAACAACAGCAACAAAAAAGCTGAACAAATAGTACAGTACTACCTGTTTCGCTGACGAACCATCAAAACTCTCCTGATCTCACATATGAAAGGTACTCCCAGGCCCCACGTCCAGATCGCATGGCATTATGTTGGATCTTCATGAGGACGCAATGGGGAGGCTGCATCAGGAACATTATCATGGCTTCAGAGCTTCCGATCACGGATGGCCAATTAGAAACCAATTAGAGGTAGCGAGGCTTGAGGCATTACGTAGAACATCTGGCCAACATTGCCATCGGAGGTGGGAACCACAGGCAACTGGATGACGCTGCGGCTGGAGGGGTTGTCCGTGACGAACCCAAACGAATTGAACTAATGAAGGTGGTCTGAACAACCAATGCAAAAGATAGAGTTTGCAAGGTACCCACAGCTATGAATTTGCTGCAATACAATAAAATAAAATTTATTAGACAATAAATTTGCTTCAACATGTTATATATACTATAATTGGTTATGAATCTGCAAGATGCCCAGAATATGACAAAGGCAAGGCAAAGGATAAATACAACAGAGTTCATTAACATATTGAAGGTATAGTCTAACTAACCAGCAGGGGCCACTTCTGGAAAATACCAGACGACGTCACTCCAGCTTCGCATCTCCTCCAGTTCAATTCTCCAGCACGTCTCTCCAGCTTCTCTTTAGAAAATAACTATCCTGCTACAATCAGGTATCTCAAAAAAAATTACCGCTATACATCGATGGCTAGGAAAATATAAAATAAAAAACTCAATTAACAGCTTAGTCTAAACATAAGTAATCCAATACCAAGCCAAGGCTAGGAAAAGAAACATGGATACTTACCCACCAGCACCCACAATTCCATCGGACACCTGGGCTGCATATTGTACGGCCCTTCCTTCCTTGGTATTCATCTGAACCACCAGCACACTACCACACGAATAACCAAATCAACACAAATCAGGACAGGAGCGGATCTGAAGCAGTGTGTACCTTGGTCATACCGGCCCCCGTCGTCCCTTGCTGCCCGCTGGGCGACTGTCACGTGCCCGCACGATGAACACTTGTTCCACCTGCCGCTACGTCGCGTACATCCTGCTCCGGCCGGACTGGAACAGGAAAACCTAACGGCCGTCGGGGCAGACCCGACGGCGGCGGTAGCGGCAACCTCCCATGCTCCCATGCGCGGGTAAAGACGATGACGCCTCCTCGAGGTCGCCGACCGCCCGCGCACCTAAGCTCGCGCCCGGTGGCTAGGGTTCAAATCAAGGAGCGGTTCCATCAGGATCTCGACAACCGAGGAATGGAGGAGTTGTGTGTGTGTGTGTGTGTGGGGGGAGGAAGGCACCTCGTGTCAAGAGAACAATCCCATGCCTAGAGGGGCGAGGGTGCGGGGTCGCTGCGCTCCGCCACGTGGGATGCCGCGCGTAGGGAAGCCGCTCCGCCTGCTACGGGGATGACGCACGCCGGGGACAAGGCGCGGGAAGCTTGGACACACGACCACGGCGGCTAGGGTTGAGATGGTGACGGGCGGCCGGGCGAGCGGCAGCGTGGTGTGGAGTCGCAAGAGGGAGGAGTGCGAGGGAAAGAGGAAAGTTCGGCGATATCGCGTTGTCTCAGCACGGCGCGCTTGTAGGATGATGGGCGGGTGGGGAGGTGTCCAATACTTTTGATCCTGACCATTGAATTGTGTCCGAGTAATGAGAGAGAAGGTTGAGAAGTCATCTAGGTGGTTCATTTTGAATGGATTTGAACGTAGAGAAGTTGGTGCATTAGTAGGGTAGATAGAAGATGCGTATGGTGTCGCCTCGCCGCATGCCTTAAACGCTAGGCGTCTGGAACAGGGTGGCTCACCACACCTTACCGCCTTAAAAACATAGGTTCTGAAAGTACTACTAGTGCACGGGTTACAGCCCAACAGTAGGCTTAACTACATGGCCATGTAAAAGATGCTTAGGCTCCCGTGACCCTAATTAACTATCAGTCTTTTAAGGCTCATTGAAAACTCTGTATGCCAAACTTACCGCACTTTTGCCAAAACTCCCAAACGCCTAGGAACTGGTCCAGAGAGAGTATTATACAATCAATACGTATAACTTACTCTTGTAAAAAAAAAAGGTATGACTTACATGCTTCCTAAACAATAATTTTTGTAATCAGAGGGAGTATTTCCTTAATTCATGAGAGGTTTCATAATATTCAAATCACCCTATTTTATACACGGATGGAGGGTTGTATCACGTCTCATGAGACAAATAGATGAAAAACAATCTAATGAGTCTGGTCATAAGTCCATTAGAGAATATATGATGCATGCGATTAGGAAAGGACTTAATTCCCTGATCATCCTTTTGGAAGCACAGAAATACTTGTTTTTGTGAGAAGATCGCCCAGATGCTCTGCTCTCCCCTGACCTTTTGGCTTTGGTGTATTTTGAATTTCGAAGCCCTAATTCAGCAGTTGGTTGCTTCGTAACTCCATATTTGTGGTATTCCACGTTTTTGATCGCGCGCTATCAAATTTCGTGTTTGCCTGATCTGGTTGTTATTGCTGCTATAGCGGCACTGTCACAGAATAGCGTCACCTTGATGCTCACGCTATAGCGCTATTTTATTTCAGTTACAGGAAAACATGATTCACAGTTCTGTCAGCAAAGCAAACAAGTTAACAATTCACAATTCACAGTTCTGACAGCAAAGCAAACAAGCAAATAAGTTCACAATTCACAGCCATAAAGTTGATTAAGTTCACAATTCTCAGCAAAGCAAACAGCCATGAAGGCAGCAAGTACTCCAAGAGCAATGATCTAGTAAGGACTGTATGGTTCAGCTACATCCTCTGAATCAAAACCAGATATTATGGCAATATCATTGTCATCTTCTGCATCAGAAGATGGAGATGACTCCTCATTCTCAAATGTAGGGACCGTTTCTCTTCCTGCTCCTTAATTTCTGCTGGTTAGCTCTCTTAGTTCTCTCTACTCGGTGAGGTGCAGCTGCAACTCCTTGTGATAATGCTCTAGTTTCTTCTTCCTTCCCTAAATCTCCTTCTGTTGGCTCAATGCTAGTGATCCACTCGTTGTCTTCATCTTCTAAAGCATCATGTACATGTTTCTCAATGGGATCTCTATCCTTGTACTTCTTTTGCCTTAGTTTTGAGTTGAACTTGACGAACACAAGATCCCTCATTATTTTTTGTGTGGACCTGCATAGGTTTGATTATTGATTTCATTATTTTTTTATTTCAATAAGTCAATAACAAAAGAGGATGAACATATAGAAATCAGTAACTTTAAGTGACAGATTCATACCTTTTCATATGAACTCCAGCATCTCTCACAAGCTGATGAACTGCATGTCAAGCTTAGAATTCTCACAGCTAATTTTCTGAGGTTTGGTGGACTAATTCCATGATTCAGCCACCATTTAGCTAAATTACAAAAAATAGAAAACAGAGGACAATGTAAGATATTATGTGTTAGAGTACTTGTGCGTCTGTAAGGCCTTGGGCCTGGCGCCTAAGCCCATATGGCTAGGTTGCCTATGATTAGAATAGATGGTGAGGATTAGGCAAGGATTGGGTGTCATTATAAACCCTAATATGTCCTTGTTTATATATGTACGCAGTACTTGCTCCATCTAATCAATCATTATTCCCGAGATATCTTCTTTCATGGTATCACGCTAGGTTTAGACATCTTCCGCTGCCCAAACCTCTTCTCACGCGCCTAGGCACCACCGTGCTGCGTTATGTTTGGGACTCCACCCGCTTCCCCCAAGGGGCCCGGTGCCGAGGGCGGCCTCTTCTCCAGCGGCGCTACCCCGACGCGCCCCGGTCGCCGAGGCCGCCGCCCAGCGCTGCGCAGAGCGCGCCGCTGGCGGGAGGGAGCTGCGCGCCCTTGCGAACGGGGAAGCAGCCCGAGATGCGGCTCGGCCCGCGCCCTCGAGGGAACAGACGGGGCCGCAGCCTCCAAGGAACGCCGACGCAGGCCGGCGACGCGCCCGGGAGGCCCTTTCCGCGCGGCCCCGGGAACGCGAGGCCGCTCGCCGCCCTTTCTTCGGGTCCGCCTGCGCGGGGCCCCCTCCAGTCCACACGGACCTCGCGACCGCCATGCCGCATCATGAGGCGAGAGCTGCGCCCTCAACTCCACTCCCGTGCCATCAGCCGCCGAACAACATACGGAACCACGTCACCACGCTCCTCGGCGTCGACTCCGACAACTTCAACCACCGGTGCGACGCTTCCCGCTCATCCCGGGCAAGTTCTGCGCAAAGACGTTCGCGTTCGCAGGATCCCCGACCCCGTGTCTCCCGACCGGGCTCGGATGGGACGCGTCGTCAAGTCGTGGATCGGGCCACGCCGACCGACGACCTCGGCGAGATCATCCGCGCCCGGGGCTCCACCGCGCGCCATGCTTGGCTCCCGCCGCCGAGTCCCGCCTCGCAATCGCGAGGCCCGCGCCATCCACCCGAGACGCAGCCCGCAACTTAGTTCGGGGCAGCTCTCCGTCACCGACTCGCGCGCCGTGAAGAAGATGGTGATGATCTCACGGCCCTTGGCGAGCCCGGCCACAGGCACCGCACCCTCGTCCTCAACGTCATTCGCGGCCTGAACGAAAGCGCCCGCCATGTTAGCCCTTCTTCGTCGCGCCGCGGCCCTTCCCTCCTTCCCGGAGGCACGTGGCGACCTCATCCTGAGGAGCTCGCCATGGCCAACCGTAAGGGCGCCCCGCTCAAGCGCTGCTCACGTCCTCGTCCCCTCCACGACTCGGCCTCCCGCTCCTCCTCGGTGGGACATCCGGGGGCAGCGGCGGCAAGAACAACGCCGGAACAAAGCGGAACGGGGGCGGCAAAACAACGGCGGTGGCGGCGGTGCCTCGACAAAGAAGCGGCGCCCCCATGCTGCCCCTCCACGCTGCGAATAGCTAGCCTCGCCGCCACGGCGAAGAAGACGCCTGGGAGGCCGCGCCCTCGGCGCCGAGCTTCTACAACCCCCCGTCCGGTCTATTCGGATGTGGCCCTGAGGTCCGCGTCCACCTCGGGCGCCCATCCCCGTGCCACCCCATCTGCGCAGCCTGACAGCCAGCGCAACACCAGCGTTGCTCATGCGGCGATAGCGGCAGCGGCGCTCTTGCTCACCAAAGAAGATGGCGCGATCCCCGCCCCGACGGTCGCGCCGGCGTGGGCTGCTCGAGTACTATAACCTCGTTCTTGCCTACCCTCTTGGGACCCGACCGGCGCTCCGCCTCCGCTTTCAAAGACACGACGACGCCGAACCCCCCCACCTTCGGGGCCCAACGAATGGTACTTCGACTCAGTGCTACTTCCCACATGACCTCTCGGTCCTCTTCCCTTTCATGTTCTTTCCGCGGTACCCTACTCCTTCATCGATTATCGCTCGGTAATGGCTCCACTTTACAGCACCACGCCATTGGCTCCACGAGTTCTCACCTACTTTACGTCTTAATAATGTTCTAGTGTCACCACAGCATTATTAAGAATCTTATCTCTGTTCGCCGCTTTACCACCGACAATAATTGTTCTGTTGAGTTTGACCCCGCCGTTGTTCTCCGTGAAGGTTCTTCCATCTCGGACGGACCGAGATCGCCAGTGCAATAGCTCCCGCCGCTATACCCACTTCGTCTTCCACAACGACTCCCTTGTCGCCCTGGCGTCCCTCCCCTCTCGTGGCATCGGCGTCTTGGTCACCACGGTCATGAGGCTTTGTCCAAGCTTGCGTCTAGCGTGTCATGTCACATTCAGGATTGTTCAGACCTATGTCATGCGTGTCAGTTAGGGCGTCATGTTCGTCTGCCCTTTCATATGTCCACCTCTCGTGCGTCTAGCAAATTTGATCTTGTTCATTGTGATTTATGGACCTCTCGATTTATCGGTATTTCTAGTTACAAATATTATTTGGTCATACTTGATGATTGCACTCATTACTTGTGGACATTTCCTTTGCGCCTCAAAATCGACACTTTCGGCCGCGCTCACGCACTTCTTTCGCCTACGCCTCCACCCGATTCGGCGCCCGTCAAAAGCTCATCCAAGTGCGACAACGGGCGTGAGTTCGATAACTCCGGCTCCCCCCAGTTCTTCCTCTCCACGGGGCATTCACCTCCGCATGTCCCGTCCCCACACTTCGTCTCGAGAATGGTAAAGCCGAACGCATTATTCGCTCTATCAATAACGTTGTTCGATGCCTTACATTTCGAGGCTTCCATGCCTCCATCCTATTGGGTCGAGGCACTCTCCACGGCCAACCGTTCTACTCAACATCCCGCCAACCAAGACTCTACAATTCTCCACCCCCATCTTGCCCCTGTTTGGCAAGCCACCCACATATGATCATCTCCAGTCTTCGCTGCAAATGTTACCCAAATATGTCGGCCACGCTCATCATAAACTCTCCCAAGGTCTGTCCCTGTGTCTTTCTAGGCTATTCTCGCTCATCACAAAGGGTACCGCGCCTTGACCTCTCCTCCAATAGAGTCATCGTCTCGACAAGTCGTCTTCTCGATGAAACGGCCTTCCCTTTGTCGAGCGCCATGGTCCCTAGTACCCCGCCGGACCTCCGGCCTCCGATGACGATATTCGCGACCTCGCGGCTCCCTCCGCGCGGATCGATGTCGATGCAATGTCTTGTCTCGGGGAACACCTTCCGCCGCCCGCGGCCCCGCGTGTGGCCCGTACTCGCGCCGCTCTCGCCCGGCTAGGCTGCGATTGCCGCCAAATCCCTCCGAGATCGGTCTGGGCCCGCGTCGCTATTTGGCCAGCTCCACGCCCTCCGTGCCCGCGCTATCCCACCGCACGCCACCGGACTCCCACCGCGCCACACGCTGCCACGACGACGTGGCACGTCGTCGCCCGACGTCCCGCCCCGCCCGGCGGGCGGCCGGGCCACCGCTCGGGTTCCCTACGAGCGGCTGATCGACTCTTCCAAATGGCAAGTACACCCGTCACCCTCACCACGGCGCCCCTGTCGCCATTCACAGCTTGCACCCGGCACCGCCCCTTCCTAAGGCGCGTTGCCGTGCCTCCCGGCGAACCAAAGATGCCATGGCCACGCGGTCCATGAGCTGACTTCCGGATGCCCGCGCTTCCATGCGCCTCACCCTCCCTGGCATCAAGACCTTCCGTGGCGCTCTTGCCACCCTCGATGGCGGCGGCTATGGAAGAGGAACACAAAGCTTTGTTTGCGAGAATCACACTTGGGACCTGGAGTGCCTCGCCCTCCACAGACCAACGTGGTCACCGCGCCGTGGATCTTCAAGCACAAGCTTCGGTCCGATGGCCCTTAGAGAGGTACAAGGCGCCGTTGGGTCCTTCGCGGCTTCACTCGGCGTCGAGTTGACTTCGACGAGACATCCGATCCGCGTGAAGCCGATACCGGCCCGCCTTGTGCGCTATCCACAGCGCCTCCGCAGGTTTGCCCATACATTTCGGCGACGTGAAGAACGCCTTTTACGCATGGCACCTCGTCTCGAGACCGTCTCATCGACGCCCGTGCGGTTTCAAGACCCCGCTTCACGGACTTTGGTCTCGCCTTCTCCGAAGTCCTCTATGGTTTGAAACAGCCCCCTCGCGCTGGTACGACGGATGGCCTCCTTCCGTTGTCAGCGGGATTTGTTGAAGCCAAGTCGACACCTCCTTCATCTATCTGCGTGCCTCGGTTTACGACTTATTTGTTGCTCTATGGATGATATTGTCCTCCACCGACTTCTCACCGGTCTTCTTCGACGGATCATCGCCGCTCTTGGCGGAGTTCGCCATGAAGGATCTTGGTGAGTCGCATCACTTCCTCGGTATGCGGGTTCGGTAGCCAAGTGAGTTGATGGCCTCTTCCTCTCGCAACGCAATACATGCTAGAGATCCCGGACGTGCGGGATGAAAGACGCAAGTCATGCTCCACTCTTGACACCAATCCGGTTGTCGCGGTGAGGGGGCCCCAAATGCGATGCTCCACAGACTTGCGCCCAGCCTTTGCCGGAGCTCTTCAAGACGACATTTTACTCGGCCCGACATCGCATATGCGCCTTCGCCAGTTCCCGCCTCCACATGCATGATCCCCGTGGAGCCTCATCTTGCGACTTGAAGCCGATTCTTCGCTACATTCGAGGCACTCTCCACCTCGGTCTTCGTCAGCGACCATCCCCGACGACGCATCTTGTGGTATACATCGATGTCGACCGGGCGGTTGCCTCGGACACTTCGCAGATCCACCTCGGCTATGCGGTGTTCCTCGGTGATAACCTTGTCTCTCCCCGTCCTCCTCGCCGTAATTACGATGTCAAGATCGAGTGCAAGTCGAGTATCGCGGCGTGGCCAACGGAGTTGCCGAGGCCACATGGTCGCCTCGCCATTACTCGAGTTGTACACCCCCTGGGCGCCGCCACTAATCGTGTATTGCGACAACATCGGTAGCTCTCTACATGACCTCCAACCTACAACATCGAGAACCAAGCACATCGAGATTGATCTTCACTTCTTCCGAGAGAGAGTTGCTGGTGATGTTCAGTCCCGCATGTTCCCACCTCGTCACAAGATGCGGACATCTTCACCAAAGGGCTGCCATCTTTAGTGTTTATGGAGTTTAGGTCCGGTCACAACGCACACCGGTTGATGTTCCGACCGAGGGGGAGTGTTAGAGTACTTGTGCAAGCCCTCAGAAGGCCTTGGGCCCGGCGCCTAAGCCCATATGGCTAGGGCTGCCTATGATTAGAATAGATGGTGAGGATTAGGCAAGGATTGGGTGTCATTATAAACCCTAATATGTCCTTGCTTATATATGTACGCAAATTGCTCCATCTAATCAATCATTATTCC
>JADLZK010004625.1:0-407674 GCA_015847255.1 Hyparrhenia diplandra | reverse complement strand
TGTGTACGTTCTCGGCCGGCTTCCTAGCTCATCAGGTTGCCATTATCATTATTACTGTTACATGCAGCGAATAATCAGCTAGCAAAGCTGGCATTATATTTGTTGGGATGCATGGCACGTTGTATAACTATCATAATCCTACCTGTAGCTACTCCATCCACCCACAAGACTACTAGCTTAGTACATCACTAATGCACGGACCCCAGACACATGGTTTTCCCTCCGTCATCCGATTGTTTGTCAGGATAATCCCTCCTCGTGCGTTTGAAGCCTCTTGCTCCTGCATTTGATGCCTCACTAGAAATGATTCCTGTAGTAAAAATAATTAGGTAAATCCTTAATGTATGTAGTGCTGACGCTGTCTACCTCATATTATTATATGCTTGTTATCAAATGACTCTCAATATTATCCATCACGCAAAATGTACAGAACTTATAGTTGGGTATAAGTAGCAAATATCCTCAGTGCAAATAAGTATTGACACTATATGCATTTCTCATGAGGAAGTATATCAAGATAAAGTCAATGAACAAATCAACTAAATTATGATATATGATAGAAAGCAGTGTTTTCATATATATCCACTTTCATATTCCATTTCACTATTGCCCATGGACATGTGTGTAACCTCAAATATGCATAATTAAAACTGCATGTGAACATAGATACATTCTATTGGGCTAAAGTATAGTAACTAATCACTAAATTTAATGAAATCATCAAGGACATAAGAAGTTTGTAAAATCGAGATCAACATTGATATTTTAATGCAGAATTTGGTGAACGAAACATATAGTATTATCACCCTTACATATTGATATTCATTACCAGACATAAGCTCTGACTCTCTTCATGTAAAATTGTATATTTCTTACACACCAACTAATCAAACAGCTGAATCATAGTTTCCTCCATATAAAGAGAAGCAAGTAAAGGTGCAGATCCAAATGATATAGCGGGTAGTCACCTATGAGGGAGTCACCTTCTCCTTCTTCTCATCATCATAGGCATCCTCTCTGAGGCCACCATGGTTTTTCATCAACAACCTTCCATTCTCCTATATGCAGGTGAGTTTTTGGTGGTTTCTTCCATCCATAAATACTACAGTGTCACGGTAGTGATATCAATGCTTTGGGGCTCCTCTTCCTGCTTTGGGACCTCTTCCTGCTTCTCGGGACCTCTTCACTACACTTTGTTGGACGCCCTTCAATCTCTACGATTCTCTTGACTTTTTGTGCTCTTTTCCTTCAGATATAACCCAGCAAATAATTGAATTATCCTAGAATTGGGTATCTTTTATCTACACACATACTTTTACATCCATGGTCCTTAAGGCATGTGTAACCTTTAACATGCATAGTTGAACACAATTGAACATGAGCAAAAGCACACATAGGTACATGTGTTTTTGAGCTTCTTGAGCATGCTAAATTTACAACTCAGTGTGACATGCATAATGTATGTTGAGCAATTAAATCAACACTAGTAACAACTCAGTATGCACATAGGATTGATAAACCTTAAATAATGTATAATGTTGATTTATCATATATATCATATATCATATATATATATATAATTATATATAGTATGTTTATACACCCACTCCTCATGACCTAGAATATATAGTTTGTAATTTATCATATATATTCCAAGACACCATAAATGTGCTCTACAGAATGTTTATACACCCACTTAACACAAATGATCATCAACAACTTGTAATTTATCACAAATTCACATATTTCCCATAACAGGGCACTGCAGACTGTTGTTTATACATACAATTCAACACAATGATCATTGTAAATTTATCACAAATTCAGATGTCAACAAAATCCCAAATGGCACTTGCTACTCAGTACAAATTTTGGCTCCTATACTGAGTTAGGAATGCAAGTTCACAACACTACAAGTCTAGCTCCAGCTTCAGAAACGCATGATAAAACTATAGCCTTCTGGCAGGTACTATTTTATCATTATCAGGTTCATATAACACTGAAAAATGATGTACTGACCAAAATAGTCAACCATGCTCTTACAATACACTATGCAAAGTGGTGCAAATTAATGAACAATGACATTTTTATTGGTGCAACCGATGGACTTTCAAGTCAGGGAAAAAAGACGGATGCTAACAATGTTACCAATTCCTATATGTGACTATGTTCCTTCGAATAACAATACACTGTAAAGAAAAAGAAAACTATTGAACTGATGGAAACCAAGACACAGGGCAAAGGTTTATTCAACCATAGACCTTATCCAAGGTAAAAGTAAAGGTTTTACAAGCCTGATTAATTATACAGTTTGTTAATTGGTGCACATGGTTTAAATATCTGGATAATTTCGCAGAATAAATCAGGGAATCTGTTGTGCTGTTTTTAGAGCCCAAATTTCATTTTCCCATTTGAACCAACGGTTTAGTATGAACCAGCTAATTCACGCATATTAAAAGGAAATTGGCAGGAAGTCAAATTGACCTTGCTAGTAGTTCATTACAACGCTCGTGGACATAGACCCCTCCGGGTAAGGAAATAGGAAGACATCTGGGCTAGGCAAGAAACTAGAGAGCAGATCTGGGCTAGGCTAGAGGAGGTTGGGGTGAGAGAGAGGGGAATGAGAACCGTACTGGCGGTGCTGGAGGCTCGGGACGGTGTGTGGGGCGTGGGCGTAGGCGTCTGGAGGACCCGAGCGACGCAAAGCGCCGCGGCTGCGCGAGGCCCCCTGGGGCGGCGTCGGAGGCCCATGGGAGTGGAGCCGGCGGCGCAGGCTTGGGGAAGACTCCTGAGGGCGGCGGCGCAGGCTTCGGGAGGGCAACGGCGCGGCGGGCGTCGGGGAGGGACCTCGTGGCCGGCCGCCGGCGGCGTTCCACCTCCACGTGGGAGGCCTTCGTATCGGGCCCGGGAAAAAGCCCACGGGCCGGGGGTTTGAAGACCCTGTTCTTATGGGCCGAAACGAACGAAGCCCACATCCGATCCGGACTTGAAACAAGCGAAGACACCACCACCACCACTCGCCGCCGACGAAAAGCACCACCCCACCGCCGCACCCACCGATCCCACCACCCTATCGCCATGGCTTTCCACCGCCATGGCTGCGGCTTCTCTCCGCCTCGCCTTCCCCTCCTCTCCACCTCGTCCTCGTCTTCGTCCTCCAATACCCTTCGCTTCCCTCCCCGTCGCCGCCGTTCTCGCTCCCACGCCGCCGCCGTCGCCGCCTTCAAGAAGCCTCCGGAGGCGTCCCCCGTGCCCATCCCCTCAGGAGCCCACCCAGCCCCTGGTCGACGGGGACGTCCTTCCCTAAGCCCGGGGTCTACGGCGGCGTCTACGACCCCCGCCGGTGACCTGCAGTTCGTCGGCATTTCGCGCAACGTCAGGGCCAGTGTCGAGGCCATCGCCGTAAGGTCCCCGCCAACCTCTGCGCTTTCTGTCAGGTACAAAACCTGTCTAACCATGTATCATCAATTACAGTATGCTCCTGTCCTGTATATTTTCTTTTGCTCCCAATTGCACTTATCTTTGTTTGGGACTAAACCACTAAATCCAGTACAACTTATCTTTTGAGCTACCTTGGTATTTGGGTATTAATGGGGATCGTTAATTTGGGCAACTGGATACATACTAATTTGGGGCCACTGAGCAAGGAATGGTTGGAATGGTTTAACTGTGTCACTTTTGTTGGTGGCCGAAAGCAGGGAACACAAGGGCACCAGTTTTTCTAGTTGCGAATAGATGATATGGGTACCTCTCCATTCAATCCAAGTATCAGTCGATTGGCTATTTTTTTTATAAACATTCTTACCTAGTATCAGTTTGTCATACCCATACTTTGCTTCATGTGGGAGGAGCTCCTTTGCATTTCTCATTTGATATGCTCAGCTACTTTCCTTTCTCCCCGGAAGAAAATATGCTTACCTTTCATTCTCCCCATCTGCTGTAAGGTGGACTTCTTCTTTCAGGCATCTATGAGCCTTGTTCTGATTGATAAAACATGACTTTCAACATACTGTCACAAAAACAATATGTGCATATTGGTAGCTGATTTATTTAGCATTGTTTTTCATTCAAAACCTCTGTAACTGATTTACTTTTATTAGACGGTAGCCAGTAGGTACGATATTACATTATTCACAAGCCCATTCTTTATAGCAGGTTTGTAGACATTGAATTCTTTTATTTCTTCTTCTATGGCAAGGTAGCAACTGCATATTTTTAACTTTCCATGGGGCTGGCTCATGCAAGACCATGAATCTGGATATGTCTTCATATGATGTTTTAATGCCAAAGGATGCTGAAATAACATAAATCCAGGTCAAAGTTTTAGCTAGTGGTTGTTCTAACCCATTCTGTGCGCCCACTGCCCCTCATTTTCCTCAGTCAGTCCTGTGAATTGAAGCTGTTATAACAACCCTTCTGAATATTATTGCCTCCTGGTTCTCTACTAAGGCCTTAAAGACTTAGACACACCTTGCTGCCTTAACTCCTCTTTGCTTCATTACTTTATTTACCAGGTAGAATATCATTCTGCACAAACTACATATATCGTGCTGAAAAAACAATTTCTATTTTTTTTTGCATGCTTATTAGTGTTTGAATATCTGATTGCACTGACATTGTGCCATGTGCAGGTCGCAGTATCAGATGAGGAGACAATTCAGATCGAGCTGCCCTTAATAATGCCTGGAAGTCATGGATGCAAGAACATATATAGAGGCCACAGGCAGTCACCAGGGAATGTTGCAGGAAACACTACCTGGGTTGGTGCCCCCCAGAGGCCTCAAGACTTAAGGTTGACACCTGGGCGCCATGTCAGCTAACGTTCCACTAGAACAGTTGATAGACGGTTGGTGAAGGAGAACAAAGTGGTAGCCTTCATCAAAGGATCAAGGAGTGCTCCCCAGTGCGTTCTCACAAAGGGTGGTGGGTATCTTGGAAGCACATGGAGCGGGATTAAATAACTGTGGATGTCCTGATGAGGAACACAACCATGGGGCTAAGAGAGACCCTCAAGACATACAGCAACTGGCCGACGTTCCCTCAGATTTTCATTGAGGAGCTTGTGGGAGGCTGCGATATTATTTAGCCCATGGCTGAAAAGGGGAGCTAGCTG
The DNA here is from genome assembly GCA_015847255.1 of Hyparrhenia diplandra. Classification (NCBI taxonomy): domain Eukaryota; kingdom Viridiplantae; phylum Streptophyta; class Magnoliopsida; order Poales; family Poaceae; genus Hyparrhenia; species Hyparrhenia diplandra. The sequence continues at coordinate 402,561 of JADLZK010004625.1, read as the reverse complement.
CTCAGTTTTTCAGAAGTAGCTTGATTTGTACCTCTCTCGTTTACTGAAGAAGAACGGGCAAGCTTGTTTTGTACCCGGCACTGTCTATTGCAAGCATACTTGGATGGCTGTTAGGAAAAGAAAAAATGAAATGGTCATCTGATTTTCATGAGTACTACTGAGGTGATATATCTGGTTATTCCTGAGAGGATTCAGAGTTGGGGTGCTTGAGATCATGTACATGAAAGGTTGTATGTTGATGCTAAACTGTATACATGTTGTATACACAATGATTGCACAGGTTATTGTCCTTTGGTACAATAATATTTTTTTGTAGTATAGAAAACTGGAAAGGATGAAACTAGGGAAGGTGAAGCTGTGGGTTTTCAAGCACGCTGAGAATTGCAATGTAATATAAGTTGCTGATGCCTATGCTCCTCCTTTAGAGCTGTACTAGCTGTTTTCCTCTTTCCCTTTTTCTGATAGGAACTTGAACTGTACACACAGGGGCGGCCTACCTAATTCAGACTACCCAAAAATTTGGACAAAAAACAATGCTGAATTAGTCTTCATATGTATTACATTATAAAAATGAAGAAAAATAGAGTTCAAACGAGTATGCACACTGAATACCCCTCAGGAAACCCGTAAAAAATCCTGGGCCCGCCAGGTACAGGCAAAAAAAAAAAAAACCTTGCTTGTCATGTTGTAATTCATAGATTTGGCTGTTTTCATTAGCTGTTGTGTATTTGTGGAGCTTGTCAAAGAGGTCATTTGCTGGAGCTGTGCTGTGCATCCACCCAAGAAATCAGTGCAGTGATTGACGCGTCGTGACGTGTTGTTGCTCGATATGATACTGCACGTACGGATGGACAACATGTGTTGTCGTCATTTTTTTCTTTTTCTAAGAAAAAAACGTGAAAATAAGGCCAACCAACCGTGTAAGTTGCTTTTTGTGGTGGTCCGATATAACGTTAACCATATTGCTTGGTATTGCATTGGTTTCTTATACGTAGCATGCGAAAAGTTTGTGATCTGTTGCTTTCGGCAAAGAAATGAAAAGTTGCATGACTTGGTTTGCAACGGACACGTACGGCACTGGTGTGCATGCATGCTATGCACGCGCGCCAAAGAACAAGAAAAAAAAAAAAAAAAAAAGCAACAAGGAAAAACACTGTTTGTCGGTGGAGTACATGTGGAATATATATATTTATTATTTCGCCAACAATATGCAATGCCATGCCGTCCAAGAATAAGTTCCATCCCTTCGATCGGTTCGGTCTTTGTACGTACGTGTGGTTGAATTATTATTACGTACGGTACTTCTAGTTTTCTCGATCACTAGCCAGCCAGCTACTCTCTCTGAAGCTAGCGCTACGTGCCTTCATCTGTTAAGAGTTTGACCAGGAAAAATTGGCTTTTGTTTGGATACACAAGAGGTTATTATTAATATATTTATTTTATATGTATAGTGCAGATAAAAAAATGTTGCTAATATTTTATACCGGACGTAATCAAACTTGAAAATGTATGAACAAAACCTTAATTACTGATTTGCTCTGAGCATTTCATGAATCTCAGCTATTGTTCAGTAAACAGTAAAAGGAAAGAAGTCCCATGCAGCTGTGTATCCAAGAGAAGGTAACAGACACGCCCAGTCAGTATGCTACTTGATTCAGTCTCGAGGATCCTGTCTTCTGAAACTATTAACCACGCACTTTTTCGCAATTCCAGTGTAACCATTTACTCTGTTTTAGCACAACAAAATGAAAAAAGAAATGAGTTTTTCCCCGGCCTCTACACGATCATAACACAAGATCGAGCATTCTGCTGTTACTTCCTATTCTGAGTAGAACAAGCGTGAAAATAAACCCAGCCGTTGATTTGATGCTCGCTAGCACTGGTTTCTTGTACCATCGTACGTAACATATGCATCTCCAGCGAAAACTTTTTATCTGTTGCTTTCGGCAAAGAAAAAAAAAGTTGTTCTGGGTCAACAGGAAAAGCGACTGTAGATCCGGTCGGTGTTGATTATATATGAATGTGAATATGAATATATTCCGCCAATGCAATGCCGCCGCCGCCGTCCAAGAATATGTTCCATCCGTCCATCCGCTTTTGTTAGGCCTTTTTTTTATATGTTTGGACCATCCATTTCATCTGTTCGTATAATCACCTGGCCGGCAGCTTTTTAGGCCTTGTTTAGCTGCACTAGTATTCACTCTAGCCAAATTGGCCTAGCCTAAAATCTGCGCAAGATAAAAATAAGTAATTTTTCACCACATCCACTCAAGTACATATATATATTGATTGCTAGATAAAGCCCCAACTCGTTACCGCTTCGTACGTACCCCAGGAGAGAAGGGAAACGGCGGCCGCCGCTGCCGCCTACTACCACCGGCACGCTGGTCCCCTCAGCCCTCGGCGCTGGGGAGGCGGAAAAGGTGGGGATCTATTGTTTTTCAATAAGTTTTTTCTATGGATCGAGGTTAGCGGGTTAGTGTCTCTGCCAATGCGATGGGTTTAGGGTTCGGCGGTGGCGTCGTGCCAAACCACGGCAAATAAAGTTTACGGGTACGATTGGATCGTGTCGGCTTACGTCTTGCGTGATTAGTGGTGTAATGGTGTAGCGAAATAGCCCGGTAATCCTCAGCGGGTTTGTGGTTCTTCCTCGTCATTTCGGTTCCACGCGGTGATGGATGATTTTTCGATCCTCGGGCCGCGGCGGCGGATTTTCTTTCCTCTTTCCTTTTGCCAAGGGGGTGACGATTTTCTTTCAGGTCGATTCGCTTGGTGATGCAGGCGATGGATGATGCGGCTTTTTCAATGCTTGGTGTTTCTTGGCGGAAGCAAAGGTGGACATGGATCGTCGTGGTGGTGTCGATGGCGGTGGAGATCGAGAGCGAGGAAGATGAGATTGGATCTTGAGGACTCAATTGTAATTTTTTTCTTTGAAGTTCGGTTTGTAATAGGGGTGCGATACTTAATATATCTTCCTTTTCGCATAAAAAGTACATATATATTGATTGAGGTGAATCCGAGTGCAGCCAAACAAAAACTTATATATTTCTATATAATAATCATCATTTGATTATTGTTGAATATATATATATAAACTTATTTGGGGATATAAATGTTAGTACAAAACTTATTTAGGTCTCTTTTGAGGGTTGTTTTTGTGATGTATCTCGATCGTAATCCACCCTGGGATGATGGACCTCATCACTTATATAAAGAGCCAGGGCCGATTCAAGGATCCAATCGATCAAAAACACAATCAATCTACTCTTTTTAGTGTTCCAAATCCCTGTCTCTTTTAAAACCATGTATCTGCAAAGTTTCTTCTTGAGAGTTGTTCGTAGGTCTTCATGGTGATAATCAAATTAAATCACTTGACAAATCCGTGTTGGGTGTCTTCGTCTGCCATCACATGCAATTCACGCGCGCTAGTGCTATTGGGAAGGTTTTACGCTTACTCACTACGGGATAGTATTAGAAGTCGTTTAGGGCCGGCGGCAGTGCAACACAGCTTTAACCTCTTATTATTATAAAAATATTTATGGAGATGTGATATATGTATACTTTTATCGGTGTACTCCCTCAGTTCCATCTATCGGGAGGATATTACCAAAAATTTTCCCAAGAATTGGAGGAGGGATATTAGGTGGTCCTCATTTTCTAATAAATATGATGCCTGGCACCACGCGTGATGCAGTTGTATATCACATCTAATGTTGTGCATGCACTTTGAGAAATGAAACATAGGCCGTGCAACGAGGTGATTAATTAAAATCTGCATAGCTTTAGTACTCCTTGGTCATTGTGCCAAAGGCTAATATCCCTCGATAGATGGGCCAGGAGAGAGTATTTTTAAGACAAATCTACTCATAATTTTTACATTTACAAACTCAACAACAAAAGTTATTGTTGATTTATATTCGATTTATACTCGATGTTTGGCCCCAAACCTTATCGAAATAGCTTATCTAGCCGAAAGGAGTAATTTCACCAGCGCCAACGGTCTGTATGTGTTTTATCAAGCGACGATCGATGTGCGTATTCCGGTCCAGTGGTGGATCTAGCTGACTTTAATGGAGAGTGAGGGCCTGAAGTCATCTTTTACACCTGTAAAGCTCCTCTCTCTCTTTATATGGCTGCATTAGAGAGGCTTTTGTGCCTTGTCTGGATACTCTAACTTAGCTTAGAGTTATGGCGTTTAGTTTAGCTTGACTCTGGCTTTAAGCCCAGCTTTCTGGCACAAGGTGTGCTTTTCGGACGAAGAGCTGGGATCGACATTAAATATACTTGTCCATGCGTCAGGTAAGGTATGGGTGGAGGGAGAGATGCTGACTTTTTAGTGGGCCGCCTTAACTGGCTACTAATTTCAAGCCTTATAACTTGGATATTTATTTTTTTGGAGTGAGTTGGAATCGCAGTATACTAATCACAACAATTCTACGATTTGAATCGCTTTAGAAATTTGGTTGACTCCAATTAATTTAAGTAACTCTAACTATGGATCAAGCAGGTAGCTGTTATCATGGAGGTGTGGGAGCTTACTTTCGCCCGAGGTTTTGTCGGGTGCATTCAAATCCGATGGATTCGCACTTGGTTTTACGCATCCACGTGTCTTGAAAATCTGACCAATGGTATGTGAGGTAGATCTTTTGTGCAAACAGAAGTTAAGGACAAAAAAGGAATATATTATTATTTTAAAATACACATGTAGGAAGTACCTAATAATTTATTTTTATATATTAAACTAAAACTAAGCATTGCAGATGCGTAGGAATCATCCGTTCATAGGCCACCTGAATGTGAGCGGTGTACTGCATCGATCATGACTTCAAATCTTAAATTAAAAAGTTGGCAATTGGGGCGGGCTTTTTGCATTTGCTTGATGTCGTTGTGGTGTGGGTGATTTGAATTGGATGGATGGTTGCTACTGCTGCTTATAAGTAGGCGGTCACAACACAAGGACGCAGCGCCTGCCCACCCGTTCCGTTCCGTTCATTTGTGGGAAGAGGCCAGTGTATTACGTTACGCCTCCCGTTCTCTTCATGTCTAAACCAATTCCATCTTCCTCTCGATCAACTCGGCCACACACCACCACCACCACCAATAATGCAGACACAGACGCAGACCCAAACGTCGACGCCGCAAAAAGCGGCAGATGACGATGAGGGCGGCCGGCGGTGGATCAGGAGAAGGAGGAGGCGGCGAAAGGCGACGGAGGACATGAAGAGCCGGCAGGTGGCCTTCGACGCCGGGAAGCCGCCGCCGTTCCATCGGCGACGTGCGTGCGGCGTGCCGGAGCACTGCTGGCGCAAGAGCCCCTGGCGGTCGCTTTGTGGTACGTGGTCCGCGACGTCGCGGTGGTGGCGGCTGGAGCGCGGCGGCGATGCGTGGACAGGTGGGCGGTGTGGCCCGGTGTGCTGGGCGGCGCAGGGGGACCATGTTCTGGGCGCTCTTCGTCCTGGGACACGACTGGTACGACCGTCCGTTTCCGTTTGTTCTGTTCTTGGCTGTTTCTTTTAATTCTTCTCTTGGCATGCGTGCATTGCATTGGATGCATTCAAATTTGAAATTGGAACTCGTTTTGCAGTGGCCGTGGGGTTTCTCGGACAGCGCGACGCTCAACAGCGTGGTTGGTCATCTCCTGCACTCCCTTCATCCTCGTCCCCTACCATGGATGGTATGCATCTTGTTCAATTCCATGGCTGGCTGGCTGCTTTATTTGTTCGTCTGTTGGATCGATCCATTGATACATGTCAGCAATTTTATGGCTTTCGTTTGCATGAATGATTATTTTGGGAAGAATTAATTAATATATGTATGTATATGGAAGGCATAGATGACAAATATCAGTCTGCACGTACAGTACTACAAAGTACGTAGGTGCAGCTAACAACTTAGCATATGCATGACCACAGATTAATTATATTCCATATCACATCGGTCAAGGTTCAAAAGGGTGCTTGCATTTGCATAGAAGAATCTCTGCTGACATGCATAGCTGCATAATTTAAAATTTAAATTTGTCCATATCTATACTTGCATGCACTCTTGTCTTCATTCAGAATTAACCTACTATAGCTAGCTGTGTGTCTAGAGCTGAGTCGGGGATTCAGCAGCGCCTTGCGCTTGCCAACAAACTTTGCTGCTCCTTCTTAATATAACCAAAGCGGGGAAACCGGATCTTTCAAAAAGCTAGCTGTGTCATGTAGTATCTGTATGCATCTCATCAGCATGTAAAAATTAAAGAAAACAATTACCTTAAGCATGCACACATATATATCGTCATTTGCAGGCAGGTTTTAATATCTGCTAAATATGCAGGAGGGATCAGCCACAAGAACACACCATCAGAACCACGGCCACATCCACAGGGGACGGAGTCTTGGCACCCAGTCAGTCACTCTGTCTATTCATACTCTGCTTTTCATACAGGATGCATGCTCGACCAGCTTTCAAATAGCTAGACTGCTGCAGATCTACTCAGGCATACATGGCATTGCAGGCTACTAATCAACAGAGCTGCTTAATTCTTGTGTTATTACCTCTGACTGATGCAGAGATTAGTTGAAACATACCCGCATATGTGGTCCATAAAACCACATCAAAAGCTGGCAGCAGCTAGATCTATATCAGTAAATAAGTGAATCATATATCACTGCTTAGTATCCATCATCACATACAGCATGCAGTCACAAGATGCCTTACTGTCCACAAAATATGCATTTCTCATTTATCGATGAGTCATCAAATAGTTCAACTAAAACTAAAGTTAAGTACTAACAATTCTTGATGCAAAAATAAGTACCACTAGATCTTTTTTGAGCTTTCGGTTCATAATGTGTTTCCTACATATAGTATGATGGAAAATACATAATTGAAGCTGCTGCCTGCAAGCTATAATGCAGATCACGGAGGGGCTGTACCGGCAATGGGCCACGCACAAAGAAGCTAAAGGTTCACGGTCCCCTTCCGCTGCTCGCATTCCCTGTCTACCTTGTACGTACTGTTAATCTTTCCTCTCCACTTGCTATATCATCTGAAAAAGATCGAACAGGCTCCGACTCTGATCAAATGTTCAGTCGATCTCTGAGCTGCATTGGAAACAGAGACTCATTGCATATTGGTGTGCCTGGATGCAGTTGTACAGGAGCCCCGGCAAGACGGGAACCTCACTTTCTTCCCAGCAGCGAACTGTTTAGCCCCAAGGAAGGGGTAGCATCGGCCTCTCAACCACCTGCTGGTGCATCATGCTCGCCTCCCTCTTCACAATGGCGTGCGTGTTCGGTCCAGTCCAGATTAACTCAAGATGTACGGCATCCCATACAGCGTAAAGAAAACCAACGTCACTTGTACTATCGTCTAGCTTATATATTGTCAATTTCCATTATATATTAATTCCCTCTACTAACTAACTAACTAACTAACTTCTAACTAACTAACTAGCTAAGTTTCTTAGAAGCAACTAGTACTACTTCTACTTATTGCATTGTGGAATCATGAGCTAGAAAGCAGCTCAAACGAGTACCAAAGTCAGTATTGATGATGATAGGATGCATATATCCCCTAACTGCATCTGCATGAATGCAGGTGTTTGTGATGTGAAGCGACTTGGTGACGTACCTGCACCACCATGGCCACCATGATCGCCTTCCCTGGTACGCGGCGAGAGGTGGAGCTACCTGCGCGGTGGCCTCACCACACAGTGGACAGGGACTACGGCTGGATCAACAACATCCACCATGACATCGGCACCCATGTCATCCATCACCTCTTCCGCCAGATCCGCACTACCATCTCGTTGAAGCTGTAAGAAACTAGCTGCTTACTTATTAGGCAGCGCTTCTCAATGATATATGTTCTTCTGTTGCTTGAACTAAATTTTGAAATTCGATTTGAAAACAATAGACCAAGGCAGCCAAGCCGGTGCTGGGCGATACTACCGGGAGCCACAGAAGTCAGGGCGCTGCCACTTCACACCTCCTTGGCGTGCTCCTCAGGAGCCTCAGAGTCGACCACTTAGTCAGCGACCATGGGGATGTTGTCTACTACCAAACTGACCATGACCTGAACAATGTCAGGGACACTCAAAACCATCATAAACAAAAATGATTCAATCTCAAAGCAAGACTGAACAATATGTTTTGTTACCAGCAACAAGCCACAGAAGAACTTCATCTCCATATATATGGAATTGAATTAGATGATAGCATAGGCATGAAATTCAAATAAGAAGCAAGCTATAGCTAAAGGGATCCTCTAGCTAGTTCAAGAACAGGTATCAGTTATATTGTGACGGCGCCAGCCCTGCAATTGGTTCATTGATTGGCGTCTCATCAGGTTTAGAAGATGGTCATTCCGCCCACTAGTAGAGTGGCTAAGCATTACTCCTACTACATACTGTATACACAATATAATTGTGATGTTGAGTTGGAGCCCTGGATTAGATGTAGTGGTGGTTAGTTGCATGGCCACTACTCTCTAAAATTTGTATTTCCCTATCTCTCTCAAAAACGTTATTTAAATTGTGTGATACAAATTGAGCTTGATCTGTACTATTTTAGTTATGTGGCTACTAATGATATATCACATGCATTTAGAGTTTTAGACAGTTTGGATGATCATCAACCGTTTATATCCCTTCTATATAGTGAAATTTAGTCCGTCTGTAATTGTTTGCACACTAGAGGAGAAATTTCCCTGCACCACATGCGGCAGCTTCATCCTCGAGCTTAGCCTGGGAGTAGAAACGAAAGGCTACTAATAATCCTAGAAAAAACGAAGCCTACCTACTAGTATGCAGTTAACAATTGTCTAATCTGTTGCTGCCCCTTGCTTGCTAGGGCTGTACGTTAATCTTCAACTTCATCTTCATCCATATCACCTTGGATCAGGCAGGCAATATCCAGCTGCCATGGAACAATATATTTTCCCACGTTATCATCAGGTCAGCAAGTTTCAATATATGGCCAGTTATTACATAATAATAGTGAGTCGTTGAGATGTATCTACATACATGTTTGGTGGTCCGTTGTCATTTTCAGGCGGCCCTCATAACCACCAATCATCGCCCTGTCAAACACGCAGAATACAAGAATAATAAAATTTTATGTTGATTTTATTACCTCAATTAGATTATTGATGAGTAAATGTCCAAACAAATCTTGCAGTCATGTGCAAAACTAAACCTGTATACCAGCACTAACATAACAATACCAAAGAGAGAAATCCACACTTACTTTTGTCTTCATATCATCAAAATTTTCCAGATATCAACAAAAGCAGGTCCGGGGTTCCTATTTCTGTGTCATAGTAATTGATGCCCATAAATTTTCCATTGAAATCAACAAGGGCCTCAATAACAGCCTAACCAGGTTATAAGGAGAGGTCAGTTGCTTATTCAGTAAAAAATTACAATAACATAGCCTTTCCAGTCCAAAATACAAGTTGTGGTAGGCTAGAGTAGGCAATTAAAAAGAAAGGCAAAGTGCTACCTTAGTGGTTCTACCGCGTAGTGTACCAAGATATTCACGTCAAATAAACTTGACACCTACGTCGTAATCATGGATGTATTCCCACTTGCTAGCCATGTATACCTGATTCAAACACGCCCACAGCTACCACCGTTTCATCATACCATATCGACTTAGATTCCATCTTCGCAGGACCAATCAACATTGTAATTTTGACGCTGACTAGGCAACATTGTAATGTAAACTGTAATGTTCCATTCCCCTGCCAAGATGTTCTTTTGTTTTGGAAGCAACACCTCAATCTGCAAACAATACAATGCAATGATACTTAAGCAGTGTCTTGGGCGAACAAGAATCACAGTAAAATTTAGTGTACCAACCCTTAGAAGCGCTCATAATCTCATTTGTTTCCATCGGGATCCCAACCAAGAAGAAACTTGTTGAGGTCGAATAGTGGGGCCCCATCATAGTCAATGAAAATTCCTGAGCATGCAAAGAACTCGATTCACCTGGTCACCATAACTGCCATTAGCTAGTGATGACTGAAACATAAATGTGAAATAGTAAATAGCGCATCACTATGAAATCACCATGGAACGCAGAAACAAGTGCAACAACAGTGTCAGATATGTTGAAGAAATTTCCTTATTGAATTCACCCCAGACACCAGTAGGATATTTGTCACCAAACTGTTCTTCAAAAGTATTAACATTCATGACCTGGTAGACAAGATATTGTATAAAAGTTAGTGGGACAGCAGGGCTGTAAAAATGCAGCACAAGATAACTCAGCAAGCATTGACTCATGACCCGCGTCCTTGATAGACTTAGATAACCCACAGAGTGTAAACCCAAATTGTACCCCTGCTTATCCTGGGCGCCCAACAAGGTTGATTTTCTTAGAACTGACATGTTAATTCTAAATACAAATATTTAACAATCACTTAAAGTTCTCCACATAATAGCTTATGATTAAAATGTTATGGCTTCTGCAACAACTCATACCCATCTCTATACTCTTCAAAAACTTTGATGGGTCATGAGTGGCATAAATCCAGATCTTTCTGGATGGTTTTTAGAAGGGCTGTGGCGTGTAGCATTTTATAGCATAGTGTTGTACTATCTGCATATGTGTATATGTAAAAGCCAGTTGATATAGGATTATATGTATACAAATTTTGAGAGCAGAGTAAAATTACTTTTCAAGATCAGAACCTGAGGTATATTATTTGTGATCGCGAATGCACAGGCATTGGCTGAATCGCTAGTGCTCAAGTTAACGGATTAACTATTAACACTATAATATAAATAACTGTATAGGAGACTAAACTAGCATATAGAAGTCCAACTAGAGGACCTTAGAAATAGTGATAAGCTGCACAATTAAATGACATTTAGTGATAAATATTCGTTGGTTGTGTACTCACCTTCAGGATTCAGTTTTAAGTTCCACACCTGTGAGTCTTTTCTATGCCTGCAGATGAAACATTATCTGAAATAACCAAAAGGGATCCTTGCGCAGATAGTGTAATAATACAAGAGCTGTAAATGTTAAGCAAAATCTTTTTTTCCCTCAAACAATGCAGGAAAGCTGCGTGTCATTTCACTGGGAGAAGAAAACACAATACGAGAAGGGCTAAAAAACACCCTCCAAGCACCCCACAAGCACACAATACCCTTGAAAACAAAGGTACAGACATGCCATGCACAATAAAGGATCGACCAAGCGACTACCCTGCCCCAAATTAAGGACCAAGACCGAAAGCAACCTGCAAAGGAGCTCCCGGAGAGCAGAAGCTCCAGCCATACAACAAAGGCTGCTCTCATTGGCAATCTTTAGCAAGACTACCTCCACAGTAGGCCCCCTCAAATACACAATCATTTCTATATTTCCATAATTCCCATGCAGCTAGGATAATCAGAGAATTGAGACCACTCTTCTGCTCCTTGAACTCTCTTGACAGCCTACAAAATCTTGATAGTCAAAGAGACCATACTCCCTTGTAAAATTGTAATCTTCATATTTTTAGTCTCAACTCTCAAATGCAAAATATTCTAACATACTTGAATTAGACAAAATATGCTGGCTTCAATATTTGAAATCCAGGAATATGGCCATTTCTACTCTACAATACCAGAGCAACTGACATGTTTTAAGTACAGTTCACCTGTCTGGCATATCTTAAGCTAAGTACTAAAAGCATCAAGTTACTGTTAAGGGTAGACAACACGCTGGCTCCAATATGATAAACAGGAATATGGCTACTCTACAATACAGAGCAGTGACACATGCCAAGTACAGCTGACCTGTTTGATAATATCTTACACCAAAAGCTGCAACTACAAACATAGATAAGCAAACTGGAAAAAATATATTGGCACACCTGACTGACTTCACCATCACAGGAAATATTATCTTTTCCATGGATGTCTTCAAATGGTTCAAGCATCCAAAAATTATATCTCTTGGTAAGAATATGGGTTTTCCACATATTTGAAAAGGTTCATGCCAACAAAAGTTCCCATCAAATTCAAAAGTGCACCCCCTTGCATAACCTAGAAAAAAATGTGGCAAGCAACAAGAATTACAAAGGAACAAAGTACAATGAGACCAGGTAATAAGAGTTACTCCCCACCTTTGCATTTACTAGTTACCGTTGTCTTGTGCAAAATTCTAAATGAGACTCCCTCCAGTCATTATTATTACTTGACATTAGGACACAAAAATATACATGAAAGAAGTTATATTTTTGTGCCCAGACGCCAAGTAATAAGGACACCTCAAGGAGTACTATATTTTATACTTTAAAATGTGTGATATCTTTGAAGTATGTTCCAGTACTACATTTCGAAAAAGAATAAGGCCAACCTTTTTGCATTACAGTGAACAATGACTAATAAAAAAAAACAGAGGAAGTAAATTACCATTTCTTTATTGAATATGAGACACAGTTTAGACCATATAGTAAAAGAAAAGATTACAGCACTCATAATAACGCAAGCTGCATTCTCAGACAATTTACATGTAGAGAACATAAGATGTTCACAATCCAGATCGCCCTGAAAAAGTAAGTATATCCCATTTGAGGCCATTAATTTGCCAAAGATAAAATGCACCCTACTGCTACAACCTTTGTACCAGGCATCACTTTCTCGCATAACTGAGAGGTACACAATAAACATCAAGGGGTACATGACTTTTACGGCAATGCAAATTACATGATCCATGTCATATTCTGCCACAGTCCGATGGCAACATTTCCTCCATGGCGTACTTCAATCTATAATAGTAAAGCAAGGAAATGGCACAGAATGATCAAAGTTATCTAAAGTAAAAAGAACAATTAGTAAATGATTCAGATAACCTTAATGTTATCGTTTCTTTTTCATCATTTTAAAGTTGTAACCAAAAGTGCTGATGTCACAAACTTTGTGAAGTTGGACTGGCATTCTATTGCTATGCCAGAGGATGCAAATAGCACATCTTGTCCTGCAAGATCATAATTTGAATCATTCACAACAAATAACTTTTAGGCATATATAATTTCAAAAACGAAATTGTACAACGGTATAATCACCATCGGTCAAGTAGTGATACAACACTTTGTAGACAACTTGATGCAACTTTGGTTACTCAGATCACTCCAGAAACCTTTGATTGTCCAAAACAAATAAGCACAATCAGAAAACACGATACAAGACATACGCGATTGCTCAAATAGAGCCGTAAAAACATGAGGGAAAAAGGAAGAGCCATCATATATACCTGAAATCAATGAGTCAGTTGAGAATCTTGTGAGATCATCAGCACCCTTGTTGCTTGGCGCAGCATCTTTCCAGAACTGGTGCAGAAATAAATAAAGCAAAGGTTAGGTCATAACCAGATTGCAGGGGACCCAGGATTTAGCAAAGACTAGGGCCAATTTCCATTGAAATCACTGATATAATATAGACATTAAGGAGAATTTGCAAACAAAGTAGGGTAACAGTAGGTACTAGTAGTACATTGATTCTCATGGAAGTAATAGCATGGAACATTAGAAAATGTGTGCAGCAGAGATACGCCCAGAGAGTTGCGACGCGGGGCTCCAGCAGCGCAGGCCTAACCTAGGGCTCGCGGTTCGGCCCCGCCTGTCTGCAGCGAGCGAGGCAGCGAGGGCGACGTACGGTACCGCCGGCCGCCGGCCGCCGCGAACGCCAGGGGGCGCGAGATGCGACCGGAAGGCGGGGGCTTTAGGCGGGAGACGAGCGGGCTGGTGCCACCGGCCGCCGGACGGCGCTGACGAGCAGGAGACTGAAGAGAGCCGCGAGCGAGCAGCGCGTGACAGGACTCTTCCCTGCTCTCCTCTCCTCCTCTCCTCCTCTTCCTACTGGGCTGGCATTTCCTTGTTGGGCCAAAACTCTCCTACTACAGAATTTTGGGCCGCGGCTGGGGCGTTTGGACTGGGCCGATTTTTTCAGCCCCAGCACGAATTTGATTCGGAATGAGAGCCCCGGCCCGGCCCGGCCCGTTTGTGATGCCAAGTCCTTCCTAACGGTGTAGCGGGGCTGTTCCGGCAGAAGGCTCCGCAGCTGCCGCCCGGCCCGGACGCGCTCGAGTTGCCTCCTCCGGCAGCACTGCCGCACCCGCACCCAGGCTGCCCCATACACAGTCACCGCCCCCACGTCGGCCTGCTCCCTCCGCCTTTGCCGCTTCTCCGGTGCTGCCGCACCCAGGCCAGTCGCCAGTCGGGCGCTGCCCCTAGGCCCCAGGTAATGACCGCCACCATTGCGGGCCAGGACGGAGCTCCGCGCTCGCCGGCGTGTTCGCTTCTCCCTCTTTCTCTGAGATTTGTTTTTTTTTTTTTTTTTTTTTCTGGAATTTGCAGAAGAATTTGCAAAGAATTTGGACATATATTGTTTTGCATCTGCATTCCATAGAAAATATAATTTGGTTGTTGCTTCACGCTTTGGTATGATATTTTGCACTCTACGTGTTCCTTTGAAATCACTGACCCACAGCAAACGTACTAGTTATGACCCACATTTTCCCCTTCATTCAGTTTTGGGAATGACATGCTGCCAAGTAAGAGGGATGGTGATCATCTTACAGGATTCTCAGCTGATAATAAAAGAGCTTGCAGTGGAGAAGAGGCGACTGGCTCATTGTTGATTTCAGGTCCGCTGGTTCCTCCCTTCTTTTCGTTTTTTCCCCTTCATGCTTTTTATTTACCTCTATTTCGCCGCTCATGTGCGTCTTGTAACGTGTTTTTCTTAATTTTGGTGACTTATGTTTTGACAATCATCAAGATATCTGGAGTGAGCTGAGTGAGGAAGTTGCATCAAATTTATCTAAGTGTCGTCTCAATCGCTTTTGTCGGATGGTGATTATTCTGTCGTACCCTTAATTAATTTTTTCAAAATATATTTGCCTACAGATCATTTATTTGTGAATGATATAAATTATTATCATCTTGTAGGACAAAGTGTGATATATGCATCCTCTGCATAGCTATAGAACGCCAGTCTAACATCACAAAGTTTGTCACTTCCAGCAAGTGTGGTTAGAGCTTTTACAAGATTCTGAAACAAAGGGCCATGATAAGATTCAGGTATGTCTTGCTGATAATCATTTACTAATTGCTATTGTTTACTTTTACATAACTGCTGACCATTATGTGCTCTTTTGCTTTTATCAATATAGATTCAAATACGCCGTGAAGGAAATATTGCCATAGGGGTTCTGGAAGAATATGATTTGGATCTTGAACTTGTCTTGTCAAAGTCATATCCGTCCTTGATGTTTATTGCATACCTCTCAATCATCACGTGCAATTTGACCTCCATGGTAGAAAGGTAGTGGCAGTAGGGTGTGACATCTCCGGCGGGTATTAGCCAAAAAGTGATATGCACTGATTCACATGCGGATCTCATTATAGTCGATATGTTATGTTCTCTACATGCAAATTATCTGAGGTACCCTAGCATTATTCTGAGTGTTCTAATATTTTCTGTTACTGTATGAACTGAACTATGTCTTGTATGCAATAAACAAAATATTAATTAATGTACTACCTCTGTTTACTTTTTTACTCATCCCAAATCCCAATACCTATCAAACTGTACAGTTAAATTGAATGGATTTTGTGTTGGTTGAATTTGCAGTGACAAAATTATTTTATACCACTATTTACACATTGTTGATAAAACAATAGCATTTACAATTTGCATAAGATGATCAACATTGACTATTTTAACATAAAGGTGGGAGTAACTATGTTTCTTTATCATTTTAAAGCCTGCCACTTTTTTTTTTAGGAAATGCAGGGTAAAGCACTTTTTGATTTTTGATGGGAACTTTATTGGCATGAACACTCTTCTGGGATATGTATAGACCAATGTTCTTGCCAAAAGGAGCATAATTATCGAGCGTCTGGGACATTTTTTAAGTACATAGTTGAAAAAAAGAGTGTATTTCTAAACCTAGTAAAAACCCAGTCAGGTATGCAAATATATTTCCAGTTTGTTTATCTATGTAGTTGCAGAATCTAATGTTTACCCTTAATAACTTGATGGTTTGGTATGTCTACTCTCCCTGTTTTAAATAGGCGCTAGGCGATTTTCTCGGCGACCCTCATACTAGCAACTAGTCGGAGTACCCGTGACTAGGCGGCTAGAAAAGCGTTTTTTTAAGCGTTTTTGGCATTTTGCCAATTTAGCATACTATATATATATATATATATTAGTATATATAGCTGAATATTATATCAGCAACTAATAAGTACTCAAGTAACTCAATATATATAGCTGAAAGATACATTCAGACCAACAGCAACTGAAATAAGTGATTCAAAGCATTCAGTCATCAGTCATCACCATCCTATTCATCCTATACATTCAGTCATAGCAGATTCATCCTATACATCCTATACATTCAGTCATAGCAGATTCAAAACATTTACATAGCAGATTCAGTCTTAGGTCATGCAGATTCAGTCATAGTCTCATAGCAGATTCAGTAATCACCAAGACACCAACTCAAAAGCAGAGCAGGAGGCCGGGGAGCAAAGGATGACTACGCCTTGAGGTTTGGAAGCAGCCGAGCAGGGGAGGAGGCGTGAGGGGAGGACCAGCAGGCGCTTGGAAGCAGCGAGCAGGGAGGAGGAGGCGGGAGGGAGGAGCAGCAAGCCGGAAGGAAGAGCAGCAGGCGGGCGGGGAGGAGGAGCAGCAGGCGGCGGGAAGGAGACCAGCAGGCGGGCGGGAAGGAGCAGCGCCGCGGGGCCGGCAGGTCGACCTTCAACCCACGGGGGCGGCGGCGTCTGCAGCGAAAACTGCGGGGCGGTGTTATCCTTCCAGCGGCCCCAAAATTACTCAGCGCTCGGCGCCTTCCGCGCGTCGTCATCCCCGCTGCGGCCGAAATACTTAGCGCTTCGCTTCCGGCTTTCGCCCGCCTCCAAGCTTTTAGCGCTTCTTGCAGCGCCCGAATGTCGGGCGGAATCGCCGCCCGACGCCGCCTAGCCGCCCGAGCCCGCCTAGGACACCGATAACCCCCTAGGCTCCACGGTGCACCGCGACTAGCGCCTAGGCGCGACTAAATCCGCCTAGGGCGGCGCCCTAAGCGAACAGGGTCTACTCTCTAGTGAAAGATATTTTCAAATGGGGATAGCTTCTTAGGTGTCACAGTTGCTTTGTATACAGAAGCTTGTAGTGTAGCAACATTCCTCTGTATGAAATATTGAAGCCAATATGTCTGTCTACCTCAAAATATGCTAGAATTTTTTTAATGCTGAGACTAACTAGTCAGGGATATGGTATCTCTTGGCCGAAGATTTTGTATACATTTGCTTAGGGTCTGTTTGGATATAGATATTGAAAGTGTGCTGACATTGAGTTACGTACCAATACCAAATCAGCCTTGTATTGGATGTACATAGAATTCACCCATCTTCTCTCCACCACACCACCCGACACTATTGTAGGAGCACCTGCCAGACCTGGGGAAGGAGAGGGGAGGCGTCGGGGCGGATACCTGCCGACCTGGGGAGGGAGAGGGAGGCATCAGGGAAAAGAGGGGTGCTTTCGCTGCGCATAGGCCAATGCGGAAGATTCCCCAATTCCACTCAATGCGGAGTGGTCAGTCTCTGTATTGGGATAGCCCCCCTGCTAATTATAGTTCAATACAAAGGAATTGGGTCTCCAATGCCAAAACTCAATTCCACATGCATCAAGCAGCAGTATTGAGCAAACCTGATTCCAATTCCAGTCTAATTCAGTCTGGGCTCAGTATCTACATCCAAATGGGGTGTTAGTTCTTGTTTTATTCCATTATCTGTTCATGTTGGTCCCTTTTGGGGTGTTAGTTCTTGTTTTATTGCATTATCTGCTCATGTTGGTCCCTTTTTGGGTTAGTACTCATATTGATCTCCATCTACATCTACAGGGATAAAAAGAAGGCGAAGACGCATAGGTGTGAAAACTTTTCTCCCATCCTGGAGGTGAATACACAGCCACTGACTTTGGTTATCAGATGTTTCTTTTTTAATTGTGATCCAGCACTATTTGTAAAAGTCGTTTAGTGGTGCAAGCTAAGCTTTTGCATCTATACTTTTTATTTACCTAGTATAGTCCTCCACAGTTGTTTTGTAATGTTAGCCCAATACACGTACCTTACTACTGCACTAGCATTGCCTGTGCATTGTGATCACAAATAAGTATTCCTCAGGTTCTGATTTTATAATGTAATTTCCCTCTAATTCCAGATATTAGTGTGCCTATAAAAATCAACTGACTAGTATGTACTAGTATATTGCCCGTGCTAGCATATAGCGGTGTGATCTAAAAACACGATCCAGACAACGAAAAGATAATATATGTTTTTTGCGCCCACGTCACCTCCCTTGCCTCAGAATGGTTTTGACCAAAAAACACACTTCCATCTACTTTAAGGTTTCAGAGAAGAACCAATATCTCATGAAACAAATTCTTGAATCAACATTTATATACGTTCAAGGCTTAAAAACCTCTGTTTGTCATAGTACACACAGAAAAACGATGCTAGTACACATCATGGATCCATCAGATAGCAGTTGCAAGCCTAGCATGCTCACCAACTTCACATGCATGTAACATTGACCCTAGACCTAAATCATAGAAGAACTGAGCAAACATCAATCATTCAATTATACCAATTGATGTCAACTAATACATACCAAATTAGATTTTTTTATGAATCTACAAAGAACCAATTCAACTTGCAAAAAGAACCTTGATAAATCTATTAATTACCTTTAGGTTTACAAATCACAGTTTTAGAATATTATAGTTTTCAAAAACTATAAATTTTATGGCATCCAAACATTTCAAGGCACTCCAAAATCAAATCATTTTAAAACCATGCTATTTTCTAAAGCTCATTACAGGAATTCCCATGTGCAAAAGCCTTTTTTGATATCCTGTCAAAGTAAATGTAATCAAGCTATACTATGTTACGATAGGGGGTAAAACAGTTTGTTACCTAATAGAGGAAAATCAACGTTAATAAAAATTCATGGAACTTCTTTCCAAAGCAAAACCAGTGTGAAACTTACTATGGTTGCTGCTATCTGTGCTGGAAGATGACACAGCAGCGATGCCAACCTGGAGGCCACAGGCTTCAGAACATCAACCTGAAGACAGGGAACAATTTATGAATTTGTAATCAAAAGCAGTGGCTCATTTGCTAGGTTCTAGAAATGAGAGAAAACAAAACTATGCAGGGGCAATTACAGAACTAAAAGTAGTATAGTAGACCAATACTTCAGATACAAACTGAGCTACTTTGTTGTGAAAAATTGCTAACTTCTGCAATAAATCAACCAAATTTTAATACCCAACGAAGGGCATGTAAAAGAATGGGACTGCTTTTACATAGGAATGGAGCTCATATATTAGGAATGGAGCTCATATATTCCATGGGGCAACAGCCCAATACATGTACAAGAGAGGGCATGCAAATATGCACAAAGGCCCTTACACAAAGAGGAAAAACTCTATACACCCATATATCTAACACCCCCCCTCAAACTGGGGTGGATCACAAACACCCCAGTTTGGAGAAAAGAACCGATGTTGTGCTCTTTGTCTGCCTTTGTGAGAAAATCAGCCACCCAAGCTCGGAGGAACATCTTGAAGAGCAATGACATCATCCCATTACTTGAGCCCGGGTGTAATATGCATCAACTCCAATATGTTTGGTGAGCTCATGCTTCCACAGGGATCACGAGCTATGTTGATAGCACCGATGTTCGATAGAAGAGGAGTTTGCGTGCGGCAGAAAACACCAAAATCCTCAAGTAACCATCGAGAGCCAAGTGATTTCTGCTGTTGCAAGAGCCATAAAGACGCAATCCTCGACCTCAGCACTCGAGCGAGATCTGGCCAGTCATTCTTTTGTCTTCCAAGCAATGAGAGAGCCACCAAGAAAGATACAATAGGCGCAAAAGGAGCGACGCCTCGCATTCTAGCCCGTAGCATCGTAGTAAGCTTGGAGTTGAAAAGAGCTAGAACGCCCGGAAAGAAAAAGACGGCGAAAAGTGATGGTCCCACGAAGATAACGCAAGACACGAAGGAGATGGCTATAATGGATATTGGTGGGGCTTGCAAGAAAATTGACTAAGAATGTTACACACAAGCATGGGAGATGTCGACGGGTCCAGCTGCTAGATAGACAAGACTCCCAATAAGATAGCGATATCGAGTGGGATCGGGGAGAGGTTGACCGTCCGGGCACGAAGTTGAAGATTAAGCTCCATAAAGTCTCAACGATACGATGATCGGTGAGAGAAGAAGCGCGAGCGGAATATCTTGGATGTATTTTTCTTGAGATAAATAAATGCCAGCCAGAGGTGGAAGAGACTTCAATCCCAAAAAATAACTTGAGAACCAAGATCGGACATAAGAAATTGCTCATTGAGGCGTGCCTTGACAAAGGCAATATACTCTGATCATCACGGTGATAATCATGTCATCAACATAAAGAAGAAGGAGCGTCACGACCCGAGATGATGTGAATAAACAAAGCGGGGTCATGATGGCTCGGAGAAAAACAAGCCGGCGGTGATCACGCGAGGGCAAACGCGAAACCAAGCACGAGGAGCTTGTTTGAGTCCATAAAGAGAGCGGCGAAACGACAAACCATGCCATCCCGAGGAACATAATGGCCGAGGAGGTGGTAGCATGTAGACCTCCTCACGGAGTTCACCATTAAGAAAGGCATTTTTGACATCAAGTTGAGATGGACCAAGAGCGAGCAGAGGCCACAAAGAAGAAGAGTGCGTCACGTGGTCATGTGGCGGCGAGGCAAAATGTCTCATCATAATCACGGCCATACTCCTGGCGAAAACCCATGAGCAACAAGACGAGCCTTGTAACGCTCAAGAGAGC
The DNA here is from genome assembly GCA_015847255.1 of Hyparrhenia diplandra. Taxonomy (NCBI): domain Eukaryota; kingdom Viridiplantae; phylum Streptophyta; class Magnoliopsida; order Poales; family Poaceae; genus Hyparrhenia; species Hyparrhenia diplandra. The sequence goes on along the minus strand of JADLZK010004625.1, from coordinate 381,695 downwards.
CATCGAGGCGAGTCTTAATCTTATAAACCCACTTTGCGTGATGGGGCGTGCATGAAAGGAAGAGGAACAAGGTCCCAAGTGCCCGTGCGCTCAAGAGCGGCAATCTCTCGGCCATAGCAAGTTGCCATTCGGATGGCCGATGGCATCATGGTATGTGGCGGCTCGAAAGGGCGGTGCCCGGCAAAACCATACCGTTCAAGCGAGGTTTCGGCGAGCCAATGATCAGCGAAGATTATAATGAGAGGAGGTTGAGATAAAGAATCATCAACCGAAGATGGCTCGACAGAGAAGAGACATCGAGAAGAGGCTCAACGAGAATGCGGAAGTCCGGCCGGAAGGATCAGAGGTGTGAATCCCGGTAGGTCCGGAATCATAAATGGACCAAGGAGCATGGGAAGTCAGCTCGGAGGGCAGTGGAGGTGGTGGTGGAGGAGAGGGGTGGAGGTGGAGGTGGTGAAGGTGGTGAAGGTGGTGGAGGTGGTGGAGGTGGCGGAGGAAGCATAGTGGACGAGGTGTATCGAGGAAAAGTTAAGAAGGACAAAGGCTCAACAACGGCCGAGGAGAAACATCAGAGGGAGGGCGAGGATAGAAGGGACGAGACTCATTGAAAGTAACGCCCGAGAAATCCGCAATATACGGCGAGCAACGGATCCCAACAACGATAGCCCTTGTGCTCGGCACTATAGCCTAAGAAAACACACTCAACGTGCATTGAGGGGTTGAGTTTAGTGCGTTCACGAGGAGCAAGAAGAACATAGCATAGACATCCAAAAAAGACGAAGACTAGAGTAATCAGGTGGATGTCCAAAAGGCACTTTCGAATGGAATGCCACCTTTAAGAGCGAGATGAGGGTTGAATGTTGGTTAAGTAGGTGGCGGTGGAGATTGCTTCGGCCAAAAATGAGGGGGCCGAGGAAGCAATCATAAGAGCGCGAAACGATTTCAAGAAGGTGGCGTGTTTATGTTAAAACGACACCATTTTGAGCATGTGCACGAGGACAAGAAAATTGTGGGAGAGTCCCCCTTTCGAGAAAGAAATTGGCGAAGAGCACACGAAAGATATTCCCCAGAGAATCGGCTCGAAAAACACGAATAGGAGCATCAAAATGAGTGCGAATCATCCGAGCAAAAGTTTTATATATGGATAACATTTCATTACGATGTTTCATGAAATACACCCATGTGGCGAGAGAAATCATCAATAAATATGACATAATATTGATGACCCCTTTTTGAAACAAAAGGTCTTTGGACCCCATACATCCGAATGGACAAGATCAAAAAAGGACGCCGGGACATAGACCTACTAGAGGATATGGAAGGCGGATCCGCTTAAGCCAAGCTTACATCCCCGGCGGTGATCTAAAGAAACATCACGAAACGTTTCCCGAACACCCACGGCGAACAAGAGCCGATCGCGGAACCACATAGATGTCCCAAAGCGATGATGCCATCGAGCAAAAGAAGACGCCCGATGTAGGAGATGCACCCACAAGACCCAAGAGAGGCGGCAGAAGGAAGACGCAAAGCCAATCAAGTTCCCAAAAAGACGCGGCGAGAATCACGGCGGCGGGCGATACCAACTAGAAGACCCGTGGCCGAGATCCTCGAACACGACAGAGAGTCGAAATCAAGAATAACACGCAACCATGATGATAAGTTGGCCACGCCGAAATAAGTTGCATGGTCAAATCGGGAACATAAGAAACTTTAGGAACTTGAAATGAAGAAGAAGAAAAAGAGAACCACGACCAACAAGCGAAAAGAGATGAGCCATCGGCGGAGTTTGAACAAAGGAGAGGAAATGGAAGGAGAGCAAATAGAAGAAAGACAAAAATAACGTCGGGTGTCCTATGAAAAGAAGCACCGAATCAAGAATCCATGGCAAGATACCCGGAGTGGATGGTGGTCTCTCAATAGAAGACCGAGGAGTGGCGGCGAAGATAGTATCGGGGCATGAGTAGCCGCCGGCTCCAGTGGTGGCGGGCTTCGAAAACCAAGCTCTAGTAGGTGCGGGAACGCAGAAGACGCAATTTGGCAACATGAGTATCTCCAGTACATCACGATGCCGAGAGGCGAGCCCTGTGAAGTACGACCACCTCGACAGAGATCGAGCCCGCCTCTTCTTCTATGTGATGATCCTCATCATGCCCATCTTTTCCACCCGATGCGGTTACAATGAAGGCCACCTCGGGAATCGCGAGTCCCCGAGCCGCCGTAGAGGCCACCAAGCAGCACTTTGGGAGAACTAAGAATGCCGCACCGGAGCTGCGGAATCGAGGGGGCGTCGGCGAAGTAGACCAGCAGAAACGAGACGAGTCTCCTCATTACGAGCAGCGGCAAGCCTCCATCAAAGACACACAAGGCTCACGAGCAAGTAATTGAGCACGAAGAGGCTCAAATTCAGCACGCCAGACGAGTCGGAAGTCATATGTGCGACGGCTCGAGGTGACTCTCTTTGCTTTCTCGCGAGAGTCACAAGTATCCGGGGACAACTGAGGACTAAGAGTGTCAAGCTCACGCCATATCGCGCAATAACCTCGCCGAAAAAGAAGTCCTCAACCGAACGCCACCCCTGGCCGTAACAAGCCGCCCCGACGTAAGCGGCAATATAAGTGGACTGACCGGAGGGCTCATAGCGCCGACGTAGAAAGGCCCACATCGAAAGCAAAGATGATCAAGCCGTAAACCTCTCCCCCACATGCTTTTCCATACTAGCAAGAAGAACAGCCCCAAACGAGCATCTTCATCCAACCAAGTCCGATAAGCCTCAAAATGAGACATGTAAGAGGCCATATCATCATCATAATCTTCACGCAACTTCTTTTGTTCCTCTTCAGATTTTTTTCGGAAGAATCACCGGTATGTATCTTGGACGATCGAACAACGCTGGACAAGGTAGCTCACCACCGAGAAACTCCCAAAGCGAAGACCACGCATATGCCAACGCATATGTGGAACCCAATCATGATAATTGGTGCCATCAAAAATCACCGGACAACGCGGAATCTGAGCACCTCCAGAGAGGAACAAAAGGAGATGCCATCCTACTTCTTCTTCTTCTTCTTTTTTTTTTTTTTTTTTTTTTTTTTACTCAACTCTGGAGACTCTGGAGCCGGACAGCAGCTTAGCAGAATTGTGACAGCAGCAGCAGCAGAGCGCACCCAGAAAGCGAGAGCAAGCAAGCAACAAAAGCTGCGAGCGAGCAAGCAGCGAAACGAGCAGCACTCACGGCTGCGTAACGTGAAAGCAGCACGCACGCTGCAGAACAGAGCAGCACGCACAGCTGCAGAGGAGGTTTTTCCGCGGCCAGCAGAAAGAGCGGAGGAAGGGCGCCACATGAAGTGCCGCCAGCGGCAGAGCTGTGGTAGGCTCGCGACAGCACCCTGCCACCGGGCGCCCGCGCGAAGGGGCGCGCCCGGTCGCAGGGGTGCGCGACGACGGAGGTGCCGCGCCCACCACGGAGAACGCAGCGAACGGGAATAGCACGAGGGAGAGAGCCACGGCGACGGAGCTCAGCGAGGGCGCCCGAGGAGAAGAGTTGAGCCCTAACCCTAGAACCTTGGCTCTGTTACCATGTTAGGAATGGAGCTCATATATTCCATGGGGGCAACAGCCCAATACATGTACAAAGAGAGGGCATGCAAATATGCACAAAGGCCCTTACACAAAGAGGAAAAACTCTATACACCCATATATCTAACACTTTCATCACTCCTGCTCCCTTCAGATCCACTTCTTTTAGAAAAGTCCATCAGTTCATTCTTCGAGAAGTCCTTGGGCTAATTTCTACAATGCACAACCTTCATGGCAGATTCGAGCAGAGCAGTCCCATCCGCCGCAGGCGGAGCAAATCCATTACAGAAATTCATATGTATTCATTGCCTCTTTTATAATTTCCTTTTTGCTGATCCTCACTATACAGATTGCCAAGCTAATTAAAACAAAATAATTCGGTCTAACATAATCTAAACCTTGAGGCTCAGCGCAAATGCCAATTTGGGAACTGCAACAAAGACCAACAGTCGTGCACTCATCCCTCATGTCCTGAATTAGGGCCCTTAAAAGACATCTTCCTCTTAGACCCTGCAAACTAACATGGATAAGCAATCCAAAGGAACAACAATATTTATATTATCAAGCAATGCAGGGTATGTACCTGGAGAATGGATCTGGGCACATACCATCGGATTTGTGGACGATGGGTGCTGTGTCATCATCTCGCTTGGGATTCTTAGCGCAGGAGGGCAGCACAGGTCGCCACGGATTCCTTGAGGCGGGCTGGAGGAGGGCAGCATATAGCAAATCAAATCTAAAGCCAACCAAACGTACATCTGAGCAGCCTGTACACAAACTTGAACTAAAAACTAATCAAGAACATGCCTAAAAGAATATCGCAAGGAGGGAAAAAAAACACAAACCTGAATTGCGCCCTTGGTCCGGCACCCGGCTTCCTTTGCGGTTGGCGTCCAGTGAGCACAACCAAAAGGCGCCTTGTCCTCTTACCGGAGGCCACGACACGTATGAACGCGTGGAAGGCCAGGAGAGCCACCATGGAGGATGCCTGAGATTGACGGGTTGTAGCCTGCACACCGCGAACCAGCCGCCACTGGCGCTGTGCAGAATCCCACCGCTGTCGCGCCCACGCCGCCAGATCCATCCGCCGCCACCGCATGCCGTGTGATGATGCGTGAGGTGCCGGGCGGTCTTGGGATCGCTGGTCATGAATCTCGACATCGATTGCCGTTGATGGCGTCGGGCGGAATGCGTTGGGATCCATAATGAGCAAAGGAAGGAAGGAATGATGACTGAGTGAAAAGGAAAGGAGCGTCCGGGAGGAATTGATTGATCGCGAGGTAGGAGTAAGTCGTATCGACGTTTATTTGACGAGTGTTAGGAGTGAGGCCCATACATTTAATCCTGGACGTCGGATGGTGTTTGAGTGATGAGAGAGAAGATTAAGGAGTAATCTGGATCGTTTATTCGAAAAATTTTGAACGCAGCGAAGTTGGTGCATTAGTAGGGTAGACATATGCAGGTAGTTAAATACTTTAGTAAATAAAATGCTACATGCACATCTCTACATAAATCTCAACTCCTATAGAAGACTGAGTTGGTGACGATGGGGTGTCTGCCATCACCACCACTGCACCCCTATACTATATGTCACCACCATATTTACCCTTCATCCTGCCACTTATTACAAACCACTTTCACCGTCATCCCAATCTCGAGAACGGCGTCATGGAACCAAGGTTCACTATATACACAAATGTACTCCTTAGATTTTGTATTGCTATTGCAACACATGACCAGTTTACTAGTCCGTCTAGAAAAGATCTGGACTGAGGGTTCGTACAACACACATCATGATCATCACTAGCTCCTTGAAGGATGGGATGTTCATGGATTTGTTCAAACACAATCACTTATAATATGAGTAGTTGCACAAGATGCCATCATGTTATAGTAAAATTTTACAATATTATCTGCAGAAAATTAAGTGATCGTTGCATATTGTACATAAAATTAGCATGTCATTAGCAAGGCACAATTTGGGTTGTGTGAGACATAATCTGCTGCTGCTGCTCTCTCTCTCTCTCTCTCTCTCTAGCTGCTTACCTGAGCTGTGATTTTAGGGACCAACAGGTTGACTGTTTAAGTTATCCCAGTCCATCATTGGATATAGTCAATCACAATGCCTGTACATTTGCTGATTTATCATGCATTGAGCCTTTTACAGCTCTTCTGTGCCACTAACTATAATATACAATGCCACGCCAACCAGGTAGCATTAAGATTTTTGGTGACATTTATCCTAATGGTGTCTGGAATGAACTCAACGAAGGAGTTGCTCGTCACATATGTGGAAATCTTGTTGCACTTGCTTCGTTCAATGGTGATTTTACTGTAATGTTCTGTATACTATTTCACATTTATATTTAGTCATCACTAGGTAATGACAATTATGTTGCCCAGGTGAATCAAAATTATTTGCATGCACGGGATTTTTCATTGACTACTATGATGATAAATGCCCGGCTATTCTGACATCAGCAAGCTTGGTTAGGAATCATGATGGCACAATTATTGAGGGCTTAACGGTTGGTGCTCTGAATTATATTGTACGATTGTTGTTCTTTCAAGACACTGCTTCAAGTCTCGTAGTATTGTTTGCAGATTAAGGTGTTGCTTCCAAACAATGAACGCTGTGAAGGGAAATTGGAACATTGTAGTTTACATTACAATGTTGCTCTAGTCAGCGTCAAGAATTATAATGTTCATTGCCCTGCGAATCTGAAACATCAGACGGTGGATTATACCAAGGTAGTAGCTGTAGGCCGTTACTTTGAACCAGATCTAGTTATGGCTGCAGGTGGGCAATGTACCAGGTGGTCAGGCAATCTGGGTTGCAATGATCTTCGTTACGCTGCATGTACAATCACTATGGTACGTTGCGCCATTGACTTTGTTTTTTTAATTGCCGCATGAATATGATGTATTTGACCTTGTGTACGGCATCATAACTGACAACCTCTCCATTTAATTAACCTGGTTAGGCTGGGATCGGAGGGCCCCTTGTTGATGTCAATGGCAATTTTATGGGCATGAATTACTATGATAGGAACATGGGAACTCCATACCTGCGGTTTGATCTTCTCTGTGGGATTCTGAACTATTTTAAGACAGGACGGTAAGTGTGGATTTTTCTTTCGTTTGTGAAGTTTTTGTTAGTGCTGCTGGACAGGTTTTTGTTCTGCACTTGACTGAGATATGTTTGAACATTTAAGTAATCAAATTGGAGGAGGTTCAGTCAACATAAATTTCTAATCCTATATTTTTTTGTGTTTGATAGAACAAATTATGAGAAGATAGGACATGGTTCATTATTTCCTTCTCCGGTGGCCCATATTGTTGAAGATGGTGAGAAACAACCACCAAACTGGTAAATGTTGATACATGTCTTCACAATTAAATTACCAGTTTTGTAAATATATATATGCTGATGACACTAAGAATGCACATGTTGGGAAATGGTTGAATGGCAGCTGGATTGGAGCTGGACAAAGTGAAGATATGGATGATGCCACCCTCATGGAACAAGATGCAGATGCAGCTACACGTGAACGTTTGGCCATAACCAAGCCCAGTAAATATTGGTTCCGTAATGGAGTTTTTAGTGTGTACAGGTAGTCCTAAGTAGGGTCGTGGAGCTCTTAACGTGTATATACAAAAGTGGTACGTCTTTATTCTACTTACTCTGCTGAACCCGACGTAAGCTTGTTTTAGCAGATGAATATTTGAACCACTACTTGTTATGCAAGTCAAGAAGTCTAGTGCTGAATCGTATGAGCCCAAACAATATGATGATGTAACGTTAGTTTTGACCGCCCGTGCGCACGCCTGGTTTCCAAATTGAATGTGCTGTCCTTGAGTTGTTTCTTGAGCTATAGCACTTATTAGCGAAACAAGTTGTATATCTATCTATACCTACTAATAAAGAGAGAAAATTTCTTATCCACCTTTTTTGGTCTGCCCCTACCCTATCCGGCCGTCCACTGCAAATATGAGTTTGTTATTGATTTGCCATACTCTGTATTTTCTTCCAAATATGAGTTTGTTATTGATTTGCCATACTCTGTATTTTCTTCCGTACTGTACTGGAATTCCAACGTAGTAATTGGATCGAAGTCTGCTTCCAGCCCATACAACGCACTAGCTTCTTGGAAAAGGTTTTTCGCCGGCGCACGCAGGGCGCTTGCACGTGCGTCCCGGATGCAACCATGCATGTGGCCTGGGCTCAACTTGCATGCATGAGCATGACTCGGTTTGTTGCCTGCAATGCGTGGGTGAATTTTTTTTTTCTTTTCTGTTGTGTTTCTTTTTTCTTATTCTGTGTTGTTTTATTTTTATTTTACTTTTATATTTTATCCTTATTTTTTATTTTCTTCTATTTTCTTTTTTTTTTTCCTTTTTTCTTTTCTTTTCTACATTCCATAACACATATATGATATTTTATGTAGTACACTTGTGATATCCTTTATAGTATATGAAATTTTCGTTTGTCGCCTCGTGGACGAGCTGAATGGCCTAGGTTTGTAAATAACTCATTTTTTGTTCAGCTTAAAAGCTAGCTCAGCCTTTGGATAGTACTACTAAGGCGGCGGGAGAAGAGCCCTAAGGCTATTTTCGGCCTAGGCCTAGCTAGCAATGCCGTTGGATAACTAAGCGGCAGGGAGAAGAGCCCGGGGCTATTTTTCTGGCCTAGGCCCGTTGCGGCTATGCTCCAAGTTAGCTCGGCTCGTGGTGTTAAATGACCCAAACGTGAAATTAGAGACCGTGCTCGTGTTTGGCTCCTATATAGGGCTAACTCGTACAAATAATTTACAAAGGTTCATCTTTGGATAAAAATATTATGAAATAAAAATTTATTGTTCACCCGTAAAGAAAGCACGGGCATATTTCCTAGTATTACTAAATGAAAGAAAAATAAGGATGGAAATAAACATGCTTTTGAACAAGACATCATTTTTAGGAACACAACATCGTTATTCAGCAAGCCTGAAACTGTAAGTAATTCTGAAGTGAGAGTGAGTCATTCCGGCCTTCTCAATGAATTCCATCACCTCTAGAAGAACCAACATGGAGGCTCCCATATATCGACCGACCATCCTCGTCTCTTGCTATTGTTGCTGCCAAATTTAAAGATATGGATGTGTTGTTAGATAAAGCCACGTCAACATTGATTTTAACAACGCATATGAGGTGGTGCAATCCATGCTGGCCTACTCTAGTGCAGCGCTTATATTTCTGTTGAGATTTCTAAAGCCAACTGGGCTCTCCTTAATTTACTTGGCCCATATATACAAATTAAGACCTGCCAACGCCACCAGCCCGGCCACCTGGGACGAGGACGAGTCGCTCCATGCAAGTCACCGCCGCCGCCGCTTCTCTACACGTCAACCACGGTCGCTCTAAGCCGATCGAGCCCCTCAACACATCTCCGATCCCCTACCTAGCCGTGGCCCGTGACGCCGTCGACGATCGAGCCCCGGCCTCAACGGTTCTTCCGGCCTCCGTCAAGCGTGCCCCTGGCCGCACGGTCCGTTGACCCACACGAGAAAACTCCTGCTTACTCAATTTTCCTATGATAGTGCACTATTTAATTTTGTGCTCCCCCGGCCGGATTCAGTCTTTCATCTCTCATCCTTAGTTCTGCTAAAAACTTTGGTCATTTGGGGAGCAGTGCACTAATAGATGTCTGTGGGTGTGTTTAGCACCCAAACTTTCTCTCAAATTCCATATGCAAAATTAAGATTCCCCGTATGCCGCATATTTATCAGTCTTAGGTAAAAAAAAAACTAATTACACAGTTTAGATGTACATTCTAAAATTCTTTGAGCAGTTATGCCATGGTAGGATAATATTTACCAATTAACAAACGAAACGCGTCTTCACGGTCTTTCCGATGTGACATTCCTGGGATCTAAACACACCCTGTGTCTTCTTGGAGATTTTGTTACGATCTGTTTCTGTCTGTACCTAGAGCGCCTAGCTAGAATGTTGCCTAGAGACACTAGAGTATATCCTCAAGACAAATATCATATGGCTGTCTTCCCATTAGACGATGGACCAATTTGTTCATTAGATTTTGTTGAAACCTTAAAATGTTTCATGCTGTGGGGTCGGCCAGCTTACACCACAGCATTTCAGCATATGTTTGCCACCTTCCAACCCCCGTAGAAACACCAAACATATCAAAAAAGAAAGACAAAAGACAGGTATCTATCTTGGCAGAGAAACTAGATTCAATTGCGTTTCTTTGCAAGTATCGAAATTGAGAGCCTTGTTTTTAGAATTCCGGTGTGATTGCATCCGTAGATTGTCCAGATTAATTATAGCCAACATTTCCAGATTTACTTTCACTTTTTAAAAAAGCTATTCAGAGTTCATGGTAAAAAACCGGTTCAGACTTTGACTTGCACGTTTATAGTAACTGACATGCGTGTCCATTTGCTTGCTGTCGATACTCGATAGTGCCTATGTTTTTATCATTGCTATTACTAGTACTCATCAAGTCTCTTGAGCTCATGTGTGAAGTCTAATAGGTATTTCCTTCTCATCATGCAAGAGCCAGAGAGCTACTTCCCGGCGGTCAATCAAGAAATGAACCCTAGGCAGCAGAGCTCACCATCATCAAAACCCTTCAGCGATGAAGAGACGCAGCTGTTCTACATCATCAGAGACAGCATGGATGAAACCTTCGCCGTTGGGAAGGTGGGACTCTGGCAGGAAGTATCCAGGTAGCCATTTCATATTTTGCATATATATTAACGTCAAGCACACTATAGTCCTACAGACAAATGTCCCATATATATTCGTTCATGATTTGTACTCACTCTTGTGTCTTCTGTTCTCAACAATCTCTGGTTCAGGAGACTTGAAGCGTTTAAGCATCATCGGAGCCCTCAGGAGTTGGAGGCCAAGTTCGGTCAGTACAGGCCCCTTAAGAGGCCAACCAAGAAGCGAAAGCGCACGGTGCCGGCGAAGGAGCAGGAACAAGCTCCGATGACCGGCTGCAGCACCCTGCAGCAGGATCGACAGCAGCAGGCCCAAGACCGGCTTGCGCGAAGCCAACAAGTGGAGGCGGCGAGGAAGAAACTCTTGGAGAAGATCGACCTCAAGGCTTTCTTCGACGAGGGAAATACTTGGGAAAATGCCATAGTCTCATTGAGGCAAAGTGTCAGGAGCAGCACAACGGATACTGGAGACAAGATGGTGGTGGAGACAAGTAATGGACCTCTGGTGGAGACAAGTAATGGAGCTCGACGAAGCCGGCGCTCCCACAAGCCCAACTCAAGGGTCACTGGACCCGAGTGGTCTTAACTCATGTAGTATTTTTTTTTTTTTTTTTGATTGAAACGGAGTCCATTTCATTACTCCTCTTTCATAGCCAAATCGCTGGACACCAGTATCCTAATATTATATCATAGAAGAAGAAGAAACCAGGTTTATTGTTCAGAGTCGACGGGGTGATTCCTGTCCTAGGACACACTAATCCATACAGTCTCATCTGCTTACATCACTGCTACAACCACGCGTACACCACGGCCGGATCTGACCCAATGGGAACCACGCAGTTTTTAACACACCGCTGCTGCCTGCTCTAACGCCCGCCCTTCTCTCGCAGAGTTGATAGGGCAACAAGGGCGCTCGCTGCCCCAGTAACATGGCTGCTAGCATCAAGGCCTGGAACAGATGATTTACTCTGCGAGCCAGTTACTGCAGCCTGTGCTTTGTTCGGCTCCCCAGCTCCTGCAGCCACCACACACCAGGCATTAGCGGCAGGCGAAATGAAGCACTAAAGCTTCTTAGTTTCAAAAAAAGAGTTTCCAGGCACCGCACTTGGTTTAGGAACATGGTAGGCCTTTGTGGACTAAACTGCTTTCTGGCATAGTTTCAAAAAGAGAATCGCAGCCTTTTGAGGCATCAGCTATCATAGGTTCATGCAACTTTGGCACTTTACTTGGTGCTAGACCACCATTGCATTTTGGCTTGACACTCAGTGCCAGAGAATCATGGCCCTCGATCCTCATGGATGGCGGTTTTCCATGACCTGCGCAGAAATGACAAACCTTAATGATCCAATATTTGGTAGGTAGCAATCTGTCTTGCACAGAGGCTTACCTGGTGCATGAACTGGAGGTACGGCAACCACTGTCGAACTGGCCTGGCATTTTACTAAATCACGAGGTGCTGGGCTAGGTGATGCAATACCCAGTGAAAGGAATTTCTGGCCTTCAGGTGTCGTTCTCGGTGCAGAATTGAGTTGTTTCACACCTGTTCTTTTGGAATTTCCAAGTGACAAGCTTGGTACAGCAGATTCATGGCCCTTAGGAGTGACGCCTGGAGAAGAAACTCTGTAGGTTTGGGAGGTATTAACTTGTGCTACAGAAGCATAACCAGGACGTCCTGTGGTTGGTGTGCCGGATTTGCAAACTTCCCGACCAGGAGATGAAGAGCTTCTAGAAATTGTCCTCAAAAGGCCTTCATGAACTATAGGTGCCACTCTTCCTACATAGGAATCTTGGTTTTTGGCACACCAGGTTGCAGAGTTTCCAAGTACAGGAAGATCTCTGCACTTGGGTTCTGCACTTGTAGAAGCCCCACACATGGCAACAGCAGAACTAGATGTTTCTGGCACACCACTTGGTGCCAGACAATCTTGACCTTTGGGCACCATATCCACTGCAAGGGTATCATATCCTTTGTTGCTAAAAACTGTGGCATGCTCAGACACAGCATTTGGTGCATGTGAATCAGCATGGTTAACCCTCAGAGTTAATGAACAATCTCCACCTGCCTTGTCCAAGGATAATTGTTCTGGTGCTGCCATTACAGAATCACTAGACACTGCTTCAACAGAAGGCTTGCACCACAATGATGGCTGCAAAAGGAGGCCAATAAAACAAAGTGACGCTAGATGCCAGTAAGAAAAAAAGGCAGTGCACATTACTTATTTGGAACACTTAAGATCATGCTGAGAAGAGTCAGGTTATTTCAAACCATTACAACTGGTCACTCATCAAATCTAAGCAAGTGGAGCAAGGAAGGATAAGGAAGGTTTTGACTAGACCAATAAAGCATTGGTTGAACACCCCTAATTGTAACCATTTCTCTTTGCACATAGCCACAACCCACTAGTGCTCAAGTAGCATGAAGCTGTTTGATAATATCCTATCAATCTCGCTTACCATGAACCATCAAACAATTCAACTATTAGAAATATTAAAAGTAGATTAACATAATAGCCTTGTTATGACTAATTTGTATGGTAACAGTTGCATATCCATACTATTCATGAGACACAAATCAGCTTTTGCTTCACAAAATATGCAGGTTTCGGTTTGAAAACTGAAAAGAACCCTTGCGTTATGCAGCCAGGCTCATGCAATCAGCATTTAGTAAAACAACCTTTAACAGGTTATTACGGTGAAATTGAGAAACAAAATGTGCGAAGTCCTTCCTATACAAGCTTGAACTTGCATAACACAAGCCTTGAAAGGTTCCTCAGGTTTGACATGAAAAAAGAAAATGCATGCAACTATGAACTTACACAGTAATGAAGCTTCTTCAAGGCCTCCAAAAGTACTTTCTCTCAACTATTATTATCATTTTCTTCACCATTTCTTCGCGAGTTATTATGCTTTCCTGTCAGGTGTAAAGATTGAAACTGTGGTTCAGCAAACACCATACAAACCACAATAAATACCTACCTTATAACTTAACTTTTCAAGCTGATAGTACCTTCAGCTCCTCATAATGATGGAAGAGAAGCTCCCTTGCTACTGATGATATATTGTCTTGAATAACTGCAAACAGAACTCTAAATGATATCCATGGGGAATTTGGTCCTTCACCTGTTTCACACGTTACCTGAAAAAATCATTTGCCGTTGCAAGATGAACAGAGGGGGGATCATTGCACAGCAGAGCTGATATGAGAGCAAGTTTCTGTTGTCTCATGGTAATCAATATTCAATAGGCATGCATCTAACAGGAAAACCGATGGTCAACAAATAACAAGATTCAGGTTGCCTCACAGGTTGAAGTCTAGAAATATCCATTCCAACTTCCTTCAGTGATGGGTTAAACCATAAACCCTTCAAGTCAAGCAAATAATCTGGAAACAAAGGCACCAAATAGAATGTTAAGACCAACTTTCTCAATATGACATGATAAAAGTCTTATTAATCATCTTACTTTGAACTTTTGGGACAAGCTTGAAACTAACAAGATATTCTAAACGGATGTGAGTGCTCAGATGTGATGGCCACATCACATAACACTTTGGGTTTGAACAATCATCAACACCAGAATCATATATCTCACTGCTTGGAAAAGACTCTTGTGATCCAGGGTCAACAGCTTCCACATTGCCCAATATCACACGGCACAGCAACATATACTGCACTCCTTTTTCGTCAACATCACAAAGACCGACACTGAAACAATTAACATCTGGCGTAAACATAATATTATATTAAGCAAATACAAAACAGTAATCACAAAAACAGGGCTAAGGAGAACACACCTGGTAAATGCTCGGTTTTCTGGTGAAAGATATACACCAGCACTCAAACCTGCTTTCTCAACAGGATTTGCAGTGGTACCCAAACCATTAATAAGAATCCTAACTATGTCACTCTTCCTAGATCCTAGCCATCCATACTTAACATTTGCATCACCACGTGCTTCTTTAGTTGACTTCATCTGTCTTTCAAAAGCTTCAAATCTACATTGTGCGGTGATATCGTTTGGAGAGTAGCGGTGGACATGAAGTATGTTATTCGGTGTTGCAAACGGACTCATACCAGAGAGAAAAAGGTTCTGAACAAATAGAAAGCCTTCGCTGCCTCTTTCCACAGTTGTGATCTTCTTGCGCAAGACATCCACAGTCGAAGGTTTTTGAGGGACTGGGGGACTAGATTCAAGAACAACTTGCTTGACCACTTCAGGTGGAGAATTCGCAACCTTATCTAACATTATTCCCTGTGCACTGCTATCAACATTGCCGGAATCCTGTTTGGCCACTTCATCACTTTCCTCATCAAAGAACAGAGAAGGAAAGAAACGCTTGCCAGTGTCATCAAACCAGGCAACAGACCGCTGCTTTCTGGTTTTCAGGTTGACCAGGGTCATTGACAAGAAATCAACAAGAATTGGTTCATCATCCATGACAGACACAACACTTGATTTATTTCCTTTGAATTCATCGATGAGGGACTTCATTATTTGATCTGGAAAATTGTGCCACGAACCCTTTCTGTAATACATGACACGGCTTGGCGCTCCACTCTTCAGAAAATTGACACAATCATTGGCAAGGTTCGGTCGAGTGCAGCAACAGTTGCAACGTTGAGCAAATGAATCGAATGAGGGCCCATTCTCAGATTTAACACAGCGAGATTTGCAGTCTTTTGACAGACAGTCATCAACAAGCTTCCGCTTCAAGCACAGGGAATTGGATTCTTGAAGAGATGCCATGAGAAGCCTTGCTTCTAACTCCAAACAAATATGGGAACAAGGAAACTAACAACTAAGCCCTAATATATATACAAGTTGCAGGTCTCCTTCATATCAACATATCAGAGGTCCTGTATAAGATAATGAATTAATTTGTTTCAAGCAGAAAACACAATTCAATATTCTAGAAGTTGGTGAAACAATAAATGGAACATTAGTAACAGTGACGCTAGCATTGATAACATAAAAACAAAGTGGACAAGATCAATTGTATATAGCAAGCATCAATCATGCAAATAAAGGGTCTAATTAAGTTATTTTTTAAACAATGAATATCACAATCTATGGGCATCAGGGAGTGTGTCTATGATTGTTTTCTCCTAAAAAAGGATCCCAAGCAGGTATATCAGCTCCACAATTAGTTGTTGAAGCTTGGCCTAGAAACTTGTTGAGAGCAGAAGCACAAACTTTGCATGAGCAGGATCTGGATTACCACTCTTATGGTAAAACAGTCAAATATTAATGCATTACCATTTTCCAACCTTTAGAATTTAAAAACAACACCAGAACTGATTGAAGTAATAAGGATATCGAATTTCAATTCCCATTGACAGAAAAGCATCATCTCAAGTTGAAATTGAAGATGATAGACTAACTTGAACTTCTCATCTGCTAGAAACATGAAGGTTTGGTGCTGTTTACTTACACGCCTGTCCATACAGTGTGCCAGTCTAACCTGCATCTCAGTTGATGCTTCCAAGATTCCATACTGCAACTGCAAGGCTGGTATTGGTGGCTAGACAGTGCTTGCAGTCTGCAAATCAATAAGGCTAGGCAAACAACTCATAGTAGCCCAATTACTCAATGAATCCTACTCCCATATGGCTAAGGTGAGTGGGGCAGTTGCCTAAGATGGGCCAACACAACCTCCACACCTGAGGAAAGGGGTACCATAAGTATTTTGTAGGATAGCTGAATCTGAAGGAGTAATGGCTCAAAAATGGGCATCAAGGACCAAAACCCGCATGCACGGGGTCCTGTGGGACCAACTTAGCTTTAGACCATATTTAGATTATTCCAATCACACGGCATGTGGTAGAATGAATTGCTATCTCATCTATTTGCCATTTGTCGTGTTTTTGAAGTATATCAACAGCCCAAAAGGTAAGGAGGTCCCATATGATTTATTTCTTGATACCAAATACTATTCATCAATCTGCGATATTTGAGAATTGACCCATTTTTCTGGCACTCAAGAGTGCAAAAAGAAAAACATAGTAGTAAAATGCTCTTAGTGCTGGCATAAACAACTTTTACCAATAGTGGAAAGCTTGATGATTTGATCTCTGTGAACAATATCAAGCCATGCCAATCGAAAGCTCATATGGCATTTTATTAGGGAGTGATTTCTTCAAGAAAATTAAAAGTTTTAAGATTTTGTGCACATACCAATAACTGCTTGCAGAGCAATAATTCATTTTACATGTGCTAAACATAATACGACAAGCGGTTTAAAATTGATCATCAAAAGGATCAAATCCGCTCTGATGATACATACAGCATTTACTGTGAACAAAATTGGAGCTAATAGAAGTAACAGACAAAAACGACAAGTCTAGCAGCTTTTTTGGTGCATCCGTTGCAATGATATTATGCAGACCCTACAGTATTCAACTCTGCAAAAGTAAATCAAACGAAATTCTGAAGGAAATGCCACCTCCCAAATAGGTAAAACAAAGGAAATTTGAACAATATCTTAATGTTGTAGCTTGCGACAAGTGGGTAGACCTTACTCTGCCATCTCAACTACAGAATATAAGGTTTGGGACAATGCCATTTAAACTAATTGCTCATGCAACTACTTGTGTCCCAAGAAATCCTTTTTCGCATAGATTCACAAGACCAATCATCAAGGTAATCAAATTCAGTCCCGAACCATAAGAGACGGAAATAGAAGTGTAGAAGACATTAAACATTACCGTATCAGGTGACATGGAGAAGAGATCGATGGCATTTCAGCCTTGCTTCTCCACTCAGGTCCTAAAAAACAGATAGGGGTATCCATTTTGTACTGACTGCGTGTTTAAATGAATATAACATACACACGCATGAGCAAAACTCTATTTTTGAAACAAAGTTTGGTGCTGCAAGCATCAAAGCAATGTTTTCAGGGCGCTCCAGGCTCGCCTCAGGGGTAAGACGGCGCCTTGTCGCTTATGCGGATGCTGATGCCCCCTCAATTCCGCCGCTTCTTCGTCGATTCTGATGCTCGCCCGCCCGATTCCGCCCGTCTTCTCGTCGATTCTGGTGCTGGCCTGCTCGATTCTTCCATGTCCCGCCGATTCTGCCATCTCCTACTCGATCTGGAATGGGAACAGCGGCGGCTGTTGAGCTGGCGCTTGAGTATTCGCCTTTACGCTTGAGGCGTGGCGACGGACTAACAAAGTCATCACGATACAAATAACTCTTCATACATGGAATTCTATAGGACATGCCACCTTCAAGGACCCAGCCTAGTGAACCAAACAATAATCAATTTATCCGCATAAATGGGAATGCTAAGTCTATGATTATGCGATTTGAACCAGCAACCCAACTGAGGTAACCAAAACGAGCACCGCCAATACACATGCATAATTAAATTAAATTGTATACTATTATTCGACTGAACAGGAACAAATGGGAAGAGAAGTTGGCCGTGGAGCATATGCTCTGTACAGTATATACGAAGAAGAGGTAAGAAGCCAACTTTCCCTGAGCTGGTACCACAACAGGTGGCAATACTCTGGAACACCACAGAACAATCTATAGTACATGGATTTCGCAGATGGCACTGGAGAAGTAGTGAGTGGGTGGATGCTTACGAAGGGAGTGAGGTAGGATTTGAGATGCCCATTTTTGCAAGCGTCGGGGGAGTGGTAGAAGCGGGAGGAGGTCTCGAGGGCTGGTGACTCCCTCTCTCACGCCCCCAGTTCTCTTCTACGACCGACCGAGCCCACACGATGCTATAGGGTTTGTTTGGGGGTACCGGCTGCCTAACCTGCGGAGCGCGCGCGGAGCAAGGCTGGAAGGCGAGGCGAGGTGAAGCTCCAGGGTTCTGGCTGGTGAGGCGGCTAGGAGATGTCAATCCGGCGGTGAGGTAGCAGCGGGCGGCGGCGGCGGCGGAGACGGTGGCAAAAGGGATTTTGATTTTTTTTTTTTTGGGTCAATCTCGAGAGGTGGGTTGTGTCGCCGTCGCCGACGAGGGGAGGGAGGAGAGAGCACCGGAGGAGGAGGCCGCGATTTGGGCTGGGCCCTTGGTTCTTTGGGCTGATAATGTGTCTCCGCCTGGTGGGCCGCCCACCGCCGCCACGGACTAGGATGACATTCCTGCCCCTCAAAAAAAATGATGAAATTCCTGACTGACAGAAACAAAAAAAACAGAAAGGCCAACGAGTCGATTATCTATGTACATAAGTTCAGACAAGTAATAGCACTGAATTAATTAATAAAGTGAACTAGTCTCCTGACCTAGAAGCTTCTAATTAAAATACCAAACAATCATAGTCAATTTATTTATAACTGAATCCTCCTGTTTTCCCTCACTAATTGGAATCGCAACCCAAATAAGATATCATAATCCCTCGAGAGCAATCTTTGAGAAAACGTCACAAAAAAACTCAGCAACATCATCACTACATAAGCAAGACAATGATAATTTACCATACGTGAGCAGATCAATCAATCAAGTGGAAACAACTGTCCTTTATCACTGTATGCAACCTGTGGTAGGTCTGAAAGTAAAGAGAGTTAGTTCATTCAGTGACAACGATTTCACAAGATCTTTAATACATAATAAGTACTTCTAAACTTAACTTAGTTTGTACAGTTCTCTTCAGAAGAGTGCGTCACAAAGAGGCTTAGCCTAGCTAATCAGCACCACAGAAACAATGCGAGTTGTCGGCCAGTTTGAATGCATCAGGATATAGAAAGGCCATCAGGGCCTTACAAATACATTAACAAATATACACACGTACGAGCAACAATACAATTTATTGAGAGCCATCAATCAGAGGGATGAGCCATGATCACAATACATCATGTGATGCTTCCAAGCAGCAGGACGTCATTATCTGATGGCAGGCCCTGCCTAATCTGTGAAGCCCCAAGTCAACCAGTAGCTTGCTAGACTAAGTACGTACATACATACAGCTTAATTACATACATTATTTTTAAGCGACCAAATAATGATATGATGTTATACTAGTACACTACTACTATATATGCTACTATGCACTATGGTAGGTGGGGTGGGCTAACCAGTACTATATGCTAACCAATACTTACAGCTAGCAATAATGCAAACCCTATACAGACATATCACCATCACCAATCCAGAATTATTCTTGAGGGAAGTAAAGCTCCGAAACCATCATCTTTCACCGGCTTTTCATCGTCACAGGCAACCAATCTCAAAGTAAAGCTGCTCAAATTCTTACACCTGACCTTCAGCTGCTCAAGGCTCCTGGCAAACACCTGCTCCACCCACATCCGCACAGTCCTCTTCTCATCTGAAGCAGATGCCCATGCCGCTGCCAATACTTGCACCATAGCCCCAGTGTCGATCTCCAGCCTGCACCTGGAGCCCAGAGTACTGCTGATAGCATCGCTAAACTCGTGCAGGATGTCCTCACAAAGTTTGCCAAAGTCAAATGGTTTGAAATTGATTGACTCATCCACTGAACGTAAGAGGTTGCCCACAGATCCCTCTGGATCACCGGACGAGTTCTCGTGGCTGCTACTGCTGTCGTCATCACCATCCTTGGCTTCGGCCTCATCGCCTGGGAGGTTCAAGTCGAATGGAACGCTTGATGTTCTATGCAGTCGCTTTGAAGTGCTTGGTGATTCTGCTGTCTTTTCTTGACCATCAGAGATGTGGAGCTTGCGCTTACTGAAAGAACTGGAGTACAAAGATGCTTGACTGGTTCTCAAGGAATGCCTTGAGGAAACTACAGCTTTGCCTCCAGGGCCTCCACTGGTGTTGGCTGTGCCCGGCTCAACTATGATCTTCAGTTGATTTCCACGAGCTGACACAACCTTTTCTTCTGAAAAAACATTACCCTCTTCCATCCCAACAGAGGCATCCTGACATCCTTGGATCAATCTTGTAGACAACACCACAATCGAGTCATTAAGGTCAGACACCCATCCCCCATGCAAGTCTTTGTACCTGCCAGTCTCCATAGCATGAATCAGGCTCTCCTGAACAAGGCAGTCAGCTTTGTCAACATTGTCAAGGAAGATGACTGATCGCCGCTTCCTTCTCAACTCTTCAGCGATACAGTCGGTGGCACGCTTTCCTCTGAAATTGGGGTTACCCCAGTCATGGAGGCTTAGGTCCAGATATACCAGGTTCTCTGAGCTACCGTGCATCAGCTCAGAAAGTGCCACACCAACTCTCCGCTTGGCAATGCTATCTGGACCATAAAAACTAAACCATATGTCATTCTTCTTGTTTGCACCACGGTGCCTCTCCGTTGACCTGCACCGCACAATGGATGCACAAATAGCACTCAAGGCTTCCTCCTGCCTCCCAACAGCCTTAAACAGTTGTTCCATGAGTAGCTTGTAATTGCTCAAATCATAACTTTGTGCTGCAAGGGGTGAAGGCCTCTGCCATTGGCCAAAGGCAGAAGCACCTCCTGAAGCTGCGGAATGCAGAGCACTAGGTGAAGTTTGATCCGGATTTGAGGAACTCCTGTAAGGCAGTACAGAGAAGTGACGAGGCTTAAGATTCAGATCATCAATCTTCTTGGGCATCAGCTGGATCGACACTTCAGCATCCTCTACACGTTTACACAGTGCAATACTTGAATCCTTAGACGAAGATCCACGAGGGGTGGCCAACACCAAGTCAGTGGCCACAGGTGCAGCAGATGATGGTGACGCATGATCTTCAGGGTTGTCACAATTTGATGAGTTCCTATGTTGGGATGGCACAACCCTATCTTGGAGGGGCTCGTCACTCTTTGATTGCCTGACTTGAAGGTTCAATTCAAGGTCTGCATTCATTTGGGTGGAAATAGATGGTGCTGAAATACTCTTTGCAGTTGTATTGGTGTGTGGAGGAGACACTGCAGAAGGTCTAATAACCTCCCTTTGAAGTGCAACTGACTGTGAGCTTTTGTTTGGATTTGCAAATCTTTCCCTGCCAACTCGAACATCAATGTGATGTGAAAATAACTGGCAAGGATCTCTGTTGATCCTATTGCAACCTTGGTGGAGTCGTAGGCAGTACTCATTCCACTTCTTGTTCAGATTCTGTATTTTCGTACTCAATACCATCTGATCATCTCTAACCTGCACTGAAGAAAAACTGTACATCTTTTATACCAATCAAATCCAAAAGTATTCATCTATCAGCAAGTTTAGCATTCACTACTATTTAACGTGAAAATTCTACAAGATAGAAGTAGCCTCACACCTTGAGTGCATCAAAGCCATTGTTAGGACCCATCATGCTGCCATTCTGCAGCATGGAAGGTAGACATTCTTGGTGAGCTTCAGCTGTAATTCCACTTCCTCTAATGATAGTAACTTCCTGCTCATATCTATCGTTGCACTGTTGACATCGCAGGGCCTGAGGGCAGGAATTTGCTGTGAGGCTATTTGCTTCATAAGTATCACACATAAAACTTCCAAAAGGAACAAATGAATCCATGAAGCTGCAAATAACAAGTTTGAACTGTTAGATTCTGCCAATGCTAATAAAAGGTTAAGCTTCAACAACAACAAAAGAAAGTCTGCATCATGGAAAGAGTAAACCCAATAAAAGGACAGGACAGACAGCGGCAGAAGAAAAACATTCTAATCGCCCAGTGGTAGCATATCTAAAGAGTTTAAAAAACTCTCTACTACTAATTGTCCTGCCACTGGGGAGATGGACATAACCATGTTCATATCCAAATCCAATTTTATATTATCAATCACCCTCCCCATTTCTACCCATATCCAATGGATAATTAATCTTGTACTTGATACTATGCATATCTAATGGATAAATAGTTTAATCCCCACACCCTATCCTCCCCATTTCTAATGGATAATTATTTTTTTACCCATACCCTCCCCATTTAACATGGGTGTGGATTTGGATATGAATAATGATTATCCAGCAACAGCCATAGTAGTACTACACTGAGTGAGGCAAGCAGACATGTGTGGAAACACACATACTATACTAGAAAGGGCAAGCACACACAACTTAAATTAAACAGTCAAGAACAACATGATAAAGTAATCACAGTACTCGTGTTGACAAGCATTTGTCCTGGTTCTTGTGATAGACTAAGCACAGCAATCACCGCACATGGATGCACAATAAAGAAAAGAAAAGGCGATTGATAGAAGAAGAAAAAAACAGAGCAGTCTACCTTGTAGTGGCAGGCATGGACAAGGCAGCGACCGTGGTGGCTGGAGGTGGAGGAGGCACGAGTCCATGGCCGGCGTCGCGCACGGGCACGGCGGTGGTGATTGGCAGCAGCTGGAGCTGCCAGTCCTTGTCGACGAGCGGGAACTTGGAAAGGAAGGCGAGGTAGGTCTCGTAGGTGGCCGACCATCCCATGACCCAGACCATCTGGCGTCCAGCGGCTCTGTGCGTCTCAAGCAGGCGCGTGACCTCCGCCACCACCCGGCGAGCCGCGTCGGCCTCGTCGGTCACCAGGTCCTTGAGGTCACCGATGCTGAAGATGAGCCCAGAACCAGGGGCGTCGCGACGGCGAGGAGGTCCGTCTGATGACTGACGGAAGCGGGACCGACGGGGACGATGCGGTACGGTGACGTCTCGGCGAAATCCGCGGCGGCGGACGCGGCCCCGACGCCGACAAGCATGGGGTTACGTCCGCGCACGAGGATGTCGGTGATGCGGCGGCAGTTATCCTCCCCGGCGCGGCTCCCGCGGGCGACGGGACGTCGGCGTCGTCTGCGGCCGCGAAGCTGCAGAGGAAGAGCGGCGGCGGTCGCGCGCGCGTGGGGAGTCCGCGGCCGAGCAGCGGGACGGGCGGCGCGGGGCGGAGGATGGCGACCTTGATCTCGTTGCTTTTGAAGCCGGCGTCGGCGAAGACGCGGCTGACGAGCGGGTCGTCGAGGATGGCGAGGACGAGGTGGGAGAGGTCGACCTTGACGGCGTTGGGGGAGGTGGTGGACACCGCCTGGTGGTAGAAGTGGAACGTGTCGGGGTTCCGGCGCTGGTTGGCCTGCGAGCGCTTGATGGCCGCCATGAGGGAGTTGGCGACGGGGGCTCGTGCTGCTGGTCATTGCTGCTGCTGCTGGTGGTAGCGGAGGAGGCTGAGGAGGAGGTGGGGGTGGAGGGGAGGCGGTCGAGGGATACGGCGAAGCAGAGGTCGAGCGCCTTAAGCTGGAGGCGCGGCGAGTAAGCGGCGCTGCGTGCGCGGGCGAGCGCGTCGCGGAGCAGCGGCGCGGCGGTCGGGGCGAGCAGCGAGGCGATGAGGTGGAGCGAGGTGGTCTGCGCGTGCGCCCGGCGGCGCGCGGAGGCTACGGCGGCGTCGAGCGCCGTGATGGCGGCCGGGGCGAGGCACTGCCGCGCGGCGGGCACCGGCGTCGGCATGGCGGGGGAGGGACGGGAGTGGATTGGGATTAGATTTGACTGGGCATGGGGGCCAAGTGTAAAAACGCGAGGAGTGAAACCGGAAATAACGGCAAGGCAGAGGGTGGATGCGCAAAAAGGTGCAGAAGAGCTGCTCCTCCCCTCCTCTAGTTGAATGGGAAATGGCCGGGGAAAGGAGCAGGTGCTGCATTTTATATCTCAATTATTTTTCTGTTCATCTTTTATTCTTTTTTTTTTTCTCGTTTTTGTAGTGGAAGTAGAGAAAGGAAAAAAAACAAAATACTCATGATTTTTTTCTCGTTTCTGTAGAGGAACAAAAAAAAAACAGGGAGGGGAGCAGAAGGCTGCTGCTGATGCTTTTGGGAGATGGATGTCGTTGCTGCTGTGTGTCCTGTGGGGCCCCACGCGTCACTCACGGCAGCTTTTGCGGGGAGTGGGCCCACGAATGCACTGTGGTATTGGAGAGCACAGCACGCACTCCCACCATTCTTCTTTTGGCCATCACATCACCTTCCACTGCTCCTCGTGATCTTTCTGAAAGATCGGCATACTAGATCCTCTCCCAAATTGCAACACGTACCCAGTTCCTTCAACACAATCGCATGTTTCGGCTCGCCATAGGACCACCTAGTCACCTAGACTTGATTTGGACAACACTAACCATATCATTTTCCTACTAACTACACGTGTGAAGGCGAGCCATGGAGTTTATGTACTCTATCTAGCTTCGAGTAATCAAGATTGGCAAACATCTACTCCCATCCATTATGTAAAAAAATATCTAAAAAGTGGGCGACTTTTAACTTTGATTAAATATATTTAACGAACTATTAATATTTATGGCACATAATTAGTATCATTATGTACATCTTTAAATATGCTTTCATGATAAATTTATTTAGAGAAATAAATATTGAACGTATTTTCTACAAACATAGTCGAGTTCATAAAGTTTAATCAAAGATGCTTCCCATAACGACACTATTTTTTAAAGATGGATGGAGTATTTATAGATCATCACACCATGTTTTAGTAAGAGTAACATGGTTAACATTTTTATGTGCCGATGTTGATCTATAACCATCCAACGTCATTTTGCTAGGGCTCTTACTTGACTCAATTCATGAAAAAATATACTCAAAGCACAGATTGATATTGATGCCACAACCATACCAATGTAGTTTAGTTGTATATCTCTACCGTGCATGCTTTGTTGACCGCAATATATCGCTTTCATATCTTGATTGAAAGTTATGTAACTGTTTTTTTTTTCTTTGGATGAAAAATTTATGAATACAAGTTGTTATTCTTTTAGTATTGTCTTAACTTTGTTGAAAAGTAGACCTCTCAACTTTAGTAAGATATAGACACATATATTAGTCTTAGTATCACTATACACTATTATATATTTTTTTATTGTTGTTGTAAAGATGTGTAGGCAAAGACATCAACATATATAGACAACATTTATCAAAAATACTACTCCCTCTGATAGAGTTCAGCAACTTTTTGACCATCCGTCAAAAAATATTTATGCAAATCATAAAATAAATTAATCAATATTCAAGTCTTTATTAATAAAACAAGTCGAACAAAATAAATTATATTTGTGCAAAAAAATTTGAATAAGACCGAAAAAGATGGCATCTTCCTCAGGTGACAAACTCGGTGGGGCGGAGGGAGTACCATAATAGGGCCCTGTTCGGGCTTATCAGCCTTATCTTATTTTCTCTCACGCAGCGTGTTGTGGGCGTAGCAGGCTCTAACTCTAGTCAATTCAACGACTACATCTGTCTTATCTTCCTCAGCCCTCGGCGAGTGGACGTAGCAATAACGCAGCGTGTGGTGACCAGCCAACTGTGGAGCACTTGGTTATTGTGGGGCCCACAAGATAGTGAACGTGAGAGGGCAAACAAGTGAGTGGTGCGGTGGCTGCCAAGAGTGCTGTTGTTGCTGTGGTCGACTTTTGTCGGAAAGGCGCCCCGGGCTCTTTTCAGGGATAAGCATCTTTTTGTCTTTTTCCTTGCTCCTCCATTTTATTCCTACCACTTAAAAGCTTGTCGAATAATCTAGAGACAAAGTAAGTGTTAGATAAAAGTCTCACCAAGATTAACTACTTTTTGTAATAATTACTTACAGCTAGAGAAAACAAGCTATTTTTTTATATAATTTGAGTGATTAAATATTTTAGATTAGGTTGTAAAACTAAACTAGTATAAGATGGATGGATTAGCTAATTAAGGTTTTTTTTACTGTTACTCCCTTCACTTCAAATTTTAATTGTTTAACTTTTTAAGATACCCAATGCCTATTATAGTACTGTATTTAGACATAAATCTAGAGGCGCAGTAAAATAATGTATCTAAAAAACAAAACAGTTTGTAATTTAGAATGAAGGGGACAATAATTTATTTTAATGAATCTAACTGAACATGGTCATTTAAAGTAGGATAAGATCAAAACATATCTTTGTGGACCCTAACACAATCTATCATAATGTAGCACACAAGCATAGAACATATCATCACCATTGAGGCATTGACAGGTACCACTCATCCATCCTTCTGGACAAAACTTATACTATTTGCTTATTATTGTGTGCAATACAATTGCTAATCAATCACATCTAGGGGGACATATTCTTCAAATAATCCAAACATGTTGCGCCTGAGGTTTTCAACTTTCATCCATACATATGCATGGTCTTTCAATGTAGAAGTCTAAAAAACGACAACTCATGATAGGAATATATGTATCTCAATTACATACATGTGCTCATCAATAGCATCATTCATGCAATATATACATGCAAGGGGACAAAGCTCCTTGCCCATCCAATCCTGGCGTGACGTCACTATAGTGGAGTCAAGGAGGAGGAGGGAAGAGAAGAGTGGCCGGTACAAGAGTGAGGGGAACAAAATTAGCTGTCAAATAAGGGTCATGATTGACGCCCACGGGAAGAAAGACTGGATGATGAGATTTGAGGGCCTTGAAATTTTGAGGGCTTGAATAGGTTTCAACCCTAGATCAATGTTTATGACTGTGTCCTTAAATTTTAGTTTGAGAGCTTGTTTGAAAGCCATGCTAGAGTTGTCAAAGTGTATAGCCATAGGTTTCATGTAGATCATCTGATTTTTTTGTAATTGTAATAGCTAGAGCAGACTATCTAATATTTCTAATAATTTTAGTGGAGGAAGTACTGATTTATATTAATCAATCTATCTAAACAAGGTTATATATGGTAGGCTAAGCTCAAAACTTATCTCTATGGGCCCCTACATGATCTCGGTAATGTAGCACCATCATAAACCTATCATCATCGCCATTTGATCACTACCACTCATCCATCCTGACAAAGATTAGACTATTTTCTTATTATTGTCTGCAATACAACTGGCTAGTACTAACCAATCACATCTAAGCAAACATATTCTTCAATTTGTTCAAACATGTTGGCCCTGGTTTTTTTTTTTCTCCTTTTCCATATCATCTAAATTCAGTGTATAGTCTTTGTTCAACTAGTCATGGATCGAATGAAGAGTCTAAAAACACGACTACTCATGGAAGGAATATGTAGTGCAAGCATATCTAATATGTATGTACTTCATCCATCCTAAATTATAAGTCATTCCAAAAATCTTGGAAAGTCAAACCATTTCATAAGTTTACAATTATAAGATAAAATAATACTCAAATAAGTCTCTTTGACTTTTGGTACATCGCCATTGCTACGCATCTAGATATAATTTGGAACGGGGATGTAAAATACCATTTAGATTCCTCATTAATTATATTTTCATAATATACTTATTTGGTGTCATAATTTTTTGTCTTTTTTTTTATAATTTTGGTTAAACTTAAAAAGTTTTGACTTTATTCGTGGAATGGCTTACGATTTGGAACGGTCTGTGCTCATCTCGACAGTATCCTTCTTCGTGCAATATATATATGCATATGCACAGGAGACAGGGACCTACTTTCTAGTCATTATTATCAGGATGTGATGCACATGCATGGGGCACACTGCAAAATGCAAAAAAGATTGGAGTTGGACGTGCACCAGCATCGATCCATGTTGTGTTGCGTGTCCACCTGGCCAACCACCATCCATTCTAGCTAGTGCTTTTTTGTGCTTGTGCTTTCCATGGATCCCGATCCTTCCTCGCACTCATAAAAATGCATTTTTGCCCCTATTGCTTTCATCCACAAAATTATTCTCTTCTCTTGGTATATAGTTAAATAATGCTATAATGCTATGCTACAATAATGACCACTGGCTTGTTGAGTTGTTGGTGAACAATGCAAATAAAGTTGTATTACTACCGCCATGCAACACACTTTGACAATTATGTATGTTGTAGTAAGATTATAACTACTACTAAATAGATATAGATTTTTTTTTTTCAAAAAAGGACGGCGAAAAGCTTTACTACGATTTTCTACTAGATGAAGAAATAAAAAGAAGACACGTAAAGTGTTTTGAATAGGAACTTGGTAAAACCATAAGATAGATATAGATAACCATGCATCATTTTGATAATTTCTTTGTTCATTTGGTGACACACAAAATCACTATGTATATATCGTGCACATGCACTTACTTACGACATACACGGCAAGAGAAACAAGAAGAAGAAAAGATCTTTTACAACTTGACGAATCTATCACGGCCAATCCCTTTTGGTCAAAATCAATCGATCGATCGCATAAAGATAAAGACGATAGATGGCCTCATAAAAACAAATACAAACTCAGTTGGGTGGATTGAAAGAGGGGGAAAAAATGGCCGTTTTCCATCAACGTACCACAACAAACATCACACTCATAGCTTTACGATCCAAAAGCTGTCAAAAGTGACATATGGGCCCTCCACCACCGCAATAATTCAAGTGCTTACAATTATTCCCTCATGCTCTTCCAAAATACATTGGATTATATTGGTAAAAATAACCATGCTTTGCCCAAATTATACTTCTATATAGTTAGTAGATAGTGTAGACTAATGTTTATCGGTGATTATATAAAGATAATAAACAATGGACTGACACAATTACGTCTAAGTTTAATTACCTAACAACTTATAATGAAATCATTTGAAACTTTTTTTTTGCTAAACGAGAGTTGACATAGATAGTAGTAGTACCTCTTTTTGTCTCTGTGTGTACCAAAAACAACACTATTTAGTCATATATAGTATGCAATTGCTCATTATTTTACACTTAGGTACGGTAGGGTCTACAAGTGGTGTGTGGTGCGTGGCGTGGTGGGTGAGGGTCACCACTCACCAGACACGTACTTGTGCATTATTGGTGACAAGGTGGAACAGTCCTTGCTCCCTTTGGGGCTTATGATATTTTAAAACAAAACTGATAGGTACTGGACCAAAACAGCAAACCTTTAACTGAAAAATATAAGGGCGTCCCAACAACTAGCTATTTACTTTTACTTAGCTGCTATAAGCAAATAGTTATATTTCACGTAAAATAGCCTAAGAACATGTGAAGGACCGAGTCCAAAGAGTGTAAAATAATCTTTTTTTTTTCCTTATCCCTCACATCCACGTCTAACTATAACTAGTACTAGCTATTACCATTATGGACACCCTATGAGCAAGGTCAATAATAGAGGCATATACTTAGCTGTAAGTCAAGTTATAATATCTAAGATATACAATAGCTTGTGTTTTATTTGTCTCAAAACATTTTATTTATTATTGCATAGTTTCATTTTGTTCCCTCCTTCTCTTCTCCACATATATATATCTATCGGGACTCACTATAAATCCATTATTGCCTATGTATCCACGCCTAGCTTTGAACTAGGAGGCAGGCTCTCATCTCTCTCTTCTTAAATTAATTTCACCACATCAGTAAAAAGTTGTGAATATACCTTGACTATAAATCCATTATTGCTTCAAAAAACAACAACACGATGAAAAACATGGCGACGGTAGTAAAATTTACTGTATCTTTTGGATGTGGACTAGCTTTTGGTTGTTGTCTCAGCTGATAGTAAATTAATTTCACCAAGCTAGGTATATATATATTTTTAGAATATAGAATATTATAAAAACAATGAAAAGCACGAACGACTTTGTCATGGAGGTGTGCGTGGTCACTTTATAAGGACAACAACTAGTGAGCCACCACGTACATCCAGGTGGATCGGAGGTGAAGGGAAATTAAAGGACCCCTTGGTCGCTGGAATATTGGACGGAGGAGGGTCAAGCAAGACCATCCATCCGCTTCACCACATGGCAAGACCCCCCTTTGGTTTTATTTATTTGAAAACCACGCATATAGATACATAATAATAATCTCCCCAACAATTAAACGTCCGTTGCCTTTCGGCTGCAGCAGTAAAACCCGCCTTTTGGTGCTATAGTACTAGCTAGTTGATGGATTTATAATCTTTGGGTGCTGACTAGCTAGGCAGCTCCTTTCTAAGCAAAAGCAAAGCGAATCAAAGCCTGCTCTTCATATCTTTCGAGCGCAGTGCGTCAAAAGGGCATATTCTTTCACACTACTCGTACGCGTAGCTGGCTAGAATTCTTTTTTTCTAATAGTACGATCTAGGAGTATCACTTGTGGATTTTTTCCTAATTAATTAATTAATAGAAAATTCATATAACGAAAAAAAAAAGAGAATAAAATTTCATATAAAGAACATTTAATATATAAGCCCTTCCCTTAGCTTGATACTTTCATCAGTGCTTGTGTAATTCTCCAAAACAAAATGAAAAAAAAAAAAAACTTTTCCTTCTCATTTAACAAAAAGTAACACACATGCAAATCTCTGCCTTGTCCGACAAATACCTTTTCCCTTTCACAAAACACACACATGTATATCATGTATGTAGTGGAGCATGGGCAGATGTAAGCAAATTTTTGTATCTATATATACTTGTACAACCATCACCTACTCTCCTAGCTGACAAACAAGTCCTTTCATGGATGAATGCAATTAACCTAGCTTGGTCAAGTCAACCTCTGTTAGTAGCTAATATCTAGAATGCATGCATATACCCCTCTCTGTAAATGTTTGTCTAGAATGCATGCAAACACGCTATACAAACAAAAAAGATCGAGTGCAAAGATCGAGTGCAAGTGAGGGGGGTATGTATGTAGTGCGGCAGTGCGCCCACTACTTGGCACTAGTTGCCATTTTCGGTCTAGATGCAAGATGCCTCTTATTTTCTCATCTACCCACGGCCTGCCTAACAGATTCATTTTTACACTCATCTTAATTTGCTCTCCTCAAGTCCTATAATTACAAAACTTTTGGGACAAAGGAAGTACGTATTCTTTTTTTACATTTTTATACTTCTTTCCAAATTATAAGTCGTTTTTTTTATTTTTTTTTTTTTAGTAAATAAATAAACTAAAGAATTTAAAGTGATTTATAATTTAAAATGGAGAAAATATATAAATATTCTTGTGGTGCCTCCACCACCACTTTCAAGAAGCTTTTACTAATAGTGCAAAGGACACGACAAAGGAATAACACAGTGACCGTAATAAGAATAATATATGAGTGGAGAGAATAATGATCTGAATGGTTGACCATGGGAGAGGAGAGCACCACATGCCTGCCACGTGCATGAAAAGAACCGAATCATAATATTATTATGCATATAATAACATGGGAGAAAATGAAGAATAATTGAAGATGATGACCCTGTTGCATACCTAACTCTTTTTGAGAAACTTTTTTTTTTTTTTTTTGATTGTGTTGCATACAGTAGTACATTTTTTTTTGAGCTGTATGCAATTAGGCAAGGCCCAAGGCCCAAGGCGCTCGAACAGAATTTGTGGCTGGTGGCCTAGGCAGCCCAGCCCAAGAACGGCCTGCTGCCACCTGCAGCTTCGTCTTCCTCCGTCCACAGACGACTACACGGCCGCCGCGCGTGCGCGTTGGTGGCAGAAAAAAGACCACACGCCGCCACCCACCTGGTTCGCTTCGCTTCTCGCCGCCCGCAAAAATCAACTAGGGCTCCTTTGCTGCCGAGGGCAGGTAGGTAGGGCGGGCGGCGCGCCACGGCTTCTCTCCAAGACCCGATTCCTCTCCGCCGCCCTACCGCCCGCCCGCCGGATCAAGGCCTTGCTTCCTTGCCAACATGGCGTCGCCGGACGACCCCGTGCTCGCCGCTTGCAAGGTGCATCTCTTCTCGCTACCTAGAGCCATCGATCGATCGGCTTGATTCGTTCCCTCCCATACCCTAGTTCCACTCGCCTGCCTGCTCATGCCATATACCACTCCCCAAATTCACTTCCCCTCGTCACTGTTTTGCCCACAATCTACTAATGTACTAGCTTCTTATTAGTGTCCTGTCCGCCAGACTGTATTACTTCATTTACAGCTGCAATGTACTGTTTATTTAGTCCTAATCAACTGCTGCTATGTAATGTAGCCACCTCCAAATTTATTTCTTCATCCTGAGATAATGTGCCCTGCTAACATTTGCTCTACTAATGCTTGCCTTCATTGTAGCGCAATATGAGCCGCTTCAGGATGCAAGAGCTCAGGGATGTCTTGGATCAGCTTGGACTTTCAAAGAAAGGAAGGAAGCAGGTTTGCCCCCTCTCTACATACTCTACACAATCAACATCCATGCCCAGTGCACCGCCCCCCTGTTATTGTGTGTTAAAAACGTCACCAGCTCCTTAAGGCCACTATCTTTAATATCTTGCATATACTGAAATTCAATCATCCATGTGCCTTCCTTTTAGTACTCTTTCTTGTGGGATTTGGAAGTTGTTACTTCTTGTGACCCAGGTGGTTTCCGGTTTGGTTTGCAGGATCTAGTGGACAGAGTTATGGCACTATTGTCAAGTCATCAAGATCAAGGTACATTCCGTTATTTGTTTCCAAAACTTATTGTTTTGCATTACTATTTTTCCAGCACGAAAATCATTTCAGCTTTATTCTTGTACCCTCAGAAGTACCAAAGGCAAAATCGGTAGTGAAAATAGTGGAGGACACTTTTAGGTGAGTCCATATTTTTTTTCTTCACATTGAATTGTCTGCACAACTATGGATTACCTGATTGGCTCTAATGAAACCCCGGTGAACTATCGTTTTTTGCTTCCTGTTTCAAGAAAAATGCAAGAGCCTACAAATACTGTTGCAGCCTCAAGGAGCCAGCAAGAGCCTACAAATACTGTTGCAGCCTCAAGGAGCCAAGAGCCTACAAGTACTGTTGCAGCCTCAAGGAGCCAAGAGCCTTCAAGTACTGTTACAGCCTCAACGAGCCATGAGCCTACAAATACTGTTGCAGCCTCAAGGAGCCACAAATCAGGACACAGGCCTAAAAAGAAACCAGGTGATTCTGCTCAGGCAGTTAAGGTTCGTTGCCCTTGTGGTGACTCCAAGCCAAATGATTCCATGATTAAGGTAAACTTCTCATGATTAATATGCCTCTGTAACTTTTTTTTTCTCGAACAGCGCAGGAGAACTGCACGTCATTTCATTAAGATAGAAGAAAAGTACACGGGGTCAGAGACCCAACCCAACACACACCCAACTCACACACATACACCACACCCTGAACTTGCCTCTGTAACTCTTCTACAGTATTTGATGTCCTGCAGCCAAACCATAAAGGTTTCAGATATTTATTGTTGGTCCATTCAGAATCACCAAAAGTCAGTCACCTGATAACCTCTGCGGCTGACGAGGAGGTTGAACAGCTGGGCGGCTGCCTGGCCGGTGGGGACGGCGGCAGCGGCCGACTTGCTGGTGGTGGCGGCCTGGATAGGAGAGGCAGCGACTGGCCGGGCTGGCTGCGGCCTGGTAGGGCGCTTGCAGGAGGAGTGGAGCAGCGGCAAGGAAGCGAGAAGTGGCGGCTGCAGGGAGAAGAGAGGGAGGCAGCGCACAGAGGGAAGGGGAAGGAGAGAGGGATAGAGGGATTAACCCTAAACTTGCTTGCCTTCTCAGGGGGTTACAATTGCTAATGGGCCTGGCCCATAAGCCTGTCCTTCTTGGGACTTAACCTATAACAGCTAGGCCTATTGCCCCTCGCTACTTACTAGTCTGTCGAGAGTATAGGTCTTGCCGACCATGACATCAAAACATCTCATTGTTTATATTCTGAAACTTCAAAGCAGTTTGATGGACTAGCTCACTCTCAGTCTTTCACTTTTATATTTGCTGTTGGTCCAGGCCACTCGTATTCAGAACCACCAAACCATCTTACTGTTTATATTCTGAAACTTCAAAGTAGTTTGATGGTCTAGATCACTCTGTCTTTCTGTTTTATATACTGGAAGCCAGTCGCTTTTGTTATGAAATGTAGCATTACTTGCTTTGTTTGGGAGCTTTTGTAATTTGTAGCTTTCTTCCTTTTTGTTCTTGATTCATTGATCATGTGTTTGACTCTTGTAGTGTATTGATCCAAAATGCAACAAATGGCAACATGTTGGCTGCGTTATCATACCTGATACTGAGAAGTCCGTGGAAAATATTTCTCCTGAATTACCTTCCAGCTTTTATTGTGAAGTGTGTCGACTTAAAAGGGCTGATCCGTAAGTTCTTTTAAACTTCAATATTGTCGTGAACTCAAACAGACCCAAGTCACACGCATCACACGATTAACTTCTTTTTTAGTTTGCTTGTCTGTGTTGGTTGTTCTGTGGCAGCAATCACTTACGAAGATCTCCTTGCCTAGAATTTAAAATCTGATCAATCTCTATCCTTAGTAACATTCTTCTTCCACCTTTTTGTGTGCTTTCTTGTTCAACTTGTTTAGGTAACAAGCATTATTAATATTAGATGACCTATTATATCTGACATAGTTTCCTTCCTGCACCATGCAGTTTTTGGGTCACTGAGAAGCATCTGTTACTCCCTGTTTTAATAGGACCCTCTACCGTAGCAGCTGATGGGTGAGTTATCCATTCTTTCATCACAAAGCACACTTATTGGTGTTTTTGGATGTCACAAATCAGTTGTTGCGTGTCCTCTGAATTATCTTTTGAAACCTTTTCCATCGTTAACATCTCTGCTAGACCCCCATGTTGTCAAATTTTCTAGTAAGTAAAATAACTTCCTGATAAATTTATTTTGATACAACATGAAAAAGGTAGTGTATCATGATTGGGTATTTTTGCTATAATTGCAACTTAATTCTTTTTTAGAATTTTTTAGAAATGGATATCCATATCGTCAGTGGTGGAGGGTGAAATAAATTGGGGTGTGTGTGTGTGTGTGTTTGGGAAGGGGGGGAGCAGATCTTACAAAGAAAAAATAAATGAACTATAGTTAACATCAGAAATGGCATTTCAAATGTACTAGTACTCCTATCTTCTCCTTGCCCCCTTCTCCCCAAGCAGCCAATATCATCTCTTTTTAAAAATAAAAAAAGAAAGGAGAGTGAGGTTGCAGACGGAGTGAATTTTTAGACACTGGCTTGCTGCTCTCCATGCCTTTGCGTGTGTTAGTAAGTCTGCTGGCTGGTGGAGTACTAGTGGCTGCATGTTGCAATGAGTTGTACACTCATTGCTGGAGGTCTCAGTAATCATTGTTCATTGCCCATATAGATTAGATTTCTACTGAGGCAAGGGGGAGGGGGGAAGCCCAGTTTCACCTCCACTGGGCTCTGCCCCTGCATAAGAAAATCATTGAATATTTTAAGAAAACATTATTTATTTTTTGGAACCATAAAAAACATTATTTATTGTCGTCATCAGATCTTATCTGTTAATTATTTGCTTTATCTTTTGTTTGTGTGATGACAATATTCTTTGCTCTGAGTACTCTTTCCCCAACAAGCCTTACATGTGTTGCTTTACATTAAATGCTTGTGTGAATGATGTGAGCTTTACTTTTGTTTGCTGGATGACATAAAATGTACGTGATCCTTTGCTTATATCCAGGTCATACACTGTACAGTACACTACAAAAAGCTTTCAACTTTCAGCAGCTAATAGAGAAATTCTACAGCAAGCTGAATGTGATATTCAGGTTAATTCCATTTCTTTTTTTTTTTCTTAAATTCTCCTTGAACCATTTAGTTTGTTTAGGATCATTATGGAATAAAGTTACTATTGTATGGTCTGCGTGTATTTCCTTCCTTGGGTTTCATGTGCAGCCACTATTTTCATCCTATACGTATCAGTTATTTACTTAGACTTCGAATCGATTTTTTTCTTGTGCAGGTTTGGTGTATCCTTCTCAATGACAAAGTACCTTTTAGGATGCACTGGCCTTTACACTCTGACATGCAAGTTAATGGTATATGCAGTGGCTTATTATGTATCAGTCATATTTTCTAATTTGATTTTAGCACATGTTTATTGAGTTGAAAACCTAGTTAATTGCCACCTGTTTGATTTTTCACAATTTGTACAAGGAAAGAATGGAAGATACTCTCTATATTTTTTGTTCTTCTTTATGACTTGATATTTTGTGTAAATTCTTGAATGCTTGTAGAACACCTGGTTGGTTTGTTTCCGCTACTTGGATGTTTGAGCCTGAACCTGCGCTTCTGGCAGCTATTTTTCTTTGTTGGATGCCAAGTGCTATTTTCTGTATAACAAAAAGGAAAAGACAGAACCAAACATCCCAGTCTGAGTCAGATTAAGTTCAAATAGCAGCCGATTCATCTTTTTTGTTGCACAGTCAGTGATGCTTTTCTCCTTTTCTTGGTGGGCTTGTTATGGGTTGATTTGTATATGCATCTCAGTCTGGTTTATGACTTGTGCTTGTACTTGTACTTATACCTGCAGTTTAGCAAAAATAATATCTTACATCGTTCTAGCTGTAGTTATGATATAGGCTCTGGTAGCTATTCTGACAGTAAGTTCAATTATACTATATCTGAACTATTCCTGTTGGTAATTCTTACTTTGTCAGGTAGTTATGTTAGGGTGGTTAACAGGCAACCCCAACAAAAGTTAGGGGCCAATGGTAGAGATGATGGTCCACTAGTAAGTCTTTTTTTTTTTTTTATTTTTAAGCTTGCTATTCTGTTTATTTTTTTGCCAAGGCACTGGACGTTTTTATACATATTGTCCTGCATTCATCAGCTACAATTTTTTTTTTTGCCAAGGCACTGGACGTTTTTATACATAATAACAAGATTTCTATGTTCTCAGTTAACAGATTACCTGAAGGAGGGAACTAACAAGATTTCTCTATCGAGAAATGACTCTCGTACTTTCTGTATGGGTATCAGAATTACCAAGAGGAGATCTCTAATACAGGTGGGATTTTTAGTATATATTCCGTTGTTAAGCACTACATTCTCAAGATTCAAGAAACATATTTTACTGGGCAAGGATATGTGAATCAGCCGTGCTTCATGTGTGCCTTTTAAGAAAGTGGATAGGCATTGGCAAACACTTTTAGATGTCTTGTATTGTGCTTAGGCATGTGCAGTGCTTTTACTATATTAGAAGTTTTACCCTCTATCTACCACAAATATTGAGATGCTTTTCTTTCTGTTATTTTTTTTTATCCTTACAGTGTTTGGAGTCTTAGACTTTTGATTATCTTCCAAATGAATGTCATTGTAAGGCCTTGCCACCTTAGGAGGATAGCTGTTTTGTATGGCAAGAAAGATTGTATGTGGAACTTGTACGTTTGGTATTATAGAAAAATTCCAATTCCTGTTACCTTTTGTTAGGATCTGTGTTTAGTAGTGAAAAACTAACCAGAGAATGATCACCCACCCATGCACCCAAAAAAAGGCAGGAAAAGACTATAAACTGGCTGGTTGTACTACTGCTACAGTACTACTGCCACAGGCTGGTACCTAGAAAGTGCTGCACCTGAATCTTGAATCCTGTTTCGTTTGTATTGTTTCTACTTTTTGAAACTCTGATAGTGGGCAGGTCCTAAGTTTGGTGCCAAAGGAACAAGATGGTGAAAATTTTGATGATGCCCTTGCTCGTGTGCGTCGCTGTGTTGGTGGTGGAGCTGAGGCAAATAATGCAGACAGTGATAGTGATATCGAAGTTGTGGCTGATTCTGTCTCCGTGAATCTTCGGTGCCCTGTAAGTAGTTTGGCTATTACTGTGGACACGATCCTTATTGGACTGCTTATAAAATGGCCAATTTCTCCAGCAGTTGCTTCTTGTAGCTTTTTCCATAAACCAACTTGTGCATGAGTTTAAGCTTGTGCCAAACAGGCCCATAGTTTTCTTTGCATTCGTTGACATAAAGTCTTAATCTTTCTCTTTTAATCTTGTGACAGATGACTGCTTCAAGGATTCAGATTGCTGGTAGGTTCAAGCCCTGTGCTCACATGGGTTGTTTTGATTTAGAAGCTTTTATAGAAATAAACCAACGTTCCCGGAAGGTTTGACTATTTGGACTCAATACAACTTTACCTCACATCTTCTTGACCATATTGATGAATCTTGTTTCATCTTTATCTAAATCAAACTTTGTTTCCTTGCTTGCAGTGGCAATGTCCAATTTGCCTGAAGAATTACTGTCTACAGAACATAATAATTGATCCTTACTTCAACCGCATCACTTCTTTGGTGAGTTTATAGTGGTGATGAAGTAATGTTTTCAACTTTTCAAGTCCACATTTTCAGGAGTGTATTGGTGATACAGATCAAAAGCTGTGGAGATGATACGTCTGAAATTGATGTCAAGCCTGATGGTTCTTGGAGAGTCAAGGGCGGAGCTGAACTGAAGGACCTTATACAGTGGCATCAACCAGATGGTACTCTCTCTGTGGTCACAGATACACCAGCGAAACCTGAAATTTGCACTGTAAAGCATGAGGATAAAGAAGAGCCGCTGTCTGAAGAGGTGGGACGTCTTAAGTTGGGATTTAAGAAAAAAAGCAATGGACAGTGGGAAATTAGCAAGATGGGGGATGCTGATCTAGTGCCATCTTCTGGTAATGACAAGGCAGCAACAAATGGTGATCCTACGACCCATGTCCATGATCTTGATTCTTCATCCTCAGATGAAAATGGTCCTCTAGCATCAACAGGGCAGGATATAATAGTATTGAGTGACTCAGACGATGATGATGTCATGGTGTTGTCTCCTGGTGTTGTGAACTGTGGCTCGGCACATGACACTGGAAACGTGTTTCCCCGAGATGATCCTACTTCGCAGATACCTGAGACCAGTAAAGTGGAAAACAACCCTGCCAATGATCAATCTAAGCAAGGTCCGGTTTCTGGGGCTGATTTGGGGGTAGCAGCAAACCTGGTAGAAAATGGGAATGGTTTAACTAGTGCGAAAATCGCATCTAAGAAAAGGAGCAATCCTGGAGACAGAATAACAGCTTTAGATGGTATGGAAGAAGTCTTTACTTACTCCTTTTGTGTGATTTCTTGTTATTATTTGTTCATTATAATGCTTTTTCTTCTTGATATCCTCATGCTTAGATGATTTTGAATTGCAATGTTGTTGGTAAAAATTTTATCACCACCACTTTGGGGCTGCCAAATGTCTCGGAATCTGTGTCTAATTTTTTTTTGGTTATTACCATGCCTATGCTTTTGTCCCCAGAAAGAAGATTTAACATTTGATTCCTTATGTGCAGCTTCACTTGTGGGAAGCAAAAACAAAGATGAGCGCCCTTTGTCAACACCGCAGCAGCGTTCAGTTCGACCGAGGGTAATAGAGATTGACTCAGATTCTGATTAGCATACATTTGTGTTGGCTGATGCCCGTTACAGGATCTCTAGTGTTCTCCTACCTGCCTGTGTGACTTGGAGAAAAGGAAGGGGTAGAGTAGGTGTGGATGGGTTTAATGGTGTCCAATCTAACTCATTAGTTGAGCAGCGAGCTGGCAAGCAGTGAGAGGCGGAGGCCTCTCCTCGTGTATTTGGAGATCCCATCTCTTTTTTTTGGTGGTAGAATGTGGCTAGAGGAGCAAGTCAGAGAGGTGAATATTTAGTGTAGGCTCATGCATATATGTCATGAACCGATCGAGGTGGCAGTTAGTTGATGTAA
Organism: Hyparrhenia diplandra; assembly: GCA_015847255.1. NCBI lineage: Eukaryota > Viridiplantae > Streptophyta > Magnoliopsida > Poales > Poaceae > Hyparrhenia > Hyparrhenia diplandra. The sequence continues at coordinate 342,140 of JADLZK010004625.1, read as the reverse complement.
AGAGGAGTTAGTTGATGTAAATATGACCTGGTGGTATTATTATTTGGTCTTGTGGGCTGAAAGGGGAGCCCGGCCTGGTTATTTGTCTCCTTTATTTTGCATTGGATTTGGCCGAGACCAGTGCTTAGTGATCCAGGGCTCTAGCTGCTGTAGACGACCTCGACGAGACACGAGGGCAGTCCAGGCCAATTTGCTTCCCAAAGCATGCATGCAGCGGCTAGGCCCGTTGGGCACCTAGCTAGGGTTCCCGGCCAATATAGGGGGTGTTTACACTAAACAAGGCCTGTTGCCATCATCTTGTCTAGAAAAAGCTGGGCAGCCTTGGGTTGGAAGGCGATGGAGGGTAAGCAGCAGCCGGAGCTGTCGAGGGAGTTACTTACAAGGACGACGGAGCTCGAGCGTGAGGCGCAGCCGGTCATGGAAGAATCGCGATTATTTTGATCCTGCAGACGAGGTGATGCGCGTCGCTGTGATGCTCTTCCACCAGCTGCTGCTTGTACATGATGAGGAGCCGGCGGATGCTGCGACCAAGAATCTTTGGATGAGGAGGAGGATCATGCTGGAGCAGCAGAGGTGCCCGACTTGCGATCGTCCTTATCTGACCAAGCCCCTTTTCCTTGCAAGGAAGATGACAAGATGGAGATGGCGGCGGCGGACGAGACGATGAACAAGAGGTCCAAGGAGGAGGGGAAGAAGAAGAAGAAAAGATCGAGGAAGAAGAAGATATCCAAGAAGAAGAGATCCAATAAGAAGAACAAGTGGAAGATGGTTGGCCTCGGAGGGGGGAGGCCATGCATGGTGGCAGACCTCGGATCGTCCATGGGGCTGACTGATGGGAAGAAAAGCCAAGGACGAAGATGGTCACCTGTAGATTGAGCAAGGAGTTCGTTCATCGAGCCTGGCGACTCTGTTAGCAAGGATTTCGCCCACGTAACCGATCGCCATCTGAGAAGTTTGCTTGCTCGTCAGATTGCTCAATGAGGTTCAATCTGTGCTCCACGCCTATTGGCAAAGACAGTGTGACATCATGGGGTATACTGAGCACCAGGAGGAGGTCACCGACGACGAAGATGCATGATATATATGAAAGAGTGATATATGTATACTATTATGAAATTATTTTTCAAAACAAATCTATTCATATAGGTTTCACATTTACAAACTCAACAACGGAAAAAATATTGATGATTTATATTCTCAATGTTTGACCCAAACCTTGTCCTAAACGTCGCTTTTTGGGTATGGAGGGAGTACATATTTTACAAGTCACAATGCACTATATTCGAGGATAAAGGAAGTAATAAGGTTTGGAGTGCCCAATCTTCATGCGTGTTATATGTCTTGAGCGGTGGAACCAAAATTTGTCTGTTGGCAAGTAAGAACCACTTGCTTCTTGTTGGCCAGGAAGAAACACGTAGTTAGTTTGTTGCATGCATTGTCCACGCACATGCAAATAAAGCATGAGCTCTCTGGCAGTAAGCCATTAATAGATGGACCAAAATAAGCGACTACCAAACTGCACACATATCCTCCCTGAAAAAGACTCTTCCAATAGGGCCTCTCTGTCTTGTTCTCCCATTCTTGATTTCCCACGCACACGAACCCGGCCATCAGCTGTCTCAATTGCATAAAGCATCAAGATGCTAAGTTGGCTCCGACGCTTCCCTAACGATGTGATCCATCGGAAGGCCAATGGCACCACAGGCCGGAGGACCTCCTCCACCACCACTTGGAGGAACAAGAGCAACAGCTTCACCGCGCGGATCATGCGTTGTGCCTCCTCCGTCGTCGACACATCAGCTGGCCGCCGCCCCGACGACGACGAGGACGACGATGAAGATGATGATTGTGGTCTACCGTCGTCGCCTCCTCCTCCAGCAGCACCACGACCAAATCCTCGCAGAAACACCAGCGTCCTCGCAGCCAAAGCCTTCAAGTTCCGGGAGCTAGCTGATGCCGCGGGGGAACTTTCGCCAGGACAACTTCCTCGGCGAGGGAGGTTTCGGTCGCGTCTACAAGGCCCGCCTGCGCATTGCTGGTGAGGACGACCTGATTCCGGTGGCCATCAAGCAGCTGGACCGCAATGGCTTCCAGGGCAACAATGAGTTCATGGTGGAGGTGCTCATGCTCGGCACGCTGCACCACCCAAACCTCGTCAGCCTCGTTGGTTACTGCGCCGAGGGCGACCAACGCCTGCTCGTCTATGAGTTCATGGCGCTAGGATCCCTCGAGGACCACCTCTTGCTGCGTTGTGATGGCAGCCAACATCGGCATACCCCGTTGCCTTGGCACACGAGGATGAAGATCGCGCTCGGCGCGGCGCGAGGCCTAGAGTACCTGCATGAAAACACTATCATCTACCGAGATCTCAAGTCCTCCAACATCCTCCTCGACAAAGACTACAATCCCAAGCTCTCCGACTTCGGCCTTGCCAAGCCCTCCCCTGCCCCGCGCACTGACTCATCGTCGTCGTCATCGTCGTCCTCATCTACGGGCAGCAACAAGGTGATGGGCACGTATGGGTACTGTGCGCCGGAGTACTTGCGGACAGGAAAGCTCAACGCCAAGTCGGACGTCTATAGCTTTGGGGTGCTGCTGCTGGAGCTCATCACCGGCCGGCGAACCATCGACGCCAGCCGGCCGGATGGCGAGCAAAGCCTCGTGGGATGGGCGGCACGGATATTTGGAGACCCCAAGAGGTTCCATGAGCTGGTGGACCCTCGGTTGGTGATGGCAATGCTAGGGCCTGCAACATCAGAGCTGAAGCAGGCCGTGGGTGTGGCATCCATGTGTTTGCAGGAACACTGCGCCCTGCGCCCCGTCATGACCGACGTCGTCATGGCCCTTTCCGGCCTCGCCACTGATTCTCCCCACTGCTAGCTCAAAAATCAGAATCGCTCCTTTCTCTGTGTATATATGTAAGTTTTGGTGGTTATGTAAAAAATGGAAAGATGAGTTACATAACAACCTGGTTAGTTTTCATGGATTAAAATGTTATTGCATACACGCTTGGCTCTTCTAATTGAGAACCTAGTAAGCAGTATTGGCATTAATTTAGTTATAATAAAAATATATTTGATAATGTATTTACTTATGGTCATTTGATATCGCAAAAGTCCTAATAAACTTGGTAAAAATTAGGGTAGGAAAAAAACATATCTTGGGTCAATTAAATGGGTGAAAGATTATTATAGTTACTAGGTGCCGAAAAGGATCTTAGGAATGGTTGGTGAAAGGAAAATTAGTAACGAGTCGGAGGCTGCCAAAGCATACGAGGAGTGACTGCATGGTGGTCCCATGGTGGGCCCTATCACCTTTTTAGCCGTTTTAGATGTAGTTGAGACTTTCCCCATCCTTCCCTTCGATTGACGTCATTCCACAGATCTGACATTGTTAGGCATGACTTACTCCTCTTCGCAGTCCCAATCCTCTGTCAATGGTGCCGATGCTGGTGCCCACTCGGCCACCGTCGGCCCGCGTTACACGGCTGTAGGGGGAGTCGAGATGCACCGCCGCCGCGCCGCCATGTCTAGCAGGGGAGGTGTGTTCTCCGCTGGCAACAGGACCACCATGCTCTACTTCTACACAAATGAGGCGCCAGGGCTGCGCCTCTCGCCAACCGTGGTGTTTTTCATCTCGCTCTGGTTCATCATCTTCGTCACCGGCCTCCACTACTTCAGCAAACTCTACCGCTCCCGCACCACTACAACCTCCATGTGATCCGATCGCTCTTGCTTCCTTAGATTTGGATCAGAGTACCAAATAAGACTGTTTTCAATGATGAATTATGTGTCGAGACACCCTAGTTGTCATGGTCATTGTGTTGCCTAGCTTTGCATGATCCTTCTTTTCTTATATTAGATCTGATGAGTGAATGAAACCTTACATGTCAACTTAATATTGCTTTCCCTTCCTGATGCAAAAAGAATTGTGGCTAGTTTCTTCCAATTTTGCTTGTGATCACTCCAAGTGCACCTTCCTAGGTTAGATGTGCTTTGGCGTCTATTGGTTCATTAATTACTTGTTGCATCTGCCTTATACTTGGCATCAGTACCTAATCGAAGAATTGAGTTGTTTGCTCTGCTCTTGCAATGAAGTCCTGTATTTTTTTCTTCATCAGATTGTTTGCTTTGCCCTAGTGATTAAAGTCTTGTAATTCGGCGGATAATCTTCAAAAAGGGGATGGCCGCACCATGACCATTATGCGTACTATGTAATGGCCCTTTGGAGACAGGGCAACATCTCTCTTTGTCATGCCCCTTTGCAAGAGCAGTTTGGGTTCAGGTGCTATCTTGGGAAAATTTTTGATTTACAGTGCCGAGACCCAACCTCAATTGGCGCTTGGTGAGAGGTTATGGCGTGGCAAGGGGCCAAAGCAAGAATGCAGGTGCTTCAACGGAGTTTTTATTTACATTGTCTAGAATTTGTGGAAGGAGAGGAATAGGAGGATCTTCGAAAACATTCAAAAGACGGCGCAACAGTAGCTGTTGATATTTCTAACACGATCCTAATTAGGAAGGCAAGAGAAATATATATGGGATATCTATCTAATCATGTTAGCTTGGATATGGGATTTACCTCATGATCCAATAAAGCGAAGTTATGCGTTGTTAGTAGTGGGATGTAGCTTAGCCACATTATCCATAGTGGAATTAATCTCACCGTGATATGAACTCAAGGTATACCACTCATTTCTAAGCATTACCTATACACTAGTCTGTCACCCTAGCAATAACGCTCAAAGAAATGCGGGGCATGATATTTATAGATTGGCCTTGATAAAAGATTGAACATGATATCCGCAGCGCACGTATAGAAATACCAATTGTAGCACTTCACCGAGTAATCCGTATCGTATTTATATTTTACCACGAGGGAAGGGAGTCTATGGAAAGGTAGAAAGATAAGAGCTATCTAATGATTTTATAATATGATTTATTTATGAGATCATTCACTTTACAATATTATAATGCGAGTAGCCATGAGCATCAAACATAACTCAACAGGATAAGTCCAAGATAAAGATAAATAATATAATGATAATTGTCCAAGTCTAGTATTAACCTATGCCACTAATATCATACAAGTAATTAGCATGTTATAAATTAGACTAGAATGAATATTCCTAAGATACTCTTAATTAATATACATCTATGAATACTACAATTAGTGCAATACATCTAGCTATCATGGCAAGATTAGATTACTTCTATACATGGCAAGCATTACCAAAGACAAGCAAGGACGAAAACTTGTTCATCTTCGTAATTAAAAGCTCGACGTGTCCTACATTCGGGGTGGACTCCAAAGGACTCAACAGGGGCTGTCACCCCCGCGATCTACCACACGACCCGAGAATGTAGGGTGCAATTGCGGATAAACGTTGTATAAACACCACGTTTACACATTGCTTATCACCCAAATAGTGATCATCTATATGAGTGCTATACAATTCCATGCATAAAATATAAAAACAATCTTACTAAACTAAATATATAATCATAGCAAGCATAAACACATAGCAACAAGAATATAATAATTATAAAGATCAAAGCCATAACAATTGTATTCTAAATATAAGAGAACTTACAGATTGAATACTAGAGAGAAGTCTCAAGAACAATCCTTGCTACTTCTTGACTATCGTGAACTCAAGATTAACTTGATCTTCAACTAGAACTAGTTATGTAGCTAATCTACTTCTAGTATGAACTAGAGCTTAGGTCTAGACTTGGCTGGACTTGGATGAATATGATTGATAATGAATTCTCTCCTAGCCTCGTGGTCACCGTCTTCTTATATAGTACTTGGCGATGAACGTCAACCCTTGGATCAAACCGACCTTCAACAACGGCATAGATACAACCTCAAGGTCGGTGGTAAACCGACATACAAATGTGAGGCTGATTGGGTGACCCCACCGGCGGCCGGCCTACTTTGGCACCGGCGGCCGCCGGGGGTGGAGTGCCACCTTGGCTTCCCTCGTCTTCTCCGGTGTCCTCTCGGTATCTTCTAGAATGTTTTAGTCCACTTTTCGGGTTGATTTGCTTTACGGATAAGTTTGGTCTTTAATTGTCTTGTAATTGTCTTGAGTATTCGGAACCTTCTCCATTATTCTCTGCATTTTTTCCTATCAAGTCCCCGGAAAGTCACGAATACCAAAACTCGTGGAATTATGTTAATTAGACCCCTAGACTTATGTTTAGTCTTTGACTTTAGCCCTTAATTCATGTTTTTAAACTTGTATTTTTATGCTTTAGTAGGTGTCAACAGTAGCCTACATAATGCGAATACACCGGGCAATGGCATGACAACAATGATACGTGTGTAATCTTTCGGTCCTAGGACTAGTTTGTGTGCCTCTGTGGGAGTTTTTTTTGTACATAAACCTTTTTTACTTCTTAATTAAATGGTAGAGGTCCTGCCTTTTACTTTTTAAAAATAGATTAAAGTCTTGTAATTCGGCGGATAATCTTCAAAAAGGGGATGGCCACACCATGACCATTGCTTATTTGTGTAATGGGCCTTTGGAGACAGGGCTACATCTCTTTTGTCATGCCCTTTGCAAGAGCGGTTTGGGTTCAGTTGCTATCTTGGAAAAATTTTGATTTACAGGTGCCAAAGACCCAACCTCAATCGGCGTTAGGTGAGAGGTTATGGCAGGCAAGGGGCCAAAGCAGGAATGCAGATGCTTCAATGGAGTTTTCATTTACATTGTCTAGAATATGTGGAAGGAGAGGAATAGGACGATCTTCGAAAACATTCAAAAGATGGCGCAACAGGTGGCCTACATAATGCACATACACTGGGCAATGTCATGACAACAGTGATACGTGTGTAATCTTTCGGTCCTAGGACCAGTTTGTGTGCCTCTGTGGGAGTTTTTTTTTTTGTACATAAACCTTTTTACTTCTTAATTGAACGGCAGCTCCTGCCTTTTACTTTTTTTAAACAGATTAAAGTCTTGTAATTCTTGCTTCACCGTAGGTCTCACTTTACTATGGTATGAGACATTAAAGATATGTTATTATGATTAATTTGCCTTCATCTTTAGTTACTGTGATTTATAATGTTTTAGTTATATGATAACAGAAAAATTGAGTGAAGCAAGCTGTAGCCCCAGCTCAGTAGCAACCAAGCAGATAGAAAACCATATTGAAGTTACACATCCTCAACTTCTTCCCGCATCCCGCGAGTTGGTTAGACATCACAAAAGCATGTTTGGTCAATAATGTCACTCTCCATTTATTATATACAGAAGCATGGAAACACAAGCAAGTAAATATAAATATATATATAGTTAATAAACCCTAACACGTATCGTTGCAGAATGAGGATGGTGACCAGCTGCGGACAGATGAGTTTGCTGCATCCTTAAGCTTGAATGATCTTCCTTCCACCACCATTCCATTTGCTGTCGCCAAAGTAGTGGCAAAAGAAAATGACTACCTCAGCACAATCACGCAATCTGCACTCAATGTATCTGCTCGTTCAAAATTGCAGCACAAGCTGTAGCCCCAGCTCAGTAGCAGGGGGATAAAACCTTTAAGCTCTGAAAATGCAACTTTAAAGGGAACGGTAAAAGCCAGTGTAACAAGAAGAGCCCAACGTGTCCACGCTCTCCGGCCTCCGATGGTGATGGTTGACTTGGCTATGCATGCGAGGTTGGGTAAAGTTTGTTCACATCGAAATTAGTTTACTGTGGCACCTCGGTGGAGTCATAAAATAAAAATAAATATGAAGCCAGCCAGCTACGTTAATTCTACAGTCTACACTACTAAACGTCGTTGTGTTGGTGTGTTATCGGCCTCATGGTCACTTCTTGTGTTCATTTTGTTTTCATTCCTAGCAATTAGCACAGCACAGGATTACTAGTACTTACCAATTATATATATATATATATATATATATATATATATATATATATATATATATATATATATATATATATATATATATATATATATATATATATATAATTAAGCTTGGGCTAGAACAGTCGTGTGTCTGTGTCTGGCTGTCTCCTCTCCTCCTGCATTTCTATTCCCATCCCGATCTCTTCCTGCTTCCTTTGAATCTTCTCCAACGCCGCCTCCACGCCACGCCAAGAGAAAGAAATGCCCACCGGCTAATCGGATTCATTCCTTCCTTGGTGCTCCTTGCCCGCCGGCTCAACAATCCATCCAATCCACGAAGCAAGCAGCAGAGCATCCATCCATCAATCTTCACGCGCAAGTTCCGATCCCCGGACGCCCAGCCACCGCCCGACGTCCGCGCCGCCCACCGACGTCCACGCCCTTCCTCGAGCACCCCGCCGACGTCGACCGCATCCTCGCCCTGCTCACGGCCGCCTCGGCCGGACATGGGTCGCCGGCGCCGGCTGTGCCCACGCTCGACGACTTGTTCGCCTTCCTCTTCTCGCCGCAACTCAACCCGCCCATGGTCCATCACGGTAATTACTTCCGTCACCTACCTCACATCCAGCCATTGCCTCCAACACCAGCCATTGCCTGTCACTCTCATCCTCTCTGTCGGAATGCTGCTGCTGTCCACTTCAATTTTGGACGCTACTGCTGCATTTCATACAATTTTGGATTGCAGCCACCAAATACTAATACGTAGCCGACTACTAATAATAGTAACGCCAAGCCATCAGTTCAGAGTAAAATACCGGCTCCATGCCTCAACAAATGATCCAAAAGATATTTAGTTACTGCTGCTGTCAATTATCGATTGTATTTCAAATATCCTGAAACTCTTTGCTCTGTAATGTACTTAGGATCTTCAACAAAAGACACGCTTAATTCCCATTGTCCATCCATACCAGTACATCAGTTTTTTGCTTCTCTCATCATTGTCTAAAATCTTTCTTCAGGTTCACCAGGACATGTCTGCCCCCTTCTCTCATTATTTCGTATTCACCGGACATAATTCCTACCTAACTGGGAACCAGCTCAATAGCGACTCCAGTGGCATCCCAATTATTTTTTTTTTGAAAATAATCCGGGGAGAGCTTCCCCACCATCTCATTGCATTTCAAAAAGCGCACACGCCTAGACTTACTAGGCAGTAGCGCGAGAGTTACATGGTTGAAGAATTACAAGCTCGAAGATGAGCACACCAGTCGTTAAGACCGTTTACAAGGTTGCGAGGAAGCCGTTTCCTCCAAATGAACAAGTCGTCACACACCTTTGTAATGACTACATGTTGGCTAAAGATCTCGTTACGGAAGACGTGGCCGTTACGGGCATCCCAAATACGCCAAAGAATGGTGAGAAAGACGAAGGACCAAAGTCGGCTGTCCAGCCCTGCTGGAGGTGGTGCATTCCAAACGGCTTCATCTGACATGGAGGCTACACTCTCCATTCCAACCATACTCCAGATGAGGGAGCTCCGGGTGCACCTGAAGAAAACGTGATCCCTGTCCTCATCTTGATGAGAGCAGCGTTCGCACTGGCTTGTTTCAACAATGTGTTTTGCATGGAGATTTACTCTTGTACTGAGCCGGTCTTTGAAAAAGAGCCAGGCAAATATCCTGACTTTGTTCGGTACCCTTGTGCGCCAGATGCGTCGGCCATGGATGTCATCAGCATCCCCCGCACAATCAAGCACTGCATATGCATCCCTAGTCTTGTACGGACGGCCAGTATGCTTCAGCAGCCGCACATCATGCTCTTCATTTAGTGTGATTCCCTGCAAAGTAGAGAGTAGGCTGTCTAGCTCGAGACTAGCAGCATTGGTTAGCCGTGGGCGTAAACGCAAATCAAAACCACTCCGAAAGATACGCTGCACAGAAACGTTTGGCATGGTGGTGTGAGAGAAGAGAGCTGGGTAGGTAGAGTGGAGAGGGCCGTCAGGGAGCCAGTGGTCAAACCAGAAGGAGGTAGATGCACCATTGTTGATGTGAACTATGGTGATGGTCCTATAGGTGTTTAGTTCATTGTTGACGATATGCCAAAGGAAACCAGAATTAGTACTTGGTGTTGAGTCTAGAAGATTGGAGGTTTGGAGGACCCATGTTTTCCAGCATGGTTGGTCGTGATTGAAGAGTTTATCAATGAATTTCATGAGTAGACACCGATTTTGTAGTTCTAGGTCTTTGACCCCGAGCCCCCCTCTATTTTTTGGTGCCTGGACAGCTTCCCAAGCCACTAAGCATTTAGACCCATGACAGACGTCCTCTCCAGTCCAAAAGAAGGCTCGCATACGTTTATCAATTCCTTTGATGATCGTTTTTGGAACACCAATAGCAGACAAATAGTGCAACGGGAAGGAGCTGAGGACTGAAGTGCACAAAGCTAGTCGCCCAGCTCGGTTTAGCAAAGACGCTCGCCACCCTGACAGATACTTGTCACAAGTAGTTATCAGTGGTAGACAATCATTGACTGAAATCTTATAAGGAGAGAGAGGTAATCCAAGGTATGTTTGTGGGAAGGAAGATACGGTTGTGCGAAGTCCGTGGCCAATGCCCGTGCTCGATCGGGATCAACCGCGATGGGCAGGAATGTAGTTTTGTGGAAGTTAATGGCAAGGCCCGTGGCCTTCTCAAAAAGTTGGAGGATGCGCTTAGTAGCATCAATGGCTTGAGGGGTGCAACGCAGGAAGATTAACGTATCATCCACGTATTGTAGGGCGGGGCGGGGAGCACCATCCAATACCGGTGTCGAATTTCGTGAGGCATAAGGATGGTGTTGTAACAGTCTTGAAGCACATCAGCAACTATGATAAAGAGATAGGGTGAGAGTGGGTCGCCTTGCCTAAGCCCACGTTGACACTTGATCCAGTTTCCGGGGTTCCCATTCAGCAGCACAGCCGGCCTTGCCGGTGTTGAGGAGAGTTTGAATCCGTGCACCACTTATCGCTGAAACCACGGCGAAGCATAATTGCCATCGATCGTCCCGGGGAGACACAATCGAATGCCTTGTGGAAATCTAGTTTCGGGACTATCGTTGGGCCGGTTTACGCAGGGCAACAGTCGAAAGATCAGCCGCATAAACATAGTTGTCGACTATACATCTTCCTTGAACAAAACCAGATTGATCGGGACCAATGAGAGAGGGGATGATTGGTTGTAGTCTTTTCATAAGTACTGGAAATACTTTTGACTGTTGTGTTTTGAAGAGCAATGGGCCTGAAATCCTGTGGCCGTCGGGCACCATCCTTCTTGGGTAGCGGCACAAGGTAGGACTGATTGAGTCTTTCCGTCCACAGAGTGGTCATGGAATTTCTTTGAAAAGATTAAAAATCTGCAGCCCTAACAGTTTGCCAAGCTTTTTTGAAAAATAGAGGTCCAAAACCGTCGGCCCGGGCTGGAGTTTGCTTTCATATGTCCGAAAGCGGCATAAATTTCCTCTGGATCAAAATCAACCTCTAGGTTTGCCAAGGAAAGCATCCCTTCCTTCCGTTTAAAAGTCGATTAGCCTTGAAATCCCATTCGGGAACAACGGTGTTGCCTAGCGGTTCTCTGTAAAAACCGTGTAGAACTGGCGCCTTACTCGTTCATGAGTGTATATCTCGGTGTTGTCATGCTCAATGACTTGAATGTTGTTTTTTGCGTCTTATTTGGTTGGCACATGCATGGAAGAATCTAGTATTCTCATCCCCCTCTACAACAGCTCTAATCTTGGCTCTTTGTTTCCACAAAGAACAATTTAGCATGTGTAGCTCTGGCGAGAACTACTTGTAACAATGTTCCCGAGTTTTGTTTCGTTTGGACGCCGACGGATCTCTATGCTCTTCAATGTGGTCCATCAAGTTAATCACAATCTTGCGATCAAGTTCTTGTTCTTGAATGTTAGCCTTGTTGTTTCCTCCATTGTTTGAGTGCTTTCCTTGTTTGTTTCGGTTTGGCAACAAGCTCTCGGCGGCGTCATTTGTTCATCGTCCGACAATTCCAAAGCCGAGTTAACTACGCTCAATCACAGGCGAGGTTGTCCAAAGAGTTCTCAAATCGGAAGAGCTGAGATTTTGGAATGTGGGTTGAGATGGTAACCAGCAAAGGGACATGGTCTGAGGTTCGTCTGGTCAGGGGGGTGAGGATTGTATTTGGGATGGTGTCATCCCAGGCAAGGTTGATGAACGCTCTATCCGGGCGCTCAAGAGTAGGCGTTGCTCTTTTGTTCGACCAAGTGTCTTGTCTGCGCGATCGGGGGAGCTCAATAAGGCACAAGTTGTTAATGCGGTCATTGAAGGCAGCGGCCGGTAGGGTTGAAATTATCATTATTTTTCTCATGTTGATAACGGATCATGTTGAAGTCTCCAAAAAGGATCCACGGGGAGGCAGGGGGGATACAGATGGTATTGAGCTCATGGAGGAAAGAGGGTCTAAGATCTGGGGTAGAGGGAGCATAGACGTTGGTGACATAAAGATTCATGTTAGACATCGTAGAGGATAGAAGGCAGGTTAGAGTGTGGGTGGTGGAAGTGGTGTTATGGCAGGAGAACGAGGAGCTGTTCCAAGCAATGATCATTCCACCAGAAGTCCCGGTGGAGGGATTGAAAGAAAAACTGTCAAGACGGCGAGGAATAAACGAGTGGAGTTTAAGGGGGGAGATTGTCTGCAGTTTGGTTTCTTGAAGGAGAACAATGTCAGGATTAGAGGAGAGCAATTCAGATAGGACATTGCCACATTTTATAGAGTCATTTAAACCACGTACATTCCAACTGCAAACTTTGATGCTTCTATTCATTGATTAGCATAGGATCACCATACACGGGACGGGGCATCCAGGCGGCCGTCGCACACTTTACATTATTCATGTAGCAAATAACGCTACATTCCCTAGGTGCGAAAAGCAGGTGTGATAAGGAGAAGCATCGGAACACACATCAACATACTAGTGGCACCACTAACAGCAGTGGTGTAGGGTCTTATTCTACTACTACTGCTACTACTTAGTACAAAATTGGAGCTAGAACGCTCGCTGTCGTAGTAGTAGATGCCCTTGCACAGCCTCTCTCGGACGGACTCATCTAGGTGGTCTTTGGGCGGCCCCGCCGCCCCCACCGGCGATCTCATCAACCTCCTCCTCGCTTGCTCCACAAGCTGCGGCAATGTCCAATAGGGATTCGGTGTCATCATTAGAGAAGTAGGATCGGATGTGAGATAAGAATGAGAGAGGGCATTACGGAGACGACGTGACGCACCCGGTGAAATCAAACTTAGCTCGCCGGACGCGCCGCCTTGTCCTCGGGAGCTCGAGCCGGGCTCTTCCTTCTCCTTTAGGCGCAGCTCCTCCTCACGGCACGGCGCCCTGGTCCTCTTGCGCTGCCCGGCGCCCTGGCAGCGGCTCTCGTGCTCCACCTCCGTGTGCTCGCCGAGAAGAAAGGCGGGCTGCGCGTCCGAGGTGGTGCGCGCGAGCCCCTCCACGGTGCCATGTCCATGATCGCGGCAACAGCGCACGCGCGTCCACCGGTCCCGAGCAAGACTCCGCCAGCGGCCTCCTCTGCCCCGCCTCTCCATGTTCCGCCTCCACGGCCTCCCGAGGCGGGAACGCCGCCCACACCATACCACGGCGGCGCAGAGGAGCGGGGAGCCGGGTAAGGCGTGGCACCGCTGTGCGCACGGCGAATGATGGTGGAGTGGGAGCGTGGCTCTCCCACTCCATCACCGTGGCCACCGGGTTCTCGGGAGCACGTGGGGCCGAGTCGGCGGGTTGCCGATCGGGTGGTAGTACGGTGCGCCATGCGGAGCGGTCGTCGTGGAACTCATACTCGCTCCAGTCCGGCTCGGGGCGGCATCGATCCCACGTGCGGATGGCGTAGATGTTGGCGATGCAGGGATGGTCCATCATGGTTGCGCACAAGGAGCTGATCAGGGAGCTCAAGGTGGTGGTCCAGCCTGACCACCGCCGCGGACGGAAGTGTAGTCGTACCCCTCGGCAGGCCGGGTCCGGCAGCAGACGTTCCCCACGGCACCGGCGCCTCCCTAGCACGTTCCTCGATCCAGTGCTCCGGCGGGAAGTCAACCGCAGCGATCTCCGCATAGAGGCGGTAGAAGGCGTAGAAGCGGTTGTCCGCCTCCTCATGGCGCTCGATGGTGATCAGGTTGCCCTCGTGTGCAATGGGGCTCATGGCTACGATCTCCTCCCTCTCCGCCGGCGTGTTGAAGATCATGACGCCGACGCCACGTGCAGACGCAGCGAGAGTGAACGCGGGGCGCCTGCATGGCGCTCCATGGCCTGGCGGATGAAGAGGTGGGGGCAGTGAATGGCATGCTCGAGGTAGACGTAGGCGAAGCGGCTAGCCTCCTGGACGCCGCCAATGCCAACGTGCGCCTCAACCATGGAGCGACGGTGAGCTGGGCTTGGTGGTGGAGCGATGGGGGAGGAGGGAGCAGTGGAGTAGTCGGACATGGTTGGTTTAGTGGAGCTTGGCGTTTTGGGGAGCGAAGTTTGCAACGGGAGCTCTTGTGTCCAGAGGCATGGCATGCGTTGCATTTTATAGGGTCTCGGCACTCGGAGGCGAGGTGATCGGGCGATAAGCAACGGAAGCAGATTTTTACAAGCTTCCTTCCTTTGATCCTAAGGAAACTCTCCTTACGAGTACGTTTTGCATGCAACGATTGAAGCTGAGCATGCATGTCACCAGGTGTCAACGTATGGCTACTATTGCAGTCCAGTATTGTACGTGTCCCTTGCACGTCTGTCTTCCCATCGAGGTGTCGAGCTCTACGGTAACCAGGTATGGTAAGTTGGGGTGAGTAAGCACTCCCGTCTCCATCGTTCGTCAGATAAGTAGCCTGCATTGTAGGCTTAGGCTGCTGCAGGACGGCGTCGCGATAGGAGATAGTGGAGGTAGCTGCATTCAGTAGAGCAGCAGGCGCAGCAGGTTTGACTGTGCACTCCTCGCTGCCGTCGCCGGATAAACTCTGGGAGAGTCCCACCATTTGAATTTGGAGAGATGAGTCCAGACGATCAAGATGGCCAGGCAAGTGGTTGGGCAAGTGGGTGGACCCAACTTTGGGCCGTTCATGGGCCAATTGACCGAGCCGATTTCGAAATTTGAATTTGGGGGGCAACGGCTTGCCGACTGCTGTACTGATGACGTCAGCAGCAGCAGCGTTGAGGTCAGAGTGGAAGTGGAAGATTGTGCCATCCATGGCGAAGGTGCCGATTCTAAGGAGATGGAGCTTGACGATGTCGTTAGCGACATGAGTGCGAAAGATGAAAGGAAGATCAGAGCAGACAGTGAATGTTTCAGGGGGGGCACAGAAGAAGAAGTTCAAGCCTTTGGCCACTAGGCCGTTGTCGGCAACAGAAGTTTTATTGGTTTGAGCAATCCAAATGGTAGAGCAATCAAGAAAAGATTTGGCCAGAGGCCTCACGACTGAGCAGCGGAAATCTTGCAGGATGTGGTTCTGAAATTGCGTACCCGGGTGAAGGGAGAAGTCGATGCAGAGGATGGAGCGCCCGGGATCCCAGCCTGCCCCCTCTTCTTGGGACCGAGTCTCGTGCCTGTCGCCGAAGGATTTGGGAGGCGCACGGTTGCGCTCGGGGCTCGGAGATGTGACCTCGTCTGCTGCTGTAGGAGGACCGCATCACTTTCCTTGCCTGAGGGGCAAAGGGTCGAACGGTTGGCGTGCGCCTCCGAGCCGGGACGGTGCTGTAGACGTTGATCTTCGTCCTCGCGAGCGCCGGCGGCGCTCCGGGAAGTTGTGGTACGGTTACCAGCAGCTTTGCGCCTTGCCGGAGCGTCTCTTAGCGGTGCAGCAGGGAACAGGGGGTAGGTGACTATTGGGGAGGAGGAGGGTGGTAGGAACTGAGCCAAAGCAGAGGTGAAGGCCTCCGTTCACCGGCGGGGCAGAGGGGCGGTGGTGGTGGTGGGGCTTGCCGGAGTTACGGCGGAAGTGGTGTTGGTTGCCGGAGCGGAGGGGGATGGGTGGGGGGGCGGGGAGCGAGCGGGAGGCCATCCATCCAAGGTTCTATCAGTTCACCGGCATCCCAATTATAAAAGCATTGCAGAGAGGTGTTAGAGTTATTGAACTCGATATGTGACCAAATTCTTCAAAGACCAATGTCGATATTCTTCATGGAGGGTATGAATTCTGTTTTCAAACACTTTCACTATTTTTATCCCATGGAAGTATTGCAACGTAACTGCATATGAATACAAATGCTTATGCGTGAGGACGGTAGTATGGGTGCGGCGTGGCCAGCACTGAAAACTCCCAAACAAGATGGCATTATCGGTACACGTGAAGAGAGCACATATTTTGCATATGTAGCATGATATTCCTAGCATCACCCATTCTCCATGAGGAAGGATGGATTCAGTTCTCCTTGTTCCCTATGATAACATTGTAGCAAGAAGAAGCATATTTCCCCTAATATATCACTCCTCATTTCTATATTTGTATGGGCCAGTTTGTTATAAGTACTCTGTGCTGCTTGAATTTACATCCATCCTTTCTGTTCTCCCTGGCTTTACAAAAACTGCTTCCCTGACTCTTCTTTCTTCTTGGCATTTTAAAGGACATTGACTGCGCCGGTAGAAATGATCAGGTGTTTGAAGTCCATTAAAGAATATGCCTTTTGTGCATCTACATATCCGCTTGTCATCACTCTTGAGGATCACCTTACACCAGATCTCCAAGCCAAAGTAGCTAAGGTAGAGTTTGCTTAGTATATCAACTGCTTCCATTTTTCCTGTTTAGAACCTCAATTCTGACTTTAAGTTATCATAGATGCTCACTGAAACATTCGGAGATCTACTTTTCGTACCGAGTTCAGAACCAATGAAAAGAGTTCCCCTCCAGCAGCTCTGATGAAAAAAACAATCATCTCGACTAAACCCCCACAAGAGTACAAGGAGTTCCTCAAAGTTAAGGATAACCAAAATGGCAGTGGAAATATAGCTGATTTGCCAGACACAGGAAGCCTAAGAAGAACAGATTCAAATGCTGATAACCAAAATGGCAGCGGAAATCTAGCTGCAGATACAGGAAGCCTAAGAAGAATAGATTCAAACACTGATGAGTCTGATGGAAAGGTCTGCAATATCACTGTCTTGTCTGGACACGTTACCATGATTTGACACAAATGAGAAAAACTTATTTCCATAAACAGGATGAACTGGATGAGCAAGATGAGGAGGATTCAGATGAGGATGATCCCAAATTTCAGCAGGACACTGCCTGTGAGTATAGGAAACTGAGTATAGGAAACTGATCACCATCCAAGCTGGCAAACCAAAAGGCCATTTGCGAGATGCGCTAAAGGTGAATCCAGAAAAAGTCAGGCGGCTCTCTTTGAGTGAAACACAGTTAGCTAAAGCAACAACTTCTCATGGTGCTGAAGTCATAAGGTAATTTCTGTGATTCATTTCAGTACACAAGAATACTAGAAGATTTGGTATTGGGTCGTTATAAGATCGCTTCTGTGTGTTTACAATATTAGATTATGCCAGTGAATCCTATTCCTCTGTTTTAGTCCATAGTGGTTCGGCAGGTTTATATTGTAGTCTTACAGTATGGAGTGAAAAAAATGGGAAAGAAAAAAGAATCTGCCAGTGTTGCCAAGGTTACAGGACACACATGAACACATGTTATCTGTTAGTTGAAAATACATTTTTTTTTATCCCAAACACTGGACATTTACCAGTCATAAGATTGCATCTCTTCAAGGTGGTTACCATAGTCACATGTTTGCTGAAGCATTTAAATTGTATTCAGGTTCACCCAGAACAATATACTCCGTGTGTATCCAAAGGGCACAAGGGTTAAATCTTCCAACTATGATCCAATGAATGCGTTGACTCATGGTGCTCAGATGGTTGCATTCAACATGCAGGTAAGATTTCAGTTCTTAACTGTCATGAACCAGTAAGCTCCACTTTTTTTTTTATGCTTTTATACTCGCGTTGTATTAATATGTGTGACTTCTGAGAGCATTTAAGCATAATACGTTGGGCTTTCATTTTTCAGGGGCATGATAAAGCGCTCCGATTGATGCAAGGGTTTTTCAGAGCCAATGGGGGTTGTGGGTATGTTAAAAAACCTGACTTCCTGCTAACGACAGGCCCAAATGAGGAAGTATTCGACCCCAAATGTAGTTTGCCAGTGAAGAAAACTCTCAAGGTAGGTGTATGTTTCCCAGACTTTGACAACTGAGTTAGTCCAGCATATAAGCTAAATCTGGTGTGATGTCGGAGCAGGTAAAAGTATATATGGGAGATGGGTGGCGCATGGACTTCAGCAAGACTCATTTCTACGCGTTTTCGCCTCCAGGTTTCTATACAAGGGTAAGGCAACAAAGGTGTTCATTTGGGGCGTATGTGGTTAGCACTTAGACATGAAAGTTGCTTGTTGCTGGGATGAAAAACGTGCAGGTAGGGATCGCCGGAGTGAAGGCGGACACTGTGATGAAGAAGACAAGGGTGATCGAAGACCAGTGGGTGCCGGTGTGGGACGAGGAGTTCACGTTCCCTCTGAGGGTGCCGGAGCTGGCACTAGAGGTTCAGGAGTATGACATGTCAGAGAAGCACGACTACCGGTGTGGGAGCGGGAGCTGAAGCAGGGCATCCGTGCTGTGCCCCTGCACGACCGCAAGGGCAACAGGTACAAGTCCATCAGGCTGCTCATGCACTTCGATTTTGTCTAGCGTCCTGCCTGCACAAAAATACATTCAGATTCAGTCGGCCAGCCAGCCAGTCAGTCAGGCAGAATATTTTTCTTGCTTTACATCTTCTTGTGTGAGTGTGTTTAGTACAGGGAAATCACAGTATTAGTTAGCAGTAGTATGTGTATGTAAGTATGGATCACCCGGTGCTCCAAAAGCTAGCAAATGGATCGATGGTTCGGGGGCGGTTCAACCTAAGGTTGACCCACCCCCATTTTGAGAATCCATCCATGGCGCGCGCGACTGTTGCCTGGTACTGTCGTTCGTGGATGTTCATTACCATTTCAAGTCGTGGTCTGTCTTCGCCGCCCGTACGTCTTTCCAATTCGCAATGCATCGGTGCAAAAACATAAAGTACCGTTTGTTATACCACTGTCGACTTGCATGTCACATTGATCTGGTGCCTGGTGGCCATTTAGGTTGCATGTAGTTGGGCCATGCCACTGTTGTGCTCCACATACATAAGGCGTTGGCCCATGCCGGAGGCATGGTTTGGTAGGTAAAAAAGAACTATAGATACTAGCTCGTTGTGTTCAGTAGCGATTAGCTTAGCCCCTGGCTCGATTTTCTACTATCATAACGATGATCGCCACTCAATCAACATCAGCATGCCGTCGTCCGTGCTTAGTGCTCTTCCTCACCTTCTTCTTACTAGCTGCATCCACTGTTGCTCAAGCACCGTCACCCCCTCCTCCACCACCTGGACCCCCTCCTCCACCACCTGGTAGTGCCGGGCCTCCTATCCACCACGTCTACTGGGACACCCTTGAGGAGAGTTGGGATGACCTTTGGGTCAAATTGCTGGCGATAGTGCTCGACTACGCCCGTAGATTTCCCTTCAACCCTCCGAGCATCATGCAAATAAACATTCTCGGGCCCAGGCGGCGTGATTTCTACGATGCCCCGCCCGAGTGGATTTATATCCACATCAAGGCTGGCGACGCGCCGGAAGACCAAACTACCTTAGCAATGGCAATCGACGATCTTTACATAATAGGATTCTGCAATGGGGCCCAAGAATGGTTTCAGTTTAGTGGGGACGATCAGGAAAACATTTCAAAGGCCTGCCAGGAGCCCAAGTATTGCCAATTGAAATAAATCACGGCGATTTGATAGTCGACGGCAAAGCAAATATGGTAAAGGTGCCTCTGGGAAAAGACTCCGCAGTTCATGGAAGCAAACAACTCGGAAGCTACAACCTCGCTCGACCTAAAACTCAGCTCCAAGACGGTATCTCAAGGTTGGGTTTTTTTTTTTTATTTTTTTATTTTTGACAGAAAAAGAATATTGTTATTAGTAGCATGAGGCTTCAATATACTAACAGATTTGATGCTCCATTGCAGGTTGGTTCTGATGATTGCGGAAGGCATGCGGTTCCCGAAACATCCGGGAGACCTTCTCAGGTGCCAAGTGGGACACGGAGACGTCCCTCTCGGAAGACGACGTAAAATATACGGTCGACTGGGGAGCGTCTTCAAGGCTTGCCATCCGATGGTACCTAACCAGTACACTGCCGGGGGGGCCTAGATGGGGAGGTGGAAACTTTAGGGATGCGAAGAGGAAACTGGAGAAACATGATATCAAGGGATTCAACGATGTATTCACAAAGCTGAAACCTGATTTGCTCCTTCAACCACTAGACACATATGCTGAGCTCATCACTTGATTAGTACTGTACTGTACTTTTAGGTACACAAATAAATATGTTTGTTGTGTTCAATTAAGGAAGCTGTATTCGTTGGCCAGCCCAACTTTTTTTTTTAATTAATAAACACGTCATCCGACTTATTACTGTAAAATTTTTTATAAATATATATGGTAATGGCTTCCCCATATTATTATTATTATTATTATTATTATTATTATTATTATTATTATTATTACTATTATTGTTTTATATATGTGGTAATTGAGGCTCATTTTCTCACCAGACTCCGCTGCCTCCAAAACCAACCGTTGTCGCCGGCACCGGCCTGCCCTGCCTGCCTGCCTGCCTCTCCTCTTCCCCCCTCGCGGCCAGGTTTAGTTGCGACTACAACCCTAGCCCGGATGAGCTCCACCACCCCGTCACCGCCGCCGCCACCGGCCGTCTCTCCGGCATCGGCGGCCACCCGTCCACCGCCCGCCTCCACTTCCCCTACCCCATCCATCTCCCGACGGCGCGACCCCTACGTCGCGACCAGCGAGGGCTCGTGGCCTCGACGTGGGCGTGCTCGTCAACAACGTCCTACCCCTATGCGCCGGTTCAGAGGAAGCCGCCGTCGATCGAGCGGCCGCTGGCGCTTGCACACCTTGGAGGAACTGTACAAAGGGGCCACCAAGAAGACGAACATCTCCAGGGATGTCCTTAACGCCGCCCGGTGAGACCGCCGATTCCTTGCCCAATTTGTTGCATGCATAATACAGACTCACCCCAGGTCCTAGTGTTCTGTTCTTCGGTAAATATCGGACATTGTTTCTACCTTATGTTTGAGCAAGTCTGTATGTTGTTGTAGGCATAAGTAGAGACTTTTTGTGCTACTATACTATTCGGTTGCGCCTTCTGTTATGCATCTTCTGACTTTGGTTGGCACATTGTGGTTTGATACTATCCTAATGTGCACATAAGAATTTTTTGGGGCAGGGAAACTGAGGACCATGAGAGGAAAGGTTGACAAGAGTTTTTTTTTTTTTTTTTTTTTCATATGGATGACAGATTGGTAGACACGACAAAATATATAGGAGATAAGGCAAAGACCAATACAAATGTGATTTGATCTGTCTTATGTCTTCTTTTTTATTAAGACAGTAATCGAGTATGAGACATACACACGCCCGTGCAAACACACAACACTCTACAACCACCACTCATCAATATGTGCACCTAAACCCAATACAAATTTACCAGAGGCATCTAAGGTCTCACACAGTGGGGTACATGCTTTGCAACTGATTTCTGATTTCTGCATCAAACCAGGTTGGTGGGCTGAGTGCACACCCATACACACTTGTAGGCAAATGGCCATTGGTTTGCTTAACTCTTGTTTGTTTGCTTTGTACTATCAGCTCAAGGCTGAATCAGTCAATTCTCCAGAACTCTCTATTGAATCGGGGTTATTAAAATCCGCTCGGCTTTCCTAGCACCACAGCATTTCAGGCATCGGTGGCTCATTCTTGTGTCGACACCTGTTCCTGTACATTTTGCGAAAAAAATCCTCAAACTTTCTAGGAACTGATCTGCAGTCCAAAGTCTACCCAACAGCCTCGCTTCACAAGCCGCACGGGCAATTTGGGTGGCGCAGAGAACCCTAGCCGCCACAATCGCTCCTATCCATCTCGCCGCTGTCGGCGCTTCCCTCTCCGCCGCCTCGCTCTATCGGAGGAGCGCACTAGGATCTATGGAGAGGTGGCGTTCGGTCATGGAGACGTCGCGCCCGTAGTGGAGCGACAGGGCCTGGGCGGCGGCGGGCGGCGGCAGCCAGGAAGGCCAGTATCCTCCACCTCCGACTTAAGCGCCCACGCCTTAGCAGTTCCAATGAGTGTTGAGGGTTTAGTGCTGTTCGTAGATTACACACCTGTCAATCCTTTACTATTCGTGTTTTCTGTGATATACCATCGATATGCACTACAAATCTGGAATCGTTTTGGGTGCTGCCAGTCTGAGAGTGTTTTTTTCCTTGCATCGAATGGGATGGATTAACTGTCCATTTCTGTCTCGATTGTTGTTGGATGGGGATTACGAGGATGGGATTTTTGGTGCTCAGCGAATCTTTGTGTCGATGTCCCAAATTGCAGAAAGATGAAACTTTGTTGTCAAATTCGGCCTGTAGATGTGTCTGTCAACACATTTCATGGAATTACCTAATTTTGTTGCCTGTCATTTATTTATAGGCATCGAGGAGCAGATGGGGCATTTTCTACATTCCTCTGTAGTGAACCGATTTGGGATTTTGGAGGGGATTTGGATTGCAGATATGGACGAGTTCAGTTTCTTTGAACATTTGGTATCTGGTCGGATCTGCTGATTACACGGTTGTTTCTTGTTCAAGGAGCATTCTGTTCATGGCTGCAACTACATTATTCAGACCACCATTGCAACCACACTTCCACAGAATTTAGGAACTGCATGTGCCTCAGATGATTTGCCCAGCGACGGACAAACGAAGTATGTTCTTCTTTTTTATTCCTTACATGTTTATTTTTTCTATGATATAGATGATACGACTTCACTGAAATTACAATTTTGACAAACAAAAGATAGAATCCTCTATTCAAGTGTTTTTTGCATTCAAAACATGCAGGTTGCTAAGTGCTAAACTGCTAATACATGTTCACTTATGTATTGTTGTCATCCATACTTGTTCCAGAGCTGTAACATTGGTTCCAGGCATGGATATTATTAGAACCAAAACCAACATTGTGCAGCAATAGGATCAGTTGTACAATTAATTAACCATGAAAATATTGATAAGCTATAAATATTGCAAAAAAGCATTGCCCTTTATTCCAGAATTCCTTCCGACACATTTCCAAAAATGGTACATTTTGGAAATTATATTTGTGCTCTACTTATGATTTGAATCAGTAGCTGCACTTCCTGTATTAAATTTTCAGGACGACAGAGAAAAAAAACAATTTAGTACATTTGTACTCAGGGACCAAGCCAGAAATAATTTTAGGGGTGTGCTAAACAATACATAATCAAGTGGGTCCCCTCCACTAGCTCCGTCCATGTTTGTACTGAGTTTAAGCCATAGTTAACATGATCAGAAGAGTTTCTATAACGATGCAAGTTAGCTTTTTCCATAGTTATTAGTGCTTACCCATTAATTAATGTTGTTTTTGCTTGTTCTAATGTATTCTTGCCAATGTCATACCTATTTTGTTCAAAATAAATTAATTGTAGTCTATCCTTATTTGTCTTTATTACTCTTTTCTTTGATCTGTGCACTCCACTCAGAGCTTGGAAGTTCATAAATTCATGTACTGTGAAGTCCTGAAAGCATCTGACCTTACCATTAGAAATGACTGCCCGATCTTCTTCTTTTTGAAAAGCTTTAATTTATATTCAGTTGTTAAAATAGTCCAAGATGTCCGGTGAAGTTAATGACTTGTTCTTTCATTCCTATGAAAAGAGTCCAACTCATGTGAAACTGCTTTGCTCGAAAACATAAATTGTTGTTTCTAATATCGATCAGTTTTATAAAATTCTACAGATGTTTATATTATAATATGGTACTATTACGTTTTTCAAATATATGTACTTTGAGCTGTATTTTTCCTATATCCTATAACTGAACATTCTGAGTTATGTTTTCTTTCAGGATTCCTTTGCACATTGACAGTCAGCAGTAGTGTCAAAGGAGCACAGGATGTGGTACATTCAGGACCTTGAGCATATGGTGTACAATTAGTACAGCTGTCATTTATGGTGGTAAGACAAAATTTTCAGCTTGCCTTAATAATTTAGTCTTCAGAGTGCCACAAGTAGAGGTTAGTAATTTAAGTTTCTAAAATTGTTTCATCTGCTTCTGTGTATGTAATATGACAACTTATGAATTCTCTTGTGCGTCACCTGCGAAACAAACAATCAAGGAACATTTTACGTGTAGTTTTGCAGAGTCTATAGGTACCTACTCCTCCACATTTTTCGGTATGAGTAATGATATAACATTCATTGAAATTTTACTCTATGTTACAATCTATAAACATCATACCCGACGGATTCCACAAATTGGTTTAAGTAATGTATCTCTGATTTTGTACTTTGCTCTCTGTCATGTTTGAGTGCGTGTCTCTGAAGATGTTTTTCTATTTACAGGGTAGTTCAACTGTGCACATCTGGATTAGCATTCAAGCTATCTTCACTAAGATGTTCTGTAGCCATATAGTGAATGACTATCTAACGTGTGGCTCGATTTGAGCTATAAGGGCTAGCTGCAAAGTGCAGTGATCATGCATGTACTGAATGGCTATGTAATGGATGGCTGAACATAATCATCACCACCATAATTGTGCTATTGGAATGGGAGAAGTGATTGGTTTCGTAGTTTTTGCTATGAATTTTTTTTAGTGTGATATGCCTAATTTTATGTGTTGATAACGTGGTTACAACGATAATGGCTAAAAAAACCCATGTTTGTGGTTACCTCTTAGTGTTACTATTTTTAAAATATAAAACCATGTCTATCTTGCGAGGTCATTTTTTTTCAAATCGTTATAGGGCACCGCGCCTAATACACTTTTTTTTTTGAAATCACTGTAGGGCGCCCAAAGGGCGCCTGATGTTCTAGTAATGTTAATTGAATCTTCCAATGTTTTAGTTTTTGTTGCCTCTTGATACTTTCTGATTCTTTTGGGCGATACACAAGGTATTCTGACCTTGTCTATACACTTCAACCATATCTATACCCATGGTGGCCAAGCTGACCGTTAGCTTTAAATGTTAGCCATTATTCTTGATTTATTGGATTTGGCAATATCCTTGGATATGATATTAGGGTGGTGTGTATGTATTGCACGGTGCATACTGTACAATTTTGCTTCACATGGGGAAGTTTTTTTATTTCTGTACCTCAATACCCCATGCTTACAACTACAGTTATATACTACTCGAAATCAAATTTGAAGGGTTCGCACTATATACGCCATAAGACTAAATATAGGAAGAGTTAGAGTTAGTGGATCCAATCGCTTTCCAACAGATATGGTGCAGCACATTATACTTGCTTTTTCAGAATACATAATTGTCTATTTAGGAAGACATTGTTGTCTAACGAATGAAACTTAATTTACGAAAAAAATACAGCTGGTGTTAGGTTGTATGGAGGTGTCAATAATCAGCATTTAGAACTGAATACTTAGCAATTAGATATTCTTTTGGGCATGGTATAAGTACTTGTGCCTAAACCTAATTATTTATCACGTTACAATCACTCTCTCACAGCTCAAAACTGGAGGTAGAAGATGAACTTTGATCACAAAATGCAGCACAGGCAAACCTTTTATTTGGTAATACATCTTTGTTTGGTGAAAATATCAGTTTGCAGTTGCAGGCACAAAGTTCATGCATCGTGTACTAGTGTAGGTAGCATGCAATGTTTACACTGACTTAACTTGGATCATATGGCCTCCTCTTGTAATTTGCATAAATAAGGATGCTATGTTTGTATTCTACCTCTTGTAATTTGCTTAAATATAATAAGGATGCTATGTTTGTATTCTATTCAGGCTGATGGCCAGATGCCCGGTGGCAAGACCATTGGGGAGGTCATGATGCTTTCAACACCTTCTTCGGTGAGACTGGCGCTGGGAAGCATGTTCCCAGTGCTGTGTTTATTGACCTTGAGCCCACTATCATCGATGAGGTAAGGACTGGTTTAGATGTCTGCTGCTAGTCCTGCCTTGAATCCTTGATCCATATTGTGCTCAGTAGGTTTAGCAAATTTCATCACATCCATTTGCATCCTATTCTTTAGAAAATACTGCTCAGGTATTACTGTTAGGACTAAAATGCTTTGCTACTGTTTTGAACACTATACTTGCTTTTTCAGAATACCTATTGAAAGAGCATGGTGCTTTTACAAGTAAAAGTAGTAGCTGCAACTAACAAGTGGCACAAGCTGACAAGGGGCGTTGTGGGATGCTTGCCTGTTTTTCCAGTTCTTCCGTATCAGAGAGAGAAGGGAGAAGTATGCACACTTTGCTGTTTCCAATTCATTCATCTCTTCTCTATCTCTATCCCTATATCTATCTACCCATATAAAACACCAGTTAGAAATTCTACAGCCACCCAACAATTATGAATTACCTGCTCCACAGTAATGACCTCAACTACGTCCATACCAAAATATATGCACCCAGAAATACACCATTATAAAAACATACGAACCAGATTAACTCTCATCCCTTCTCTCTTTACTCTACCATATCTGACGGTCGTCCTAAGATGTATCTGCAACTCTTGCGGTCACATGCCCTCCCTCCACCCTCAGCCTACTACGCCCGTGCGGCACGGCCACGGTTCGATCCCTGGTTTCCCCCAAAAAATTTCTCCTCTCTTGAACGCTCTCTCCTCTCTCGGGTCGACGGAGTGGACGAGGTCGAGGAAAACGTGATGGCGGGTGTCATGTGGGGAGACACTACAGCCCGCCGGCAGCACAAAGGCAGGGCATGCGGTGGCGAGCCCAGCCAACCATGCCAACTGAGAGTTAAAGAGACACTGGGCTCAAGAAGATGAGAGGTTTAGACTTTAATTAGCTGGCTAGGATTAATGCCAAGCTCTAGAATTAAGGAGTTGAGCTCCTATATAAGTTACTCTATACTCTATTATGAGGAAGCAATGATCAAGTAATCTTATCACCTCACCTTGTCTTCTCTAATCTCACCTCCCCTGCTTGGGCGCCAGGAAGACTGGTGCCTCCTCTACCCAGCTACGAATTGAGAAGCCAAGGGCCTTCCTCAATCAGAGGGCCTCAGGTCCTTGACAACTTGGTATCCAGTCCGTTGATCCTGCTCCCACCACTCCTCCGCCTCTCCATCCTCTTCCTCACCGCCGCCCGGCAACCTCACCCATCCACTCTTCCGCCTCCACCACCACCTCGATCATGTCAGAACCCCCCCTCCCTTTTCTTTGTTCATCATTCGTGACGAAGGAGCAGCATTTCTTTGATTCTACAGCGTGGATTGAGAGCTATCACGGATGATTGAACCAGCTTAACTTACTCAGTCAAAATGAGATTGGTGGTTGTGGATCTGTGGTTTAAGTCTGCTGCTCGTATTGCACATGTATCTAAGTCTGTGGCTCGTGTTGCACATGGATCTGTGCTACTGCAGGTTTATCATATAATCCACCTAGATGGTTAGTAATTTGCTGTTTTAGAAAAATCATAGAGATAGATCTCCTACAGTCTATATTTGTGTAGTATTTCTGTTAAAATTTTACTGGAGATTCTTGACTGCATGCTAATTCCGTTTTCCTTTTGGTCCAAATACGCTGCAAAGCACTACAATGACCCCACATATTTGAAGAATCAGGACACAGATGGAATGAATTCTGGGACCTACTGTACAGGGTTTTTTTTTTTTTGCTTAACCATCTTAAATTTCCCTTGGACTAAACAGCCAATACGTATTGCTGCTGGTGCTAATTAGATCAAGTTCCTTCAAATTTTTTTATGAAAAGCGTAAATAAATTATCTTAACCCTGAAACTGAACTGAGTCTCAACTTATGAAAAAAGAATACCAGGATTTTTATTGTTTCATCCCAAAAGTGCTAAAAGGATTGTTGCTAAGATGAGATCTTCTCAGATTCGTTCATTGAAAAAAAACTGATCATTTTTCATTCATGTACACCATTTGTTCCATGATCATTGAGATCCATTCTATCTGCACAGTTGAGCATTTGTGGCCTTTGTAGCTTATAGAAATTGATATGGTTACTTATATTCATGCATAGTTGTGTGGAGCAGCTATTCTTATATGTGTTCTTTTCTGAAAGAGAGCAGCAGCTCCATGCTCTTGAAATTCTAGCATGCATGTTATATAGATCCTGTTTTCATCACTTAGCCATGGCCAGCTGTTGCTCTTTCAGCTCTCTGTATGCCAGATTGCTTTTCTTCACTTGACAGATGTGTTGACTTATCATGTATTACTTTGTTTTGAACGTGCTATGTTGGTTTAAATTTAGTACAAGGGAAATCAAATAAGATAAATATTGATTATGTGGTACTGTTTGTCATATGGCGTGACAAGGGTGATAGATAGTGTCATATGGCTCATTTTCCTGTCAAATCTAATACTGAATGTTATTTTGCTCCTCGCGAATCCACATGGATGTTTTAGAGCATTCTTTTAGATTTGGATGTTCTATTGTAGGTTTTATGAAATTCAGTTCACTATTGACTCTAGCTTGACACCTAGTTACCCATGGTAGTTATCAGGTCATTCTCTGTATCCTTCAGTTCATCCATGTTGCAACATATACTCTGACTAGTTAATTTATGTATTGTACTGCCCATACCATCTTTACCTTTTTGTCTTATACCTTTTTTTTTTTTTGGTGTGTGTGTGTTCTTTTATACTTGTTCAATGTGGGTTTCTTCATCTCTAGCCTACCCTAACTAGCTTGGGACTAAAGGCTATGTTGTTGTTGTTGTTGCTGCAGCATCAAGTTTCACGTATCAAGTGTTTTTCCTATCGTTGTACATCTCTGTATGTGGTTTGCTGAGTTCTGTTTCCATTGGAACTAGCAGGTTATCAGCTTCACCGTCTCTCACCAGAATCACTTGGCTTTAGGAAGAAGATAATTTCAGGAAATTCCTTTTCTTTTCATATTGGTTGTAATCCTTGCTACAAGAGTGACAACAATATAAATCTGAATTCTGTAGTAAGACAAACGAACGTGTTATGGATATAAATACCTTTGTATCTACCTTGCTCTTTTCCTTGGGGAAAAAAGGTCATAGTTTTGTCTGTGAAGTGTCAAACACCCAACCATGTGATTATTATGTGTAAACTATTTGAGTATAGGTAAATTTTAGAATTTTGGCAGCACAATACTATGTACAGTGGATTTGAGCATTACCGTGGTGCAAGGCCTTGGCATATTGCCCCGCACTATAATTCGAGGTCAATGCTTAGTAGTCATTCATTGAATCAAATGTGGGTTTCTACAAACACTTAGATATGGAAGTCACTTGAGTTGGCCATAAGATTATTTTCTGAGAGTGCGATAAGAGAGAGTTGAGGCTCCGAGAAAAAATCCTCACCATTTCGGACCGGACCTAAACGAGAGACTGAAGTTTAGGTGGGCAACATGGATATGCATATTTCCGTTATATATATGAAGCTCTTAAAAACAACTTAGTTGAAACATATAGCAAAACATGAGTATATTGATTTTGGCATGGTGATAATCCGCAGACAGTACCAAATATCTTATGAAAGTAATGTTACTCTTGTTGCAACGCACTGACAATCATAGAGTTTGTGTGTTTGCGATGCCGTGCTCTCCGTGACTTTGCATTTTTGGATTAAATGTCACTTTAACGTTGGTATTTAATTTTTTATCGTATGCGATCGTGTTGGTATAAAATAAAAGTTAAGTTTTCCCGTAAGAGCTTAGCGCAAATGCGCGATACTAGTCCTAATTCTATACGCACATGACAGAAGGAAAGGCAGGCGTAAAAAAAAAAGGTGAATAAGAAATTTTCTCTTTTTATTAATAGGTATATAGATTTCTGGTCGGTTTCACACAGGAGTCACGATGATTAAATATTACAAGCTCAATTAAGGCTCATATAGTGGCGGGGAAAAAAAAAAAAGGTGGACAAGAAATTAAGAGGTGGGCAGAAATTTTGGTGAACAAAATTTCTCTCTTTATTAGTTTTTAGGGAATTATATCTTTATTAGTGTCGGGGACCAAAATATTGGGCCCGAGACATTCTCATGATAATGAGAAACCGTCGGTCCATCTAGGCCCGGTAAAACTCAACTGCCATTACCCCCATACGAAAGGGCGGTCTAGGCGACCGAGGGCCGGGCCCGAGAGCCACGGCGACCAACGAAGACGGCGATGGCCCACAAACGGCCCGCGGGAGTCACCACTACGACGGACGGCGAAAACACGATACTCGGCAATCGACAAGCCGGGTCTACGATCGCCTTGTCTTCCCTCCATAGCCAAGTTGTCAACCGTAGCGGCCACGCCGGGGCGACAAGGGGTTGAGGAACTTCACGAATCGAAGGACCAGGACGCCCCTCGGCGTCATTGCGCCCGGCAAAGCCTCCTGATCACACTCGATCTCCGTCCCGCCCGAGAGCGATCCTCGGGCGCTTAGGCACCACTACGACCGTGGCGGCCTGGCTAGCCATCCCTCTTCGGTACAAACTCCCGCCCGAGGGAGACCAGGGCTCGGACCTCCCGCAGGGGGGCGTCAACTATCCCACCAAAGGTCACGCACCCTGGGCGTGGAGAGTTCCGTCGAAGGAAGGGAAACAGTGCATTTAATGCGTCGCACAACAGGCGATGTGAGGCCATCGATTCGCTCTTCAAATCGACCGCCGAATCCCTCCCAATCCGACCGACGGGACACAAAGGCGTCTTTGGTGGCGTATTACACCACACGGCACGGAAATCGGGGAGCAATTGTTCATTTCCCGAACAACCGCCCGCGCCCCCGCGTTAAGCGGGACCCTCGGGCACGCTACCGCGCGCCCCCAACCTTCACTGGGCCGCCCCTGCGCCATGCGGGGTGAGGGGCGCCTCCACGGGCCCTCGGGATTGCACCGGGGCTGGCCGCGATCACCATCGGATCGGGGCCAGCGTGCCATCATCCAAGCTCCGCGCGGGGCGTCAACCCTCGGCAGCGCACATGCAACGGTGCGGCCTCGGGAATTAGCCACCTAAGCACACGCCAATGTATATGTTACCACCTCCTTTCCACTATAAAAGGAGGAGTAATACCCCATTAACGAGGGACGGCCGATAGACGAACCAAGCAGTCATAACCATACCACCACCACACCCACGATCGCAAGGCTTGAGACCGGCGTCTCTCCCTTGCAACCGCTAAATCCCCTACTAAAGGCTCTCACCCCCTGTGGCGAGGTAACCTGAACAGGACCCACCACCGGCGGGCGTAGGGCCCCGTTGGCTGAACGAGGATAAATCCGCCGTGTCCGGTGTCGATCTCGCGCTTCGCCATCGAGGAGGGGCGGGGGCGCGGTACATAAATTCTTTTATTGCCGGCTCGAGGTGCCCGCCCGAAACGCCGACAATTAGTTTTTTTTTTTTTGAGAATTACACGGTACAAAGCAGACGCTCACAACACGCACGCACACTCACCCCTATGAACACACGCGCGCCAAACCCTACCCCTATGAGCACCTCCGAAGGGGGCGGCCGGCGGTCTGGAGATTCTCGAAGTCACCGTAGGCCGCGCCTCGTCGTCGGCAGAACGTCGCTACCACTTAATGCATAACGCCCGGTAAATCCTTGGGAGATCTGGAGATTCTCGAAGTCACCGTAGGCGCCTCGTCGTCCGACGGCGCGCCGCTACCACAATGCATAACGCCGGTAAATCCTTGGGAAAATCCCAGAAAAAGGTGCGAGCACCAGGATTTGAACCCTGGTGGGTAGCGTCCCACTGGACCGTCCTACCATTGAACTACAAGTTAATTTGCATTCTATCTTTATTAGTAGATAATAGATATATAGGCCACTGCTATTTGGTCTACTATTTGGTCAGTACCCGCCTCCATCTCGCAGCCCAGCGACGAAATGGACGGAGCCCAACGCGTGCACCTATTTCCCTGTCCGTTCTTTTTCATTGTTTCACGCGCGCTTTTCTTGTTCCGAATTTTTCAAACTCATATGCCAAAGATTTCCCGTCTTTTTTTTTTTTTTCATTTTTTCTATAGGCTGAGGTTTGCGTGGTTTCATAATGCAGTTTTTTGTTCATCCATGTATGTTTTTGTTATTACTATGTGTCACTTGAAATATATAGTTCCTTTGGGTATCAACTACAGTGTTAAGGACTAGTATATAACGATAAAAACACCAACCTTGTATTAAGTTTGTTGATATCATCATATAGTAACGATTGTACACATCAAGGCTCATAATGTCCTCACCAGATTCTTAGTGGACTCAAGCTCCATGCCGCCTCCATGGAATTGTGTTGGAAACTGTGCTTTCCGCTTGCTTCTCCTCTCTCCACTTCACTACAAAATCTTCAGATACTTGCTTGGGCTCTCGCCAATATCCAGCCGAACCCAAATGAGAAAGCCATCTTTCCATAGACCTGAAGGTCATACAATAAATTTTCCTTAAAACCCCATTAATTGGATAAATTCTGTTAAATACAATATCAATATCTGAACTAGAAACTCTAACCATTCTATCCAATAAGCTAAGCCTACCATCTAATCATTTCAACAAAATTCTAAATGATGTACTAGGCATAAATTGAGTTGACAGAAAATCTAATGTCGGCTAAAAAGGCTAGAACTTGATGCAATCAGGATTTTTTTTATTTTAATTGTTTGTTCAAGAGCAATCAGAATTAAAGTTGATCTGGGCTCATTGAGTCTAAAGTATATAAATATCTCAATCAGTGGAAAAATTTTCAGTTTTGTATACAATGTACAATATTTACTTTTTTAGGACTTGAATTTTTAGAGTGACAACAATACCTTTTTGATTTCTCAAAAAGACAGCAATCAAGGTCATGTCATCAAAATCTCTACAAAAACACCAACCCAAACAGGGTGGAATATAAAGGCATGGTCGGAGCTAACACAACCATATGATACAGTGTTGAAAATTAAAAGTGCAACATGATAAGTTCATGTATGACAGAGAGTTGAAACTCCTACCATAGCAATGTATACATGCTCCTAGATTAGGAAAACCCTTTGATATATATATAGGCTGCTTGCTCTGCATTGAGTTTGGTCAATCTTTGTCGACCCTTAGAAACTTGTCATGCTGATCATGCACACTCCACTCCACTCCATTTACTCACTCTAGTCAGTAAAAATGTTCTACTCTTTGTCTCGGGGAGAGCAACCAAAAATATTTACTTATACCCATCCACTCATTTCATTGCTAACCAATATCTTATAAAAAGCTCCATCAATTTACCTCTCAAAAGTTATTGCAAAAAAAAAAAAAAAGAGAGGGAGATGAAAAATAGACAAAAGTCCTACGGGCGAGTAGAGCCTACCTCCCTAAAAAGAGATGAAAAATGAACAAGTGTTAGAGGGCGAGTAGAGCCCACATCTCTAAAAATAAAGATGAAAAATAGACAAGTGTCCGAGGGTCAGTAGAACCCACATCTTTATAAGAGAGGAAATAAAAGACAAAAAGTCTAGGGCCAGAGTCCACCTCTCTATAAAAAAAGAGAGAAAAAGAAAAAGATACAACCCAGTTCTCTATAAAGTTTCCAAAATAAAAGAGAGAAGAATCCTAAAAGGAGCAAAAGTAAGATTTCCTATCTATTCACTTCACTACATACTCTATTCCATATATATATTCTATCCACCATACACATGCACCACTTGATCAGTGTGACTTGTATCTTTGGATCCATTGCTTGAATTTACAATATATGTTTAGTAAGTAAATAAATTATTTTTCTCTCCTACCCATAAGCTCCACATATATAAGCTTTAAATATAGGATGGGAGAGAAGAAGGCATAGTAAGCTATTGCCTTAGTCAAAGTTAATATATTCTATGAGAGAAAGGCAACACTACTTTATTGCCTAAGAAAGGATCCATAAATACCACAAATGAGATATTAGAGAGAGTCATCTTGAGGAACTTTGAGTTTTATTTGAAAATCAGCAAAAACTGCAGAAGGACAGTTGATCAAAAGAGTTTGAGATTTAGTGCTTGACTTGACTGTTCTATCTTTCAATTACCCAAGATTGCGAGAAAAAGATATAAGCTCCAAAAGGTAAGAGATAATTGATTAATTAAAGTTTGAAAAAAGTTTATCTTTATCCGGAGATAAATTTTTTTTTTTTGAAAGCATGTGTACTTTAAAGGTGTGATAGCGTTTGTAACACCCGTGTTTTTTGCATCATTTTAAAAATCACTAAAAAATTGAACTTTTTATAATTATCAACTAAAGCTTGATTTATCTTTCCCTTGAGAACCCAAAACCCGTTTTGAAAACCTTACATCAATTCACCATATAGAATTTAGGACCTATGTTTGAATGCTTGCTTAAGTGTTTGGCTCCCTAGAATTTATTTGGCATCAAATAATATTCCTTGTTACCCTCCTCCAAATATTTACTTTGACTCTTCCCTTGAATTTCCAACCACCAAATAAATCCTTGTCACCCTTCAACGAAAACCATTCCCTGACCATTTCCCCGACCGACCAACCCACAAAATATTTTCCTTGATCGTCCTTCCTTCAAACCTCGACCTCTCCCTTGTTTTCCCTAACTAATCTTTCTCCCTTGATCATACCCATCCACCAATCATCATAGCACCATCCCTAAAACTCCAAAGCCACATCCATTGGACTTAGTTTATTTATTTCTGGGAAACACAATGAAGCCGCCTCCTATATAAATATAAGTACACGCACACACCAACATATATTTATTTGAGTACACAAACACATATACTCAAATAAATGTATACAATTAAATTATATAGGAGTATGGCTATACATGCATATTAATACAAATATGTGTGTACATGGAAAATGGGAAAAGGAAATGGCCATCTGTAACCGAACTAGGTAGTGATAGATGGATAACTTGGAAACTTCGATAATCTCAACGGAAATCGACACTCCGACCAACGCCCTTGAAGCTCGCCCGATGCCCAACGGCACGGTTCGAGTTGTGATTCGAGTTCGTCTCTCTCCTCGTATGCAACCCGTTACATAGGATGCTCTGCATCCGCCCGTTATGGGCTTGCAAATGAAAAGGTAAAAGCAAGGTTCCCGGGCTTTAACAACAGCGATGCTCTTGGGCTTCATTCGTCTTCATATCAATCCGCCCAAATACCTTGGAGCTTCTTGTCTTGGCTCGCGCCCCTTCCCGCCATGATCGGACTTGGTCTTGATCTCGGCATCATCGATCCGGGCCGGGTTTAAGCCGCATACTGACGACCTCTTCTTTGGTGACATTCCCCTCCTTTAGACACGGCTTGCCTCCAAGCCGGTGCTCGAGGAAAGTCTTGGCGTAAGGCATCTTCGTCTTCCCAGGTTGCCGATTCGGTAGGCGAATGAGACCACTTGACCAATACTTGAGCCCGCAGGTGTATTGTTAACAATGTGGAAGCGGAATCCCAAGATTTGCTCAGGCACCTGCAAACTGTGAGATAGGTCAGGTATCATTGGACTGACTATGGTATGAGGAGGAACACCTTGTTTCAGCTGGGATACGTGGAACACTGGGTGTATAGAGCAATCAGGTGGAAGAGCAAGCTTGTATGCCACTTCATTGATTCTGTCAATGATTCGAAAAGGGCCGAAGAAGCGAAACGATAGCTTGTTTGACGATCTTGATGCTAAGGAAGTCTGGATATATGGTTGTATCTTAAGATATACCCAGTCACCGATCTTTGACGCTCTGAATGATCTTTTTCGTCGACTTGTGATTTCATTTTCTTACGTGCCCACATTTGGAGATCTTTGTTGGATTAGCTTTTGCATCATCTTTAGCGGTCTTGAAGCCATGTATCCACATCCCGGTATTGTCGGTTTGAACCCCGGTGGAGTAAGACCCAATTCTACGGGATGTTGACCATATAGTACATAGAATGGAGTATTTCCCAATGAAGAATGGAAGGAGGTGTTATACCAATACTCAGCAAGTGCTAAC
Source organism: Hyparrhenia diplandra (assembly GCA_015847255.1). Lineage (NCBI taxonomy): Eukaryota > Viridiplantae > Streptophyta > Magnoliopsida > Poales > Poaceae > Hyparrhenia > Hyparrhenia diplandra. The sequence goes on along the minus strand of JADLZK010004625.1, from coordinate 306,190 downwards.
CAGGAGGACCATTTGGTGGGACAAGAATGCACAAAGCATCTTAGGTAGGTCTCTAGACACTGATTGACTCTCTCAGTTTGGCCATCAGTTTGTGGATGGTAAGAACTACTGAGATTAAGTTCGATCAGAAAGTACGGTGAAGAGATCTTGCCAAAAATTGCTAGTAAATATTCTGTCCCTGTCTGATATGATAACTTGAGGTAACCCATGGAGTTTAAAGAAATCATTCAGGAAGACAGTAGCTACTTGCATAGCTGTATATGGGTGAGATAGAGGCATAAAGTGTGCATACTTGGAAAATTTGTCAACAATTACCCGAGTATGGAGTTGTAATTCTTAGATCTGGGCAGTCCTTCGATGAAATCCATAGTAATTACCTTCCAGGATGTATCAGGTATTGGCAAAGGCATTAGTAGACCAGGACTAGCTACTCTTTCAGTTTTTGCCTGTTTGCAAACAGTACACAGAGCAACAAATTCCTTGACTGTCTGTTTAAGATGTGGCCATGCAAAGAGTCTCTTGATTCTATTGTATGTGGCTTCATAACCTGAGTGTCCCCCAATGGCACTAGCATGAAATGCATGCAGGATCTGTTGTTGCAACTTTCCATTGTTACCAATCCAGATCCTTGCTTTGAAATATATGAGGCCTTGAAGCAATGCATCATGACCAGATGGTGACTGTATTGCCAGTTCCTGTAATAACTTAGAGGATGTTTCATCCAGGAGGTAACCATCTTGAATTTTCTGTGTCCAAGGAGAAGTAAGCATAGAAATAGCTGTTAGCTCATGATCGGGGGCATGTGTTGTTCTTGACAGAGCATCTGCAACTCTGTTATCCTTGCCATGTTTGTAAATGATCTTGTATGTGAGGCCGAGTAGCTTGGTCAGGGCCTTGTGTTGTAAAGGAGTAGTGAGTCTTTGGTCATCCAAATGAATCAGGCTTTGTTGATCAGTTCTGATGATGAATTCCATGTGTTGCAAGTATGAGCGCCAGTGATCAACAGCTAATAGGATTGCCAAGCATTCCTTTTCATAGGTTGAGAGTCCTTGTGCTTTGGGACCAAGAGCTCTACTCACAAATGCTATTGGGTGTCCATTCTGCTGAAGAACTGCACCTATACCCTTGTCGAAGCATCTGTTTCCAATTCAAATGGTTTTGAGAAGTCAGGGAGTGCTAATACTGGTGCAGTCATGAGGGCATGTTTCAGTGCTTTGAATGATGCCTCAGTCTCTGATGTCCAAATGTACAGTTCACCCTTCTTTAGCAGGTTGGTTAAGGGTTTGGATAAGAGACCAAAGTGCTTGACATACTTTCTATAGTACCCTCCGCCATACCTAGAAAGCTTCTCAACTCTTTGACATTGGTTGGAGATGGCCATTCTGCTATGATCTGGACTTTTCTGGGATCAGTGGAGACACCTTCGGGACTGATGACATGTCCTAAATAATATAATTGTTGACCGGCAAAGGTGCATTTGGACAGCTTTACATACAACTTGTGTTCTTTGAAGAATATCAAAGACAATCTGCAAATGTTGAAGGTGTTACGCCCAAATTTTACTATATATCAGCACATCATCAATGAACACAATGATAAATTTCCTCAAATGACTTGCCAGAATTGTGTTCATAGTAGATTGGAAAGTGGTCGGGTCCACCGGTGACACCATAGGGCATGACTTGATACTCATAATGACCACTATGTGTTTGGAATGCTGTTTTATATTCTTCTCCTTCTGCCATCCTGATTTGATGGAAACCAGAACATAGATCTAATGAAGTAAACCAGGCAGCTCCATGCAGTTCATCCAACAGTTCATCTATGATTGGCAAAGGATATTTGTTCTTAACTGTGAGAGCATTCAATTTTCTGTAGTCAATACAGAGTCTCCAATCTCCTGTCTTCTTTTTTTGACTAGCGAGGCGGTGAAGAGAATGGGCTTGTGCTATGTCTGATAAGTCCCTTATCCAACATATCTTTGATTTGGCTCTCAATTTCATCTTTCTGGGAGGGGTTGTATCTGTATGGCCTTAATCTGAATGGTGTTGCACCAGGTATCAAGGGAATAGTATGATCCCATGGCCTAGATGGTGGCAGATTAGGCAAGGGTTGAAATAATTCTGAATGTTGGGAGATAATATCCTTTATCTCTGGTGGAAGGGTATCTGCTTCTAGTTGCTTGACTGCATTCCCAGTATCAATTGCCTGAATTTGAACACAATATAGAATTGCATTGTGCTTTAGTAAGGAGCCGAACTGATTTGGTTTGATAGTGTGCCCCACCAATGGTGCACTTTGGATTCCCTTTAACAAAGGATGCTTTTGTCCCCCGATCAATTTGCACCCACTTTTTATTTGGATTCTCATGGGACTGATCTTTGGCTAACCAATCCATACCCAAAGTACAACATCATAGCAGCTCAGAGGGATGATGATAAAAGAAGATCTGAATTGCAAGCCCTGGAGTGTCCAAATTTGTTCAGGCAAATAATGTGTGCATTCCAACAATGACCCATTTGCTATTCTGACATTAACAGACTCAGGTAATTGCTCTTTGCCAGATAGTTTAGAAGCCAACTCTTCACTGATAAAACAGTGAGTACTTCCTGAGTCTACTAACATGTATACCTCATGTTCAGACATAAAACCTCTGAGTCTCATAGTTTCCAATCCTTCAGTTCCTTTCATTGCTTGAATAGAGATTTGTAGAATCTGTTCACCAGCAGAATTTGTTTCAGGTGGAGGTGTGGGTGGTTGAGGTAGAGTGGCCTCCTCACAGATATCATCAGATATTGTATCCCACATTTCTTCCATTGAGTGCAGTGACATTTTCTGACATGTATGGCCTGGGTTCCACTTTTCTCCACATTTGAAACATAATCCTCGAGCTTTCCTGTAAGCTTTTAGAGTTGCCAGCTTATCTTCAGGAGATTTAGCTCTGACATGATCCACACTCTTCTTATCTTCACCATGGCTTGGAGAGTACCTTGGAGAGTAGTTAGGAGAATAGCTGTAAGATCTGTTGGACTCTGGATAGTGTTTCTTGTATGCTGATGCATATTCACTTCTCGTGTAATTCCCAGAGAGTTCTTGGAGGGCTTCTTCCTGCATCAAGGCAAGACAACTCGCAGAGTCCAGGTCGTGTGGTTTATGCATCATGACAACAGCTTTAATTTCTTTCTTTAAACCATCTATGAATCTATTTGTGATGATAGACATTGGCATAGTGGGATCATGGGCTAGGAGTTGGTGGGTAAGATCACGAAGTGTTCAATATATTCATTGACACTGTGGGTTTGGTAGATGTGGAAGAATTTGCGTTGGATTTGGTTGTGCTCATCTCTATCAAACTTGGCACAGACAGTGGCACAGAATTCATCCCAAGGCATGCCTAAAATTGTTTGTTCCACCACTTGGTACCAAAGTGCAGCAGAGCCAGTTAAATGCATAGTAGCATATCTAACCCAGAGACCATGATGTATTGCATAAACAGAGAAGAAAGAGGCACAATTCTTAAGCCATAATTTGGGTTGGGTACCATCAAATTTGGGGAAAGGTATGTCAGGCATGGCTGGGTTGTGCATAGGCGTCAAATGAGAGTGACTACAAACATAATTGCCATCTTGATGAGAATGTAGATGGGATTGGGATTTCGATGTCTCACCCTCAGAATTGGTGGCCCGGGGCGGTGTTGTGCACCGCCCCAAAAGCTCGCCGCCCGTGGTCTAGCGACCCGGATGTCGCCCCAAACGGGCGCGGCTCGGATGGGCGGAGCCCGACATCTTCTTGCGTCGGAAGTAGCGGGTTCCTCCCACGACGACGATGGCTTGGGGTAGGTACCGATGATGACGTGGCCGGGTGGAATCGGCTCGACTTTTGCGATGGATTTTTCCGGATACTTGTCGATCTTGTCACCCGGCGTCGCGGAGCTCACGCTCGAGGTTGTCGACTCGATTGTCCATCTGCGGTCGCCCGGATGTTCACCGTCGCCGCCGGCTCGCCATCTCATCCATGGATATCTGCAGGGACTTGAGGTCCTTCGAACCCGCGATCGGAAGGCCGAGGGATCGACCAAATTGCTCCTCCGGGGTTGCCTTCGCCATGGTTTTGCGGGTGAGGTAGGAGTGGGGTGCCAGAATTCGCGTTCGAGGTGAGGGATGGTGGGTGGATTTATTGCAGATTCGCGCCGCAGTGGTGAACTGGGTACAAATCCGACTTATAACCAGAGCCTTGTATCCTGCTCACGATGATCGAACATGGTGGTGGCGGTGGTCGGAGTTGGGGACGAGAAGGGAGTATGGCGGATTTGTGGAGTGGTGTTCGGGATCGAACGAGTCCGATACCGGATGTAACCCGAACTAGGTAGTGATAGATGGATAACTTGGAAACTCGATAATCTCAACGGAAATCGACACTCCGGCCAACGCCGCGAGCTCGCCGCCGATGCCCAACGGCACGGTTCAGAGTTGTGATTCGAGTTCGTCTCTCTCCTCGTATGCAACCAGTACATAGGATGCTCTGCATCCGCCCGTTACATGGGCTTGCAAATGAAAAAGGTAAAAGCAAGGTTCCTGGGCTTTAACAACAGCGATGCTCTTGGGCTTCATTCGTCTTCATATCCAATCCGGCCCAAATACCTTGGAGCTTCTTGTCTTGGCTCGCTGGCCCTTCCCGCCATGATCAGACTTCAGTGCAGTCTCGGCATCATCGATCTGGCTGGGTTTAAGCTGCATACCTGACGACCTCTTGCTGGTGACACCATCGGGCTCAACACTTTCCACCAGACCGGCCCAAATGGCCACCGGCCAGCTCGGGCAAGCCAAGTAGCAGCGCAGTAGAAGCAGCAAAAGCCAACCCAGCCCAGCTTGATTAACAGCGCAGTCAAGCACAACTCCACCAGTTTCCCTCCCTTCTGTATGACGTGTAGACCCCGCCTGTCATTCCCATCCCCTTCCTCCAGAATTTTTCTCTGTTCCTCGAGCACGAGCTGCAGATGCGGAATAGGGTCAGCGACCTCCACACAGGAACAAGCAGACCTTGCCGGAGAATATCCCGGCGCATCTCGTCCTCCTCCATCGTCGTCACCTGCCGACATCAACTGTGGCCGTCGACCCCGCCACAGTAAGGCCGCCGACGCGTCCCGTCAAACCGAGCTGGAGCTCACCCATGGCCGCTGTACTTGCTGACCTCGCCATAGCGCGAGCTGGGGCTATGCCGGACTGCCGGAAAATATCTCCGGTGCTCCACCGCTTCGCCCCGCCTATAAATAGGCCTCCCCTGGACACCGGTTGAACTCGCCCCGCCCCGGAGCTCGGAATCGACGAGTGGAAGAGGTGAAGCTTGCGTCAGAAGGACGATCCTGCTTCCTATCTTTCCCTCCCGAGCCACGCCGCGGCCATCGTCAAGGGGGCACCACGGGAGCAAGCTCGAGGCAGAGCAAAGACAGGGGAAGTGGAGCTTGCGTTGAACAACAGCGATCCTGCTCCTCCTCTCCTTCTTCAACCGCTCCTCCTGAGCCTCGACGTGATGCTAACGCCGCAGTCTTGCCGAAGCCGAGCCACCGCCCACGCGCCATGGCCTGTGCCGCTCGCCACCCACCGCCGCGGCAAGCACCGCTCCGTCCACGCCGCGCCGCCGCGTGCACAGCCTCTGTCCTCCTCGCCATCACCATGCTCTACCCCTCACCCCACGCCCCACAGCTGCCCAGCTTCGCCGCTCCATCCACGCCGGCGCGTCGCGCTCACGACGCCGCGCACCAGCCATGCCGCCCCGCGCCCGCCGCGCTGCCAAGCGCCCGCATCCTCTCGCCCTCGCCACTGCCCAGGCCACCGCTGCCGCACAGCTCCCCAATCCCGCTGCCGGCCATCTTCCAACCCTCTCCCTTCTCTATTCTCTCTCGCGTGGTGTGGAACGAGGAAACGACGAAGACGAGCGCCGTGCGTGTGAGCAGCAAGGGATCCAACCTTATCCTTAGCGAGGGCCCACATGTCAATGACCACCATCCCTTGTTCCTTTCCCATATTATGGACTTGATCCACTGGAACGTAGATACAGGGAGCAGGTCCACGAGATCGGCAAACGGAACAGCACAGCCAGGCCCACACAGCTGTAGGACCCGCGCGTCAGCATCTGTAGAAAATGCTACGGCCACCCCGGCAGTGTACACAGAGGAGTGCAAATCCATTTTCCATGTACAGAAAAATTCCCGAAAAAATTGTAAATAAACTAGGTACACTCTAGATCCTACTCAAGCTCTCATATTCCAGTTTCATAAATCCTAAAATTCCAGAAATAATTTCCAAAAGTTAAGCCAATTATAAATCATTTCTTAAACTTTGGAAATTCATATCTTTTCCAATCCAACTCCAAATCACTCCGTTCAACTTCCAAAATTCTTCTAAAATCATACCCTATTTATTCATGCTATCTTTCCATTATTTGATGCCCATTTAAATTCTAGTTTATGTTGTGCTCTTTTATTTAATATTTAATCACGCGTCATAGTTCTACATCGACCCAATTAGGAGTTTCCGTCCGAAGTACGCTAGAAGACGTTCGCCGCCGTGCCGATTCGTAAGAACCTCCCAGACAAGTCCTTACCCCCTAATCATGACCTTAATAATGTGATGAGATAATGTAATGATAATGACGATGGTAAATTGGATTAGTATATAGTGGTATGAGCTGAATAACGTAGCTATGGAGCTAAGTCGGATGACGTAATCATTCACGTTATCTACGCTCATACGTTTTAATCAAGTATAACCTAAGATCGTTTAATGAACCCTGACCAACAAAAGAGGTGAGTGATAGTAATTCATTGTGAGATGGGTTACTACGGAAATTGCCGTGAGGGGATTCCTGCGGAGAGATACTCGCCTCCCCTATGGACCGGTTCATAGACCTTCTACCTAGTATAATATTACGCATCTGACCACACGCCGAGATGGGACGGCTTGATTCCACACCCCGTTGGGTTGAGGTATAATTGGAGCCAAGGTGGCCGGAGTAGGCAAACGATCTATTGGGAGCGAGACATGGGGAGAGTGGCCCCATGGTCCGGTTGGCGTGGTTGCTTTGAGTGGTCTTCCACGAAAAACCTTTGGCGCAATGTTATCGTATACCAATTAATAAGTTAACGGGTCCGAAAGTGATCATCCGAAATGCCGAAAGTGCTATGGGATGCTTTGAAAGTGATCTTTCCATTTCCAACCCCCGAGAAGTCGTGGTGAAGATTATATTGATATACCTAGGAGGCATCCAAGCGGGTACGGAATCTCGTGGGACCACCTTTGACCAACCATACGTGGGAGAAGATGGCCCCTCGTGTGGGGAAAAGTGTACAACCTCTGCAGAGTTATTTAAACCTATTCAATAGCCACGCCCTTGGAATGGGCAAGTGCTAGGCCGAACATCTATGATTAGATATACACCTTGATAATAACTAACTTTGTGGTGTCATGACAAAGATGATGACATGAGATAACCGGGAACTAGCGAGAGCGCTTTTAGAGACTCGCTAGGGCCCAAACCCTTAATAAACACAACCCCCTCGGTTGGGACTTGCCGAAAGTACGCTTGTACTCACCCCTCTATTTTTACAGATATCGGCACATGTGAAGGTAAGAGCGACGACAAAGTAGAAGATCGATGTATCGTAGGAGTTCGTAAGATGTTTGCTTAGGAGAAGGGCGTTGAAGCCCGTGATTTCATCCGTGCACAAGTGCGCCTCGTGGAGTAAGGGACGGTGATATTATAACCCGACTTGGTGACCCTTCGTCGCCACTGTAAGTCTCTTTCCATCCTATATCTCGATAGCTCGGTTTACTATTAATTTTGTTTACCATTAACTGTTACTAATAGACGTGTTTGTGGCGTGATCCTGGCGCAAACACGTGTGATTAACGACCCATTAAAAGTGGGGTGTGACAACGTTGTAGCAACTCCTGATCCAAGCAAGTACTATAATATTTTTGTGTCTTGCTAAGAGACTAGCAAGAGATAAGCTTGGGGAAGCTTGTTGACACCTGTTAAAGCATAAAATTACAAGTTGAAAAATATGAATTAAGGGCTCAAGTCAAGGACCAAACATAAGTCTAGGGGCTTAACTAACATAATTTCACGAGTTTTGGTATTCTCGTGACTTTCCGGGGACTTAATAGATAATTGCGAGAAAACATGGAGAAAGTTCCTAATATACAAGGCATATGAAGACCAGACTTATCCGTGAAGCAACTCAATCCGAAAAGTGAACTAAAACATTCTAGAAGATACCAGAGGACACGAGAGAAGACGGGATGCTGAGGTGGCAAGCCACCCTGGCGGCCGCCCGGTGCCACATAGGCCGGCGCCGGGTGGGCCACCCCCGTCGTCCTCCCCTTCATAGGCCGGTTTACTACCGACATTGATGTTGTTTCTACACCGTTCTTTGAAGGTCGGTTTGATACAAGGGTTGACGTTCATCGCCAAGTACTATATAATAAGAAGACCAAATGACCACGAGGCTCATAACAATTTCATTATCATACTCATCAATCAACTCATACCCATCTAGTCCAAATAAAGTCTAGACCTAAGCCCTAGTTCATACTAGAAGTAATTAGCTACATATCTAGTTCTAGTTGAAGATCAAGTTCATCTTGAGTTCCCGACTAGTCAAGAAGTAGCAAGGATCATCGTTCTTGAGACTTCTCTCTTATATTCAATCTGTAAGTACTCTTATACTAGAATACAATTGTTATGGTTTTGATCTTTATAATTATTATATTCTTATTGATATGTGTTTATGCTTGCTATGATTATATGTTTAGTTTAGTAAGATTGCTTTATATTTTATGCATGGAATTGTATAGCATCCATATAGATGATCACTATGTGGGTGATAAGCAATTTGTAAACGTGGTGTTTATACAACGTTTATCTCGCAATTGCACCCTACATTCTCGGGCCGTGTGGTAGATCGCGGGTGTGACAACCCTGTTGAGTCCTTTGGAATCCACCCTCCGAATGTAGGACACGTCGAGCCTATAATTACGGTGATGAATAAGTTTCGTCCTTGTTTGTCATTGGTAATGTTTGCCTTGTGTAGAACTAATCCAACCTTGCCATGATAGCTAGATGTATTGCACTAATTGTAGTATTCATTGACATATATGATTAGGAGTAACTTAGGAATATTCATTCTATTCTAATTTATTACATGTTAATAACTTGTATGATTCTAGTGGCTTATGATGATCTTAGACTTGGGTATTTATCATTTATATTATTATCTTTATCCCGTGACTCAACCTCGTTGAGTTATGCATATGGTTACTCGCATTATATTACTGTAAAGAGGATGATCTAATAGCTAAACCACAATCTAAACCTTTAGACATCCTTTTCTCTCTACCTTTCCATAGACTCCCTTCCCTATGGTAAAATATAAATACGATACCTGTATTACTACCGGTGAAGTGCTACAATTGGTATTTCTATCTGCGGCGCTTTGCGAGATATCATGTTCATTCTTTTATCAAGGCCAATCAAGAATACTATGCCCGCATTTCTTAGAGCGTTATTGCTAGGGTGACAGACTAGTGTATAGGTAATGCCTAGAAATGAGTGGTATACCTTGAGTACATATCCTCGTGAGATTAACTCCACTATGGATAATGATGCTAAGATACATCCCACTACTAACACCGCCTAACTCCGCTTTATTGGATCATGAGGTTAATCTCATATCCAAGCTAACATGATTAGATAGATCTCCCATATATATTTCTTTCGCCTTCCTAATTGGGATCGTGTAAGAAATATCAACACTTAGTCTAGTGGTTTGGTAAGTTAGTAGATGCATGATTATGAGTTATTAGAATTCTTTAGCGAAACCTTCCCCTGTGGATACGATACTCTAGAATACTCTCCTAGAGAAAAGCTACAATGGTATTACGTGCGTTTACAAAATCCTTCATATTCTTTTAACACTTAATAAATACCAACAGTGTGCGCAGTGCCAACTCTAGGGGCAGGGTAGCCAGGGGGATGATATAAGTATTTAAAACATATAATATCTGGACGTATTTGGTATGTAATTAATTAATTAATAAGCCTTTTGATTTGAGGCCCATCACAATTGACAAAGCAAAAAGCCCAAGCGTTCCGGGTCCTGTATGCATGGGAGCTCCACGACATTTCTTTTTAGTATACCATTGATGGTAACGTGGTTCTGCCGCCGGCGCTCCTAGTCCTAGTGCCCTACCTCACGGCGGCCGACGTTCAGCCGATCCGCACGGCAAGCAGCAAGTCACAAGATTTTGTATCAGAAATGCCCATAGACGGTTTTTATCAATGAACTAAAGCACTGCATCCTATTCTCTTTTTTTTCATTGTTTTTTTCCTATAAACCAGAGGAGTCCACTGCTATTCCTTTTTTTTATTCTGCTCTTCCTTTCCTTGTATAGCTAGCCTTAAAACGCCCATCATTCTTTGTGCTATATATAAGACAACCTTTACTACCTATCGATTTTATCAAATGAAAGAAGACCGGGACAAAGTTGCAAGCACCATGAGGATTTTATCAAATGAAAGAAGCCTGGAGCAGGTGTAAGTTAAATTTGCCCTTAAGGGCACATGCTCCCACGCTGCGGACCACACGATTCGCATTGTGATCCGTGCTAGCACACTTCTCAAAGCAGTGTGCATTAAGAAGTGTGCTAGCACGGATCACAATGCGAATCGTGTGGTTCACAAATGGCAGAGAGCATATGCCCTTAAGGGCAAAAATACCGCCTTCCCTGGAGCAAAGATGGAGCCCTCCTCGGTCGTCGTAGGTGCGATGCGGATGTGGACTACGCTGCCGCGGGAAGGAGGAGTTATGGTGAAACTTAGGATGCACTCGATGCGATGAAGCTAAGGATAGGGTGAATTTGGATTCCTATTTGGATACGTGTAGCTTTAGGCCCACGGAGAGGGAGAGGTGGACAGCAGACATGCATTAAAAAAATGTGGACATTTTCTCTTTAGTAGTCGGTATAGATTATTGTTATATTTTATTGTCTAAACCTGTATCTGCAAAAAACACATTATTCAAACTATATACTAAATCCGTTTCAAGTTATAGTTCGTTTGACTTTTTAACCTCAATTTTGACCACTTGTCTTATTTGAAATTTTATGCAAATTGTCACTTCTTTTGTTGTGGCTTGCTTTTTAAACAAATGCTCTTTAGAAATGACTTAAATTTGACTATTTTACATAATTTTTTTTGAATAAAATGTGTGGTCAAACCTAGGGTCAAAAGAGTAAAAAAATATATAATTTGAAACGGAGGGAGTATATAGGAGTATATAATAGTATCCATGAAAAAAAATGTGGGCTATAGAACTTAGCGGGAGGTTAGCCAAAACGCTATTAGCGCTATTAGGCATTGCGACATGTCTTTTCTCGCCTCGCTATTAGCGCTATTTTTTTCATGGAATAGTATATACTAGTTCAGCGGGCTCTTATCTTGTTGCTTGCTCATAGGCCCTTGAAATTGTAGAGTCGGCGCTGAGTGTGTCTCAAATGTACTCTGTTTCACATTTCGAGATACTCCCTCCGTCCCCTAAATGTTTGTCGTTTCTCGCTTCCCGAGAAACTAATGTCGGCAATTATATATTAAAATATATAAATATTTATGCTAAGTAATTAGTATCATCGGAAAGATCTTTTCGCCTAGTTTTTTAACAAATTTATTTGGAGATTTAAATGTTGCACGTATTTTGTACAAACTTAGTCAAAAGCTGTGGCACGAAAAACCAACGACGACGATCAAATAGGGACAGAGGGAGTAGTTTTTATTTGTGAAAAAATGGAAATTTTATGCAATGCAATTGGAAACACCGAAACTCGCGGAATATGTTAGGTTTAAAGCCCCACTAGAGACATGCCGTTTGGTTGACCTTGCCACCTCATTCCTCCATTTTCAAGTTTTTTGTCGGCAATGGGGCACAAAAGTGTTACGGGATTTTGTTATGTCCATTTTTTTATTCCATTTCTGTTAAAACAATCAGCGGAAAATTTTATAGAAATAGAGTTATATTGTATTTTCTCAAACGTGGATAGTTTGGGCTTTAGCTGAGGCAATGCCAGTTGTGGGTCGACTCATGGCTCAAGGTGAATGCCACCTCGTCCTATATCGACTTTTCAGCGAATTAACAGTACCGCAGAACATGCATTAAATAAAGTATAGGAAAAGTAAGAAGTTAATTAACTCATCTAGCCTCACCGTGCATGCAATTTATGGGGCTCGGAGACAGTTAAAAAGATAGGGATTGCTTGAAGCATAGTACTCCCTCCGTTCCATAATACTTGCAATTCTTTAATCTTATATCTAACGTGTTTGACCTTTCGCCTTATTCAACTTATTTTAATAAATATTACCACTTTTGTTATGACTTATTACATCACTAAAGATGTTGTAATGACGTTTTGTTTGTTTTTATAATTTACATAAAAAATTTGAATAAGACGAACAAATCAAACACAGCTTTATATGAGTCAAAAGAATTGCAAGTATTGTGGAACGGAGGGAGTATATGAATATTTCGGTTTGAGACGCTTTTCATTTCCCCCGACTCTGCGCCCACAGATTCCCTCAAATCAAATCAGAAAAAAAAGTTAAAACAAGATCCAGCCATCCGTTTGGCAAACCGCCATGACTGGCACGAATCTCACAACAGCGTTCACGGTTCCCCGTCTCCTCCCTCCGCGGCGCACCAGTCACGCAACGCATCGCATCGCATCGCATCGGGTGGGGTCCACAGCCACCTGTCCGCATTGCGTCACCTCGCCGTCCTTTCCTTGCAGTATAGAAGCGCGCGCCTCCACGACTGCCCTCCTCTCAGAAACATTCTAGGAGCACGAGCGCGCCGACTCGCCGCCGGGGAGAGGAGAGCGGGGGACGGACGGAGCGATGGACCAGACGGGGTCCGGGTCGGGGCCGGGGCCGGGGCTGGACAAGCGGATGGAGGCGCTCTCGTTGCAGGCGAGGGCTCTGCGGGAGGCCCTGCAGCGGAGCGAGGAGAACACGGACAGCGCGGTCGCCACCCTCGACTCGTTCGACCGCCACGCCGCCGCCATCCGCCCCGCCCAGGTTCGCTCGGCGCCACCGTACCCCCTCCCTCCGTGCTCTCCTCCCTCCGTGCTCTTCCCGTTCGCGTCGAGGACGCGCCGCGTACCGAGAGATGACGACCTGATTCCGCCGCCGTACGTACGTGTCGCAGGTGAGGGTGCAGGCCAGCACGATGGCGAGCGAGAACATCGACAGGACCATCGAGACCACCGAGGCCATCCTCGCTCAGTTCGAGATCGTCCGCCGGGTAAGTGTGAGAGACGTATTGCTCCCGTCCCCGGTTTCTGTTGGTTCGAGAATGCTCTGAACCCGTGGCGAGTTGCGGCGGGGTTTTTGGGTTTGATTGTGGTATATTGGTTGGCTTTGGATGGGATTCAGGGCGCCAAAATCCGCATTCAATGCTCACGGACTAGTTTTGGTGCATGCCTCATCGTATTGTTATCTACTAATTCGGAAGGCATTAAATAAGGTCCATAGATGGGTTGCAAGTGGATGATTCTGTATCTGAATGCTCATATTGGTTTAAGTTGCAATCGGTTGTTGTCATGTCAAGAATGCAACCAAGTGATTGATGATTAGCTTGTTGCTCTTGTTAGTTCATTGCTTGGTCGAATTCTTCTGCAGATGTTATATACTTAGTATCCTTGCACTGTTAGATTACTAGAGGATTTATCCATATGTGTGTAGTTGCAAAGGCCCGGTTGTGTTTCATGTTGTAAGATTAGCATTGATAGTTATTGATCGGCTTCTGTGCTTTTGCTAGTTCAGTACTTCATCACTTCCTCCAGCAGAAGTTATAATGGCTATCCGTTTCTCTAGCAGATGTTATAGTGAGTTGTGGGTATCTCGTATTATTAGAGATTTATCCAAACAGTGGATTTTCTTCCGAACATGTTGTTAATTTTTGGATAGTTTTGCACGATTAAATATTTTTGTAGTGCCGTCATTTCTTAACTTATATGTCGGTACTGTTTAGATTAGTCTGTTCACTTAATTAATGGGATCTGTGTTTTGACCGTTAGGCTGAAGCTGTGATATTGAGGGGCCCACATGAGTCATTTCTTAGCTTATTGCTCTTGTTAGTTCATTGCTTGGTCGAATTCTTCTGCAGATGTTATATACTTATTAGTATCTTCGCACTGTTAGATTACTAGAAGATATATTTATCCATATGTGTGTAGTTGCAAAGGCCCGGTTGTGTTTCATGTTGTAAGATTAGCATTGATACTGTGCTTTTGCTAGTTCAGTACTTCATCACTTCCACCAGCAGATGTTATAATGGCTGTCCATTTCTCTAACAGATGTTATAGTGAGTTGTGGGTATCTTCGGCACTCTTATCATTAGAGATTTATCCAAACAGTGCATTTTCTTATGAACATGTTGCTAAATTTTGGATAGTTTTGCACGATTAAATATTTTTGTAACGCCGTCATTTTTTTTACTTACATGTCAGTATTTAGTCTGCTCACTTAATTAATGGGATCTGTGTTTTGAGCGTTAGGCTGAGGCTGTGATATTGAGGGGCCCACATGAGGATCTGAAGAGCTTCCTGGAAGCTGTGGATCTGCTGAAAGGCGTGATCCACTTCTTTACCTCAAACAAGAACTATAAGAGCTCTGAAGGAATACTGAATCAAGTTAACAACCTCTTAACCAAGTCTAAGCTGAAGATTGAGGAGGAATTCAGGCAGTTAATGATTACTTACAGGTGAAATTCAAATGTACTTTGTTGAAGAGTCATCCACTTCTTTTTTTTTTTTTTTTGAACAAGAGCTTTAATGTGTCTGGTTCTGAACCAAGTTCATTGTTTTTGACCGAATAACCAAGTTCATTGTTGATCCTTATAATTGGTAGGGCATTACATCCTGTATTTCCTAGAGGTCTTCCAGTAATAATTTATCAATTCTTTTGATGGCTGTTCAAATGTAAACTATTGCATCTCTTTTTTCAGCAAAGCTAGTGAGCCCGCACATCTATATGATTGCCTTCCGCCATGGGCATCAGAAGGGAACCCTATTGGAGAGGAACTATCCAAAAGCTTTGAAAGTGCTACATACAAGACTCCAACACTAATTCCCCAAGCATGTTACCACTTCTGCATGATATGGCTCATCAGTTGATTCAGGATGGAAATCATCAGTCATGCTATAGAATTTACAGGTAGGTTTCTTGACATGGATGTAGCATCTAGCTGTTCTGATTATTTGTGTACAGATCACAATATGATAATGTGTCCAGGTTGTTTGTGGATATCTGGCCAATGAGTATTGAGACTAAATGAGTTGATGGAAATTTCATCGATAGCGAAAAATATGCAAGCAATGTGGCACACCTAGTCAGGTCTTTGGTCAGCAGCTTATACTGTATTATGACCAAAAATTGTTGGAGCTTGGAAATCGCCTTACCTACTGAGTAACTTAACTTATGTCAGTTAGAGCATACTTGTTTTGGAAATATTTATGAATGCCATGCAGTATGAATGACCATTACTTTTCTTCTCAGCCTATATCATCATTCTTTCTTGATTTTTAAATGTCTGATCTACAGAATCATGCTTGGATTTGTTTCTTTTATCAGAGATGCTCGCAGCTCAGCGTTAGAACTGAGTCTTCAAAAACTGGGCATAGAAAAGCTAACTAAAGATAACATGCAGCAATGGGTGGCCTCAAATATTGGAACCTGGACTCATATTATGCATATTACAGTAAGGATGCTTCTAAAATTATGATTGTGTTGTATGTGTTTAGATATCAAACTAATAAACTATGCTTAAATCAGGTTAAAGTATTACTGGCTGGAGAAAGAAAAATTTGTGATCAGATTTTCGATGGTATCACTTTCAACAAGGATCAATGTTTTGCTGAGGTGGCAGGAATTCCCAGTGTTATGACTCTTCTCGGCTTTGGTGATATTGTTGCTAAAAGTAAAATAACTCATGAAAATTTGTTTCTACTGCTGGAGATGTACGGATTAATGCACGCACTTAAGTCAGAGGTATGTTGAGATAATGCATTCAGCACTTTTCATCACAAGGATGATGTGTTTGTGTCCATACATACGTTATGTTTTACATAAAGTTTTGACCAGTCGTTATGATGGTTATTACTAGTCATAAAACTATATAAGTTGCAAATTATGACTGCGTGCAAGTTACAGTTGCTGTTGTCGATAATTGTCTTGTCATCAACTTTAACAATGTTGATTGTTAGAGCTAGAAAAGTGTTTTGACCAGTCGTTATGATGGTTATTACTAGTCATAAAACTATGTAAGTTGCAAATTATGACTGCTTGCAAGTTACAGTTGCTGTTGTCGTTAATTGTCTTGTCATCAACTTTAACAATGTTGATCGTTAGAGCTAGAAAAGTTTACTATCGTCTTCATCTTCATTTGAACTTATTACCAGGTTGAAGTGACTTTTCAAGGAAAGTTTTGCTCTGGGATGAGGGAGGCTGCACTAAACCTGACTAAGAGCTTGGCGCAGGCTGCCCAAGAAACTCTGGTTGAATTGGAGGTGGCAGTTGAAAAGGATAATTCGAAGACTATCGTACAGAATGGAAATCTCCATCCTTTAACAATCGAAGTGATGGATTATGTAAAAGGCCTATTTGAGTTAGTACAACCCTTCTTGTTATACTTTCCTGACAAATGAGTATTAATATAAGCTCTTAATCCGAACTAGAGAGATTTATAAATCCATCTCCATTGGTCTTGAGTTGTTTTATGAGTATGCCTTTTCTTCCATCTGCAAAACTCAATGTTGTTCATATGGTTGCATTGTAAACATGCATGGGGATTGTAATACCCTTTTTTTTGTGTGTGTTTAATACCTGTTGATGCTGAGGTGGTTAATGACCGTTGAAAATCCTTTGTGCTCAATCCGAAGTATGGTTTGATTTTTCAGTTATGACCTTTCTCCGATCCACACTAACATATTTTCATTCTGATTTGAACAGTTGCCAATCAACACTGAAACTACTATTTCAGCAACCTGAAACTGAAAGTGGCAGTGAGACTGAATCTCAACTTTCAATTGTAACCATGAAGATTATGCAGGCCTTTCAGAATAACTTGAATGTGAAATCTAAGCAGTACAAGGATCCTGCATTGTCTCACATATTTCTTATGAACAACCTTCACTATATGGTTACGTCTGTTCGCAGGTATGTCTCTTCTGTGCTTCAGATCCACATCGACATATGTCTTGGTTGTGTCCCTGTTCAATAATTTGTTATGTCTCACCTCAGATCAGAATCCAAGGATATACTTGGTGGTGACTGGATTCAGAGGCACCGTAAGATTGTGCAGCAAAACGCTAATCAGTACAAGAGGCCCCACAAGATGAGAAATAGGTGATTATATAATGCCTATCTTTGCATTTAGATTTCTGTTGTCGAGTGATATTCTGTAGCTTAAGGTTTGCTGGATGAGTTGTATCTCCCCACTCCTTTCTCACTTTCATCTTGCAGCACACGCAGAGACCGCGAGCCGCAGAGAGGCGAGCGAATAGGGCGCAGCAAGATGCCGATGGTGGCGATGCTCCTCCTTGTCCTTGCTACACTTCTACCTAGAGCCGTGGCAGCAGGAGCCACCAGTCATGGTGAGCAGTTGGTTATAGTTTGTTGCTTGTTCGACAATTTTTTGTATCTGTGTTTGTTGGGACTTAAATGCATGATTCGGTGCAGGTACTGTGGCACCAGGACACACCTGCGATACGCCGCTCATGGCGTCTGAACCTACAAGATTGTGCAGAGTTGGGATAGATTATCCAGGCTCACCGTGTTGTTTTGCTGTGCTGTCAACAGTGGACATGGAGGGTTGCCTCTGCCAAGTAGAGGGAGCTGCTGAGTTTGTTTTGTCTGATCTATTTGTCGAACGAATATGGGAGCTGTACCAAAGTTGTGGAGGCCGAACCCGATCAATTCCCAAGGATAAGGACCAATGTGACTCTGGACCTGCAGAACCACCGTCGCCGCCACCGCCGCCGCCGGCGGCGCCCGAGCCCAGGGAACCATATTGGCCAGTGAGGCTATGGATCGCCGTGGCGTTGTTGTGCTTGGCAGCGATCGCTGCTCCTGTCTTCCTTGGGTTAAAACTTTGGCTATCGCACGCACGAGAAGGTACTCTCTCCCTCCGACCCTCCCTAAAGCTTATTATTATGTAACAAATACTAATTGATGACCATGACCTCCACTTTGCAGTGCCGACGCAGACTGATTATCAGCAGCGCTCATTCGTGTTAAATATGGGTGAAGAAGGCATTAGTGATACACCAGTTATCACCGGTTTGCCAAAAATAACTACTGAGGACGTGAGTCTGCGCACAGGAGAAGAAGTTAAAAACTCAAGCTGTCTGGAGGAGGAGGGAGAGGAGAAGGAGAAGGAGGAGGAGGAGGAGGGAGCTATACCTTCATCACCAATCCAGAGTTACCAGTTGGCGCGGCCACAGGTTCCGTCTCCAACGTTGTTCAACCCTGTGCCGCCGGCGGTGGTTCCATGTGACACCGTCATCCCAGGTGCCGGAGCTCCCCCCGTAATCGTGCACGTTCCACCGGAGACAGTGATCACTGGACTGCCCAGTGGAATCTTGGCTTGGTAGTTCTGTTTTCCATTTTTATCTTCTTTCGTTTGTCCAAGATTTGCAACTGTCGTGTTGTCCTACAGTATCTTTGGATTACCGTCAAGGATATGACTAATATCTTTACAAGTTAACCGTCAACGGAATATTGATATTTCTATCAGTCTAATGGGTCGATACTCGATACCTATTTCTATCTTTGGCAGTTAAATACGCTTGCACTGCACATAATAGGAACCGGACTGGAGAGCCTATACTAATCGATGAATCAGTCCACACACCCCCCACCCCACCCCCAAAAAAAAAAAATTGAGATGTACCTTGGCCCATTGCTGCATAAAAAGAGCTACAAAACGCTTACCTATGCACTGAACGCATCATGCACCAGCACGACTTATATCATTTTCCAAGAGAGAAGTGCACTCTATTATAAATTATAAATATTGATATTTTTTATTCTTTTATAATTGGTCAAACTCAATTTACCAAAACATAGTACTGTGCTCGAATTGTTTTTTTTCTTGGACGGAGGGACTATCAGCTTATTGCCCACTGTTGAGATAACATTGTGCATAAAAGAATAAAGAGCCCTTTTCATATATGCCATTAAAAAAGATGGCCTACTCACAAAAGCCACTGAAAAATTTGATCTATCATTTGTGTTCCTGTCTTTTTGAACACTTTTGTGTGTGCCATTTTGTCTACTTGGTGTTAGATTTCTGCCGTTTAGACACCTGACTCATGGGCCCGACACTAGAAAATGACATGGTTGCCCTCCTCTTCTTTGTCCTCCCCTCTTCTCTCTCACACTGAAGCGGGCCCCACCCGTCAGCTACATCCATTGGAAACAGGTAGAGTAGGCTATGAATTTATTTTTTTGCTATTCTGAGTTAAATATTGATCCATATGATTAGCTATCGTAAGTTATCCATTGGATATGAAAGATTTAGGTGAGGATATAAAATGGATAAAGTACAAATGTATTTGGATATGGGTACAAACTGGTTTGTTCAAACCCTCCCCACCGGCAGGCTTTGGATTTTACATAGATGAGGTGTTAGTAGCATTTAGGCATAATAATAATAATAATGATAATAATAATAATAATAATAATAATACTTTATTAGAGAAATATATATATCTATATTTAATTAATTAAAACATTCTTATGCATGCAGCAGAAGAGCCTCTTCTGGGTGACAGAGTCACAGGCCACAGAGGATCCCAGAGCGCAGGCAGGCTCCTCTTGCAACCACAAGGAGGAACAAGTCGGAGCCCAAGCATCCGACCTTGAATCCCCCTTCCCCCGCTCGCCGCCTGATCCCGCCGCCGCCTCCTCAACCTCCGTGTCGCTCTAGGGTTCCTGCCGAATCGCGCAATCGGAGACCCCCGACCCGCCCTCCGATGTGAGTTCCTCTCTCTTTCCCACTACTCCACTGCCGGCTCGATTCACTGCAATCTAATGGGAATTTCGCCGCCCCGCCCTGCTTTTTTGCTGTTGTTGTTAATATTACTAGTCTTAGTCCGTGCGTGCATGCCCGTAGCCGAGCAATCCGGTGGAATTTAGGACTGTCATCTGATACTAGATTTAAAGTTGGATGGCTGAATCGGGCAACGTTCGATGCCCTCTGTTCATTCAGTCTCTCATCTACCAGTTTATCCTGTGATGTGCCCAAAATCCAAATATTTTGGGATCTCAAGTTCCTGATACAGTGATACTGTCCCTCCCTTAAGGATTCGTTGATTGATGTATTGTCTGTTTGAGTCTGGGCCGTCGTCTTATTCTTCTGCATGCATGAATGCATACTACTTGGGTGGTCGTTTCTCCTCACTCTGGCTCACTCCCAATCCACCAGGACGACCATGAGCGATGACGGCGACCGCACCTGCCCACTCTGTGCTGAGGAGATGGACATCACTGACCAGCAGCTCAAGCCATGCAAATGCGGTTACGATGTAAGCATCCTCCTATCCTATCATATATCAATAAGATTGCAGCCCGCCTTGCCTGCCATCATCCAATAACTGTCACTTTGCAGATTTGTGTTTGGTGCTGGCACCACATCATAGACATGGCTGAGAAGGAGGAAACAGAGGGCCGCTGCCCTGCATGCCGCACACGCTACGACAAGGACAGGATCGTCAAGATGGCAGCCACTTGTGACAGGTCCGTCGCAATGCTTCTCTTCTTACCGAACAATTTCTGTGGTACTTCAGCAGACTACAACATTTGCGATTGATTACTCTTTTATATATCATGGGAAATAGGAATAGTTAGTGTGAAATTTGACCTTGCCACTAGGTTTCCCAAACTTACCTTTACTTTGATGATGGAAGCAGGACGGTGGCTGAGAAAAATGCAGAGAAGAAGCACAAGACCCAAAAGGTTAAGCCAAAGATAGCACCACCACCAACAGCAATGTCAACCGCAGAATCTAAGAAGCATCTGGCTAGTGTCAGGGTTATCCAGAGAAATCTGGTGTACATAATTGGGCTACCTGCACATTTATGCAGCGAGAGCGTGAGTTCACATCCAGATCTGTCCAATTTGTGTGTGATATGATTAAATTTTACTCATACCAACGCTACTATTATTTCCTGTTTAGGTACTTGAGCGCAGGGAATACTTTGGTCAATACGGGAAAGTTTTGAAGGTTTCAGTTTCCCGTCCGACTGGGCCTCCCTCTCAGGCATCAGCAAACAACAATATTAGTGTGTATGTCCCTCTGAACCGTGCGCAGTACGCTATATGTGCATGATCTGTTCATACTTTATATGCAGTTAGATTTCTACTTTCAGTACTGGTCAATTAGTCTGATGGTATATCAAATGATTATCCACTGCTTCTATGCAATTGCACGTTTCAAGTTTCTAATGCTTCCTTGCAATACCAGACCATTATTATTATATAAAAAAAAGAAAATTCAGACTTCAATCTTGTTATGTGGTTTTCCAGTGAACTTGGTGAAAATTGAGTTAGGGGTTATCACCAAGACATTAACCAAAATGGAGTTAGGGTACCTATTTTTTTTTTTCTAGTGTAGAAACTGCTGTTTCTGTGGGTTTTTGTGTTCTTTTATACTTGTTTCATGTGGGAGCCTACCCCAACTAGCTTGGGACTAAAGGCTATGTTGTTGTAGAAACTGCTGTGTACCTTACTGAGCATGCTCGCAACATGTCTAATATGGATTATATTTGAGTGGTCTCTTTGTTAAAGAACATTGAAAAGTAAAATTAGGGTTCTAGTCTTATAGAACACACACTCTTCCTCATCGTATTCCTTCATGTGTTGATTTGTTGCTGTGACTTCTTGGTTTTAGCTATCCTTATACATACATGGTGTTAAATACAATCAGTTTTCCCCTGAAGTCTAGTAAAGAACCATTGGTGTTATTTGCATGTTATTGCAACAAGTTATTCCGTTGAGTCACAGATAAGTGACCTTTTGTGTTGTGTGCAGTAAAAAAGTATTTCAACATTGATCTTCAAAACCTCTTGACATAGCTATATTGAATACTCCCTCTGTCCCTAAATAGATGTCATTCTCGCTTCCCGAGAAGTCAACGTTTTCAAACTGCCGGCAATTTATATATTAAAATATATAAGTATTTATACTAAGTAATTAGTATCATTGAAAAGATCTTTAAGTCTAGTATTTTAATAAATTTATCCGGAGATATAAATGTTGCACGTATTGTCTACAAACGTAGTCAAAGTTGAGAAAGTTTGACCAGCACGCACCCCAAAAACGACATCTAATAAGGGACGGAGGGAGTATGTGTGAAAATGGTATGAGCACATATCTGCCTCGAATAGTAGTTGCATAATGTTATGATATTTCTGTACTATGTATTTGCAAGCAATGAAAACTAGCAGTCAAACATACACATTAATGACTGTAGACGTCTTATTTATGATGGTAGGGTGCTGTTTGTGTAAGAAGTTAGATACAGATTCTGCTCTTGCTTATGCAATGACTAATTCTTGTCAAATGTGTACAGGTATATTACTTATGCTAAAGAAGAAGAGGCCATCCGTGTATTCAAGCTATACACAATTTTGTCTTGGAAGGAAAAGTGTTGAGGTGGGTTTCTATACTTTGTTCTTGTCTTTAAGTTTTATTTGGCAACATAGTAACTCAAATAGTTGTTGGCTGTTGCAGGGCATGCTTTGGCACTACGAAGTATTGCCATGCATGGCTGCTAAAACATGGTACAATTGTTGCTTCATTCTGATATCTTCATTTACTTACTCTATACTACCCAATTCACTTATCCTGAATATTTCTTGACTGTTCTCAGACATGTGGGAATCCAGATTGTCTCTATTTGCATGATGTAGGCAGTCAGGAGGATAGTTTTACTAAAGATGAGATCATCTCAGCATATACGAGGTAGTACTTTGCTATCTCAACATATATGGTGGAACATTAGTTTCTTGTTTTGTTTCCTTATTCATTTTAGCCCAAAGTCATGTGCTAGTCCTGGCTATCACTTTCCTTTTCTGTCTAAACTACTTGTACTCACATTGCCTTTTTGAAAACACCATTTATTTTCTAGTTTTGGATATATAATAGCTAGTCCCTTGAAGCCATACAAGCAAAGTCTTGCTTTGTGTACTGGTGTAAGCTGTTGGTGCTCTCTGTGGGTTTATTTACAAAAACATATCTTCTTAAATGTGGATGCTTATTATATTAAGTGTCGTTTTGATAAACTCATCCCTATGCAAAATTTTATTATGTATAAGCTGTTGGTGTTCTTTATAAGTTGATTTAGGAAAAAGTATGCGTGCTTCAATGTGGATGTTTTTGTTTCAAAAAAATGTGGATGTTTTATTATATTAAATATTCCTTTGATAAAGTTTGTGCTAAAACTATTTTTATAGTTGCAATTGCTACTTTTCATTCACTCTTCTACATTCTTGTCAGGACTAGAGTCCCCAGATGGCATCTACTGTTTCACAAAGACGCACAGGCACTGTGTTGCCTCCTCCAGGAGATGATTTCTCTTACAGTGCAGTGGTTTCATCCAAGCATACATTCAAGAATGGAACACTTGTATGTTCTCTCTGCTGAAATTCAAAGTCCATTGAAAGACATGCCATTTTTAAAAACTTAATGCTGCTTTCTAGTCTAGGATTAATCGTGATGTTTCATCATGTTTTGGCTTGCATACTCCATTAACTGGCCACAATCTGTGCAGAATACCACCAACCAACCCAGACTTTCACCTCCAAACAGTAGTTCTGGGAGGTCCACACTTCCACCAGCTGCCTCATGGTATGGTACCTCTAAAAGTCTTCTGCTGCCTTTTAGCTATGCATTGAAGATGACTGTGTTACTGATTTTTTCCCTTTTTTATGTGCAGGGGGCAACGTGATTTGAATGCCAGAACAACAGCTACTGGGGCGACATCATCACAATCTCATACAAAACCTAAATCAGAACCACAGAGTAATCCATTTTCAAGTTCTTCAGTAATTTCCAGTACCAAAACACCCTCTTCGTGGAATGATGATACAAGTACAGCAACAAAAATGTCTGAAGGACAGCAAGTGTCAGAAAAAGAGTCTAAAACCTTGCAGCCGTATAAGCCTGGTATTTCAAAGGAAACACAAGCTCTGTCATCATCACTGGACATAGATTTCTCCACAATACCTTCAGCTTGGAATGACGATGACATTGTAGTATCAGATGGCATGTCAAAAGTTTGTGATGAAAATCAAGTTGCAAATGAAAATGGTGAGCTAACCCATCCAGCATCTAAGCCACTGGTTTTATCTAGGAAAGACATAACAAAGAACAACATTACCAGCAAAAGTCCTTCAGATTTTGTATCAATTCTAGCAATACCTGAATCAGATGTAAGTACAAATGATGGTGACCATTCACTTACCGATATTACTCCTAAAAGCCGTACTTCAAAAGTTGTAGACTGCCAATCTAGTCATGCTGCTGGGGAAAAAAATATTGGAGGATATTGGATCCAGGAGCACTGAGAAGCTGTCTGCTCAGATATCTTCAGTAAAATTAGGTGGAAACAATGATATTCAGAGTATGGCAGGAAATCAGCAATCAGATGTAATGCCATGCACCTCTGTTGATGTGCCCATGGATCAGAATTTGGACAAAGACCAATCTCATCTCAATCTTGATGAGCTCTTCTTACCTTCACAAAATAAGGATACTGATAAGCGTCTTGATTGGAGTTCAGAGCTGCAAAATTGTAGTGTGACTCCTTTAAGTGATAATATAATAGATTCTACAATGCTCACAGACAAACTTCATAGTCTACTACTGGATGGTTCAAAGCAACCATCATATTCGTCATTTGCCCAATTTCCTAGTACATTGGATAATTCGTTGTGGAATGATACAGAAAGTAACACTGCAGTGACGATTGGCACTAGAGCTTCTTCACAGACGGAGTTTTCTTCAATAAATAAAACTTATGTCTTGCCAAATGGAGATCAAGATGGGCTAAGGACTGTATATACACCCATGTTTTCGTAGACGCTAGACGGTAGACGGGCGGTGACCCTCCGTTTAGCGTTTAGAGTGTTTAGACGCCGTTTAGGCGGTGTCTAGACGGATAAACGGTTTTGTTACTGTAGCAAGTTTCAGCAGTTTTGGACCCACGTGTCATACCCTCTTTCTATTATTCTCCCCACCCAACCGGTCTCCACCGCCGCCCCTCTCTCTCTCTCTCTTCTATCCTCTCGTTCCCAGGATCCCTCTCCACCGCACACCCCCCTCTCTCTCTCTCGCGGCGGGAGGAGAAGAAGCCGATGAGGGCGGCCTCGTGTGGTTCCCCTGCGCCGTGGGCGACCTCTCACCCAACCCACGGCATCGCCTTCCCACTCCTCCCGAGGCCGGGCCCGCCGACGCTCTCTGTTTCCGTCCACGCCAGACGGCTGCTCTCACCTCCTCGTCGGCGGCGTGGCTGCTCCTCGGCGGCGCGCTTTGCTGGGGGCCGCGCCAGGGCGGCGCCCGGTCTTTGCGGGGGCACCACCACACCTTTGCGGGGGCCGGCCGGAGGTCGCGGGCGGAACTGCCTCCACTGCATCCGTCGCGCGGCGTCTCCTACCCATCCCGCCTCCCACTCCTCCCGCCAAATGTCCCGCTCCTCCATTCCCTTCCCGCCTGCTGCTCCC
Organism: Hyparrhenia diplandra; assembly: GCA_015847255.1. Lineage (NCBI taxonomy): Eukaryota > Viridiplantae > Streptophyta > Magnoliopsida > Poales > Poaceae > Hyparrhenia > Hyparrhenia diplandra. The sequence goes on along the minus strand of JADLZK010004625.1, from coordinate 280,361 downwards.
GCCTTGTCGATTTGGGGCGGCCATCACCTAAACGCAACGGAGACGGCCGTTTCGGCGTCAGACCCCGCTCCCCGCCGTTCCGTTTTGGCCGTTTTCAACGTTTATTCCCGTCTTTGACCGTCTAGGCGGGAAACCCGTTTAATTGCCCGCCCAGAGCCTAAACTCCACGGCACCCTGTCGTTTACCGTCTAAACCGTTTAGACGGCCGTTTAAAACCGTTTAGGATAACGGGGGATATACACATGGTGATGTTTCTGGGCATCCTGGAATAGGGAGTCACCAGCATAGAGCAATGAGTTCAGATAGTTTAGGAAGTTTTGACAAGACCATAAGTGTAAATAAGGATGAGAGCAGAATAATTTCTGATATGTTGTCGTCAGAGTTTAATCCATGGGATGATTCATATTCGACTGCTAACAATTTTGTTAGGATGCTTAGGGAATCTGAAAATAATGATGTCCATTTCACTGCGTCTTCATGGAAATCAGGAACTGGGAGCAAAGAGTCCAGATTTTCATTTGCTAGACAGGATAACCAAGAGAACCTGTTAGATTCATCTCTTAGAAACTGTGGTACTGGTACTGAACAGAATTTCAGTTTGCTGCCCCAGAATTCTCGAGGAAATGTTTACCAGAATGGCCTTGCATTCCAATCTCTAGAAAATGGTTTTTCCAATAGCAACTCCCTTGGTGTATTAGATATGGCAACTGCTGGTGAGTACTATGATACCTTTTCACTACTTTGCCTGACTGAGCAGAATGATATGTACTGTAAATCGCAAAAAAAAAAAAAAAAAAAAGAATGATAGGTACTGTAATTGAATAACCTTATTTCTGTGTGCTGCACTTATTTTTCGTTGAGTATTGGTAAAGATATTCTGATCTATGCAAATAGATTGTTGATCTGTTGGTGCTTATTTATGTGATTTTTATGCTTACCAGTGATAAGTTTATGTGCTTACGAAGAATTTGCTTTCTCAGGTACATCGAGGTCTAAAATATCTGCCCCCCCAGGTTTTTCAGCACCAGCTAGAGTTCCCCCTCCTGGATTTTCTTCTGCATTTCCATCCCAGGATAGTTTGAACCTCACTCCTGGGTTCTCTTCTGGAATTTCGTCTCATGATGGGTCTATCCCCCTTTCTAGATTCCCTTCTGCATTTTCTTCTGGAATTTCAGCTCAGGAAGTGTCTAAGCCCTCAACTAGACTGTCTTCTCCATTTTCTTCTGGATTTTCATCTCAGGATGGACCAACCTCTTCTAGGTTCCCTTCTGCATTTTCTTCTGGATTTCCTTCACAGGATGGCCCTAATCCTCCTTCTAGATTTCCTTCTGCATCTTCATCACAGGATGGGTCTAATCAGTCATATGGCTCAGCATACCAAGGTTTGTTTCCTGTCTCAGTATTTTTCTTATTTTTCCTATGACTAGTTTAATTTCTCATGCCTTTTGTGGTTCTTCGCAGACAATCTTCTTCAGGATACTGTTTTGGGTGGCAACAGTAATCATTATCAATCTCAGTTTGGAAGGCACGCAAGTGAAATGGAGTTTGATGATCCTGCTATATTGGCTGTGGGCAAAGGGCTGATGCCTGGAATTGGTGATTCAGGGCTTGAGATGAAAAATTCTCCTGCTTTTCAAGCAAAGTTGCAACTGGCAAGTAGCGATCCAAGGTTTCAGTTACAAATACAGCCAAATGTGCAGTCTCATCAGAACCTGAGATTCACAGACACTCTGCAGGATGGCTTGAACCATATGAATGATAATTACCTGGCATCCAGATTTTTAGCTCAGAACCCTGGTCCTGTATCCTCTTATGTGCAGATTCCACAACAACCCAGAAACTCGCAGCCTACAAATGGTCACTGGGATGGGTGGAGTGATTCAAGACAAGGGAATAACACCACTATGTCAGACATGTCAAGGATGTTATATACAAGTGATGTGAACAAGTTGCACATGCTGGGTTCGAATGATATCTACAACAGAGCCTTTGGAATGTGATTGTTTCTTGGATAATGTGTGACTTTGAGCTGACATGTTCAAACTTGTTTGTCGATTTGTGGAAGGTTGCACAATGCACAACACATACCTGAGGTGGATAGTGGTGTTGTGCTTATGAGCTGGTACACGAGTATTTATTGTTGTATTGGAACCTGAGCTCTGGTCCAGCCCTCTGAAATTACCTGAACCTGAGCTCTGGTCCAGCCCTTTGAAATTACCAGGTATGCATGCCATTGGTTAGTTTATTGTTAGTGAAACTAGCCTACTATGTATTTGTGCACAAACAGGTTGAAAACTGACCTTCCTTTTTGTTTGTTTTTTTTTCGTAGAGGATAAGGTTCATTCTCTTCAGTGATTTTGTGAAGCTTGAATTGAATGAAAAGAAAGATGCGTCGAGAAGAACAAAGCAGCTAAAGTTGAAACAGATAGATGTCTATAATGTGGTGTGGTTTGACTTGTGAGGTAAAGAGATTATAAGAAGCTAGGGTGGCTTGGCTTGATGACAGTTTGTTTTCTTGTGTCTGTACATGAATGATGATATCGGTCGGTTTCTGTAGTGACCTGGTGGTCTGTGTCTGTATTAACTAGTCGCTCCTCCCTCCTTTTGTTGGCTGCCTGTGCTGTGGCTGTACATGCGGTTTTGCGTATGGAGTTGAGTGATATATTGATTAAAGGAAATCTTGCACGTCACCATTTAATTCAGGACTAGGTGGTTCTATTCTATACATACAGCCGGTCTAATCAGTGTGCGCGGCGCAATCCCACGGCCGGATCCGGATTTGCAGTCACGTCTTCTCCATCCCAATTGTATAGCATTCGACGCAGCTCGCTAGATTAGACGACCGGCTGCTCCTGTAGCAAAGAATCCCTCCCAAACATGCCTACTACTATTTCAATAGGCTCTGTTCACATTTACATACTGAACACGAGATATTCAGCGGAGTCTGGTCATTATAAGGGGTCAGCCAAAAAAGAACTTGGTTTGGTTTTACCTCCATTGCATTGCATCTTAATTAGTAGGTTCCATGCATTATACTTAAGCTGCTGTATACATACATTAGTCCTAGGGATAAATAGGGATACTAAAATTCTTGCAAGGCAGGCTAGCTAATACGTGTCTGCAATAACATAAAGGAAAGGAACTGCAACAGCCTTTCTAGTCTAGTAATAAAGACCATCAATCATCGTCTTCCTCGTAGTCATCATCGTCTTCGCCTCTGATGATGTTGCGTTCATCCCACAGCGGGCAGGAGCAGCTTGCTTTCTTATTCTTCCACTCTTTCCCACACGTGTAGCAGAACTCATAGCCGCACCTGCAATGCAACACACGTATAACAGAGGTTTTTCTTAGCACTGGCCAACATAATATCTCTGGAATGCTTTCATTGTGCAATTTGTGGAATAAAGAGAATGTACACGCAGATCATGTGGTGGCAGCCCTCCGCAAGTTCGATCATGTGGTTGCATTTCACGCATTGGCGCCACAGCTGCTGCCGGGCCAGGTTCTGTAACTTCGCATCTTCTGGACCAGCGTGGGGATACCTCATCTTGTACTCATAGCAACTCATACCATCATGCCATGGGACTTTACAGCTCAAGCAAAAGGAGCCTCTGCATTTCACACACTTCCTCAATGTGGCAGCATCAGCAGCTGTGTACCTTGAGGAGGACTCTTGCATTGGATGAATCACTTCCCCCAAGGACATCAAGGCTGAACACTTGGGGTATGGGCAGTAAATCTTTTGGCTTGGAGGGATCTGACCTTCCCTCATGCGTTGCACCATGATCTCTAACAGCCGTGGCGAAAGAAATACCCTTGAACCCTCCACGCTTAGCTTTGTGGCGCATCCCTCTTGTGGGCAAGCTGGGAGAGTTCCATTCAGCAGCTTAACTTTCACATGCTCATTCATGCACGAGAAACAGAAGCGATGTGCGCAACCTTCCACCACATGAATTTTGGTAATGTCGGTGTCTTCCAAGCAGATGGTGCAGCTCTCTCTTTTCTCCTTGCTAGCACTGGCAGAACGAGCTTTGGTAATCTGAGCAGCTAATGAATCTGTTGCTAATTTTACCACATGGCTGACTTGGCTTGCCTCAACAAGTGAGACTTCACATTGATCGAACTTCCTTTTGACTGACAGAACCTGATTCATCATATCTGCCAGTTTCTTCCCTGATGGGCTCAAAATGCCAAGCATCTGCAAATGCAGAGTATATATTAGGAAAATATGGTCAGAAGAGTGAATTATTATGTTTTGTCGAGCACATAGTGTAAGGTAGGTATCCTCATAACACCAGAACAAAAGAACATTCTTAAGAAGTTGACTATTGAAATTACATGTACACCAAGAATTCTCCAGACCACAGCTGATCTGCTGAAAGAAGAGGTGAAAAATTAGCAATGCACGCAACAGCAAGACTGGCACAGGACTAGATGCATATCACCCTCCAGATTTACATACAGTTCTTGCAGGACAAATGACTCAAAACATCATGCAATTGTATTACAACAAATGCTCCATTTTAGGGTTTACCTACACCTTAGTGTTTGTGAGTGCTGAATAACAGTAGACTGACATCTTAGTGAACTACTCATTGATTGGACATGATGTTTTGGTCAAGACCTGGCCAAAAAAAAAAATTAGTGAAACCACAAAGCTAATGGTGTTTGACATATCAAATTCTAACACTTGTTTATGTTTCTGATGAACAGGGAGAGTAGCAAAAAACAATACAATGTTTCCAATTCAATCTGGTTACAGAAACTCATGAGAATCGACTATCAATGAAAAAGTCCGACCCATCTTATTCATATATCCTTTTTCCCCTGCAGTGCAATAAGCAAGACAACCAATGCATGTTCAGATAAGTTGGGTTCATGGTACCACAGAATAGACAACCAATGCATGTTCAGATAAGTTGGGTTCATGGCACCACAGAATAGACAACCAATGCATGTTCAGATAAGTTGGGTTCATGGCACCACAGAACAGTCAATTCAAGTATAGGCTAAGGCCTCCAGTACACTACAGTGCTGATAAGCTTCTCCCCTCACCTGAAGCATCCAGAACCAAATGAAATATCCTAAGCACATGGAAACAGAAGCACCAAACACACTAAAAGTAACTTTTTATTGATTCAACTAGACTTATTCTCTACTGACCATTGACCAACTTGGGCGACTCAATCAACCACTTCATTCATTCCAAACTAGGACGTTTTGGCTAGATTCAGAATTGAACGGGTAAAAATAAAACAGGGAAATATGCTAAGCACATGGAAACAGCAGCACCAAATCTACTACAAGTAGGTTTTTTATTGATCCAACTAGACACATATTCTCTACTAACCAAATCTCAATCAAAAATAGATGACGGGTATATCTAGGAGTTGGCATTTGGCATTGGCATACATGGTTGTAGAGTGGGCCGTAAGCGGTAACAATGGTGACACTGCGGATGCCCAACCCCAGCGCGGCGTCGAGGCCTTCCATGAGCGCCATCACCTCCACCATCATGCGGCCACCCACAAAGTGCTCCACCGGCTTCTGTATCCTGAGCAGCTCCTTCCCCTCGGTCCCACAGATAGATACGGCGACGCTGGGGTCCCGGTCCCGCGGGCCCACAACCTCCCTGCTCAGCATGCCCTTGGAGAAGACACGGAATGGCGGGCAGGGCGAGGACTCGACGGGGCGCTCGAAGTTGTTGCCGTCGTGGGCCCACTGTTCCTCGGGGATGGCGGCGAGGTCGCGTCGCGCGCGAAGAGGGCGTCGTGCGCGGCGATGCGGACGGAGGCGTGGACGGCGCGGCAGGCCTCGGCATCGCGGCGGTCCTGCTCGGCGCGCGCACTGCTACAGAATTGATTTTGCGTGGTGTTTGAAAATCATTTTCCGCGATGTGGGGCGTTTGAAAAACCGCCACGGTTAATGTCGCGATTAACCGGCGGGCATTTTTTGTCTTCCGTGGCGGTTTTTAAAAAACCACTAAAATAAGGCCCATGAAACACGAAACACTTGGGCCAACAAAGTCCATTTTAGGCCCAATATCAAGGTCCCAATATATATATTCGATGAAACCCTAAGTGACCCACTCAACACTTCTCTCATTTCTCCACTCTCTCCTCACACCCCGCATCCCTCTCCCCTCCCCTCCCCTCCCCTCCCCACGCGCCTCTTCCTCTCCGGTAGGCAAGACACGCCTCCTCCTCCCCCGGCCCGTCTCCTCCCCTCCCTCCCTCCCGGTGCCGGCCGCCCCCACCCTCCCTCCCTCCCTCCCTCGGTCCTGTCGGCGCCCCCACCCCCCCTCCCGACGACGGGAAGCCGGAGAGCGCACGATACCTTGGGCGGCGGAGGCGGCGCCGGTCGCGGGTCCGCCGACGCTGGCGCGCGACGCGGATGCGAGATCCAGCGGCCAAGTCGAGTTCCGGCGGCGGCGGTCCAAGGCGAGATCACGGCGGCGCGCGGCACCGGTGGGTCGAGCTTCGCGGGCGGCGCGAGGCGGATCCGTCGTCAGCCCGGCCGGCGAAGCGGATCCAGCGGCGGCGGCTTCGGCCTGAGATGTCCGTCGCCGTCGCCGCCGCCGGCGAATCGGGATTCGGCGGCGGGCGGCTCCGGCGCGGCGGGATCCGTCGTCCGGCGCCCGCCGGCGAAGGGATCTGCCGCGCGGCGGCGGCCGGCGGATCTTTGGAACCCTAGCGCGTTCCGATCCGGCCCATTTGGGCTGGATGCGGGTTTTTTTTTTTTTTTTTTTTTATTTATTAACCATGGCGGGGCATTTTGTCACGCCGCCATCGCGATTTTCCGTGACCTTCCATCCGTGGGCGACAAAATGCCCACCACGGAAAATGCATTTTTGTCCGCCACGGAAGTTCGATTATGTAGTAGTGGCGTGAGGTCGGCGGCTCATGATGACTTTTCATCTTGTTGGAGGTAGTGTTGGTGCCAGGGGATAATGGTGAATAGACATCAAATGAGGACGATGAGGTGCCAGAGACTGAGGAGGATCCAGAGGTGCACTTGTTCTTGCGGCACCCACCGTCAATGGGCACATTGCGGAGGGCATCGCCATGTGTCCAATAGTGGTGATAGGCCTTGCAGAAGTAACACGGTTGCGTCATGATGTAGTTATTGTAGTAGCAAAATTTGGTGATTTGGATGGGTGGGAAAAGCGACGACAACAAAGAGTAAGTGTTGCACGTAGAGAAAAAAAAAGCATAAAGCAAGTGTTGTAATAATACCAACAAAATTAAGCACATCCATCAAGTCTTAAGCTAGAAGCATTATTGTTTTCTTTGGGTGTGCGTGTGCACCGGCACCTGGTCCGGTAGGTATATATAGACGTACACAAGATCGAGTTGCCAGGCAGTAGCCACTGCAAATTACTTCATCCGTTTCAAATCGCAGTTCACTTTGGCTTTTTACGCATATTGATTTTCTTGCTATGCATCTAATTATACACTATGCCTGTAGATACATAAGAAATCAAATGAATCTAAAAACCAAAGTGAACTACAATTTGAAATAGAAGATTATATTGCACGGCTATTGCCGCTACATGCAACCGATATGACAAATGGATGCAATCGATGATGGCATCGGCAATTTTAAGGTAAGACACCTTTGCTTGCTTGTCGCTAAATGATGATTGGGTTGGGTACACAATGTGCGTACGTGGTCGTCTTCTTGTAAGCCAAGCCAAGAAACAATTTTAAGGAGCGACGGTGAAAAAGTTTCAGAGGTATGCAATGCGTAGTGTCTATCCACATTTTTTTTTTTGCTTTAGCGATTCTGTTATAACTTATCAAAATTCAAAACTAGGGTGTTGGATGCATTACCGCACAGATTCAAGTTACCTCTTTGCAAACTCGTGATTTTTTTTTTTTTTTTTTTTTTTTTTGATTAACTCGTGACTAGCTGACTCACCAAGGACAAGATGACCAAAGGCCACGCAACTCATACTCAAATAGGCCGCCGGCCCATTCTGTCAAGCCCACGCTCACTGTACGGCAGCGGCCCGCAACGACCCCTCCTCCCATCTCGGCTGCTTTCTCTACCCCTCAAAAAAAAAAAAAAAAAAAAAAAAATCTCGGCTGCTTTCTCTCGCCTCCCCAAGCCACCGACTCCCGCCGCCGCCGCCGTCGTCGCCGTCGGCCTTCTCCAATCAGCCATGGACGAGTGGATTCGCCAAGCCGAGGTGTGGGTGCGCCAAGCCGAGAGCTGGATCCGCCAGCAGCCCCCGGAGCAGATCTACATCGCGGCGGCTGTGGTTGCGCTCACAATCCTGCTGCTTATCGTTGGTACGCGTGCGCTGCCACACGGACCTAGATTCCTTCTTCCCTTTCCTGCAATTGGCGTGTCCATGCTCTCCTTTCTCTAGGAGGAGAGTTTTTCTTTGAATATCGTGTTGCCAACGCCCACACAATCTTAGTATGTGGCATAGTATAGTAGGAATGAAATAAACTAGATGTGGATCTGGAACTGCGTATTTTAGTTCTATATAGTGTGTTGTCTGCTTCATATATATTGGTAAAATGTGACCGACTCCATGCATGCCCTGGATAATATGGAACCTGATTTGGGCAGTGGAGGAACTGGCTATAGTCTGATTAAACTAAGCAACTAGTGGAGAGCAAGCCACAGTTACCTAATTTATGTATGTGGGGAGAAACAATATCATTTATTTATAGCTGTATAATAGTTTTGCAAATTATAGGTGTGCCTATGCTTAGTAAGGAAGCATGTAGTGAAAATTTTTGAGCCTTGGTTCATTCAGACTCTGAGGTGTCATTGCGCCACAAGTTCAAAGACTTCAACAGGGTAGTTATGATGGAGTGCTATAGATTGATAAATAATTGAAGATTAGGTCCATGGTTTTATTAGCAATAGTTAGTGTGCATTGTAAATTGTTCTGGCTCGATGATTTAGGATTTACGAGTTCTTGGACATGGGGTATCTTATCATGGCATGTTTATGTTATGAAGTGAAGTGGGGGTTTTGCTTTCGGTTCATAGATACCTTATGATCTAATACGCATGAGCTGTCATATGTCGTGCTCGACATAGTATCTGTTTACGCCATATTGCTTGTCAAGATCTATGCTCTATCATACAATTCATTACATTATTAGAGTGGTCAGTGCTAAGCAATTGCTTTGTCTGCCTTTCTTTTTCCACAGCATCTTGTCTGAAATCCTCCAAGCCAAATACTATAGTGCTATCCGGGCTTAGTGGCAGTGGCAAAACTACCCTTTTCTACCAGGTAACTGCTGTTCTTTCTGTCTGTGGGGTGTAGTGTTTTACAAGTGAGGACAAGGTTGTAGTATCTAATTTGCAAAATAATCTTGTCTGAAGTCTGAACATCGTTTTACGTGTTAAATTCTAGCAGGACATCTCTTTCCTGTTTGGTTGGATTTTGTTTTCCTATATAGTATATAGCTGAAGGCTTGGTTAGACTAGTCTATGCTCATATCTGGTTCTACAAGTTCTGCATTGCGATACCATTAATAACCTGCACTATATTCTTTTATTCCTTTTGTCTATTATTAGACAATTTGGTATTCATATCAATACCGTTGTAACAAGTAGGTGGGTTATGCTATCTTTTATTTCTCTGCTAATTCTGTGTCTGCCTGTCAGCTTCGGGATGGATCAACACATCAAGGAACTGTCACTTCAATGGAAGAAAATGATGACACATTTGTGCTCCATTCGAGCAAGAAAGGGTAAGAAGCTTCTAGAGTTTGTTCTTTTTCCAACATATTGAGATATAAAAAATAAAATGGATACAATAGTTTGTTTCAAGAAACATGCTTTACTTGACTGCAATATTTTTGCTGAACCATCCTATTTCCTTTTTCAGAAAGGGAAAGTAAAACCTGTGCATGTTGTTGATGTGCCTGGCCATGCAAGGCTCAAGCCCAAGCTTGATGAAGTCCTGCCTAAAGCAGCTGGGGTTGTTTACGTTGTTGATGCTCAAGATTTCTTGTCTAGCATGCAAGCTGCTGCGGAGTAATTATTTTGCCATCTGTTTTAGTTTTTATGAAATGACTTTGGTGTCGATAACTCTATACCATCTACTTTTACTTGCTTTTGTGCTTGATTTAAATTAGAAGTGTGATGAGGAGCCTTCTTCATATCACAAGATTGCAGAAATTGTTGTGTTTGATTTTTTTCTTATTGTAGTTAACATCGTGTGACTAGCAGCCTTCTCTACTTTCTAAAAATTGCAGAAAAAATTACTATATTTTTATCATTTGTTAATGTTGTTAAAATCGTAAAAAATTACTCTGTTTGATCATTTGTTAATGCTGTTAAAATTGCATAACAATATTACCATCCTTGTGGCAGGTATCTATATGACATTCTGACAAAGGCTACTGTAGTGAAGAAAAAGGTTCCTGTGCTTATATTCTGCAACAAAACAGATAAAGTTACAGCTCACTCAAAGGAGTTCATCAAGAAGCAGTTGGAGAAAGAAATGTAAGGACATCTGTTATGGCGTCGAGCTTTGCTGCGCAAGAAGTAGGGAGGTGAGTAAGGAGGAAGGGGTCGATCTCGTTTGCTGCGGCGGCAGGGAGCCGTGGCTGCTCGCGAGAGTTGCTGGACGAAGGGAACAGGAGGTAGGAGGCGCCAGGCGCCCAAGGGAGATAAGTATATCTCAATCCTGGGCTAACCCCTTCTCATTAACCGAATCAAACTCTTATAGTGTTTACAAGATGGACTCTCCAACCAACTCCAAAGATATGGCTAACAAACTCTAACAGACTCCCTAGATTACCGACTAAGACTCCAACTCCAACTAAACTACTCCAGCCGACTAGGCTGGTCCTTCCTGAACCGGACTCAACCTGAAACCAGCGACTCAGCCACTAGATGGCTTAACCTTCCTCTTCCTCTGGTAAGTGTTGCCGTACATAACATCTCTCCCTCCCTTCGGAAACAGCTCGTCCTCGAGCTGGAACTCCGGGTAAGCCTCCTTGAAACTGGTCACCGGCTCCCAAGTGGCCTCTGATGCTGGATAATCTGCCCACTGGATCAGCACATGCCACTCGTCCCTGCTGAGGCGCGCACGAAGCACCCGTTCCGGCTGGAGCAAAGGACGGCCGTGGCGTAGAGGTGGCAACGCTGGTGGCGACGACGGAGGAGGACCCTTGAACGGCTTGAGGACACCAACGTGGAAGACATCATGAATCTTGGCGCTGTCCGGCAGCTGTAGGCGGTAAGCAACCTCGCCCACACGCTCCAGAACCTGAAATGGCCCAGCAAACTTGGGGCCAAGCTTCCCCTTGCTGCCAGGACTGACGGACTGCGTGTGTCGCAGCAGGCGCAGCAGCACCCAATCGCCTACTGCAAACTCCAGGTCGCGGTGCTTGGCGTTGTAGAAGCGACGAGCATGCTCCTGTGCCTGCAAGAGCCGGCCACGCACCTCAGCAAGAAACTCGTCACGATTGACGAGCATAGCGTCCACCGTGTCAGTCCGGGCCGCCCCTTGAGAGTAAGGCAGAAGCTCCGGCGGCTCCCGGCCATAGACCACCTGGAACGGCGTTGCTCGCAGGGCTGTGTGATAGGCTGTGTTGTAGCAGAACTCGGCCCAAGGAAGCCAATCCAGCCAGTCACGCGGCCGATCTCCAGTGAGGCAGCGGAGGTACATCGCGATGGTCTTGTTCACTGCCTCAGATTGCCCGTCCGTCTGCGGGTGAAAGGCCGAGCTCATGCGTAGCTGAACACCGGCCTGGCGGAACAAGTCACGCCAGACGTGGCCGGTGAACACCGGATCCCGGTCACTGACGATAGACTCCGGAAACCCATGGAGGCGAACAATCTCCTGGAAGAAGGCCCGAGCGACGGACGAAGCTGTATAAGGATGGCCCAACGGAATGAAGTGGGCAAACTTCGAGAATCGGTCGACGACGGTGAGGATGACGCTCTTGCCGTGGACGCCGCGGATCATGGAGCTCAACGTCCACTCATGTGTGCTCCGGTAGCCCTCCCGTGAACAAGCGGGTTCTGGCGATCCGGCGAGAGGTGGCCGGCATGGGCAAGCCGGGCTGGAACGCGATCCCAGTGCGCTTCCACGTTCGAGGTGAACGGGAGGCGCGCCAGGTCGGCGAGGTGGTTGGTCTTGGCGGCGGCCGAGCGTTCTTGACAGAGGCGTCGAAAATCGTCCCAAGAAGGCCGCCCATTGTCGCTCGGGTTGGAATACCAGAGCTGTGCGCGCCCCGTCATGTGGAACGAGGCGAGCCACACCCAATCGGCGGACCGGGTTTGCTGGCCCCGGAAAAACTGCTCACACTTGAGCAGCCATCCTAGGGGGTCCTCTGTGCCGTCGAACGTCGGGAACGTGAGCTTATGAAAGCGCGGCACAGAGTTGGGGCTCTCAGAGTCCGAAGACGCCGGGCCGTTGGATCGAGGCGGCCGGCGATGGCGTCGACCCGTAGTTGTACCCTCTCATGATCTCGGTCGTCGTGGGGACCCGTGACGGCGACCGCGGAAACCCGTTGGGGAACAAGGTCTCAGCGGCCGGCGCCGTCGTCGCCCGGAGAGCTGACCCGCCGCAAGGCCAGGTGACGAGGCGGGAATCGAAGGCGTGATAGGCAGCGGTGGTGTGGAGAACAGGGGGAACAGCGGCGGCGGCGGGGTAGGTAGTGTCGGGCGGGAAGGCGGGGAAAGCCCCCAAAGCTGGCGGACCGGAGTTGGAGCTGGATGCCCCGCTCTCCATGGCTGACATGCGGCGAGAGTTCGAGAATTGACGAACAGGGGTGCCCATCATGGTGCCGATGCCATTGATTGCGGTGACAATATCAGCGTTGGTGACATCTTGGGAGAGGGTGGGGATGACGGGCGCGGGTTGGGTGGTGGCAAGAGCGGAGGTGGTGACGGCGATTGCATCTGTGATGGCGGGGCTGGAGACGGTGGTGGCAGCGGTGGTGGTGGTGACAGCGGCGGAGGTGGAAGGGACGACGGGGGTGGCTGGAGGAGCAGACATGGTCTCTGATACCAGGTTGTTACGGCGTCGAGCTTTGCTGCGCAAGAAGTAGGGAGGTGAGTAAGGAGGAAGGGGTCGATCTCGTTTGCTGCGGCGGCAGGGAGCCGTGGCTGCTCGCGAGAGTTGCTGGACGAAGGGAACAGGAGGTAGGAGGCGCCAGGCGCCCAAGGGAGATAAGTATATCTCAATCCTGGGCTAACCCCTTCTCATTAACCGAATCAAACTCTTATAGTGTTTACAAGATGGACTCTCCAACCAACTCCAAAGATATGGCTAACAAACTCTAACAGACTCCCTAGATTACCGACTAAGACTCCAACTCCAACTAAACTACTCCAGCCGACTAGGCTGGTCCTTCCTGAACCGGACTCAACCTGAAACCAGCGACTCAGCCACTAGATGGCTTAACCTTCCTCTTCCTCTGGTAAGTGTTGCCGTACATAACAACATCTCTCTCGTCCCAACATTTATTGTAATTGCATAATTAGAAATTGAATGACTCAAACCCAGTAGTGCATAAATGTTGTGACCATGGTGCTTATTCCTAGATCTGATGTGCAGCAGGATTGAATCCAATGACTTTTACATGATATGAAGCTGCAAATGTAAACGGAATTTATTTGGGTTGCAGCATAGTAGCAGTTGGTCTTGCATATCCCCTTTTCTGATCCCAGACAGATCTATGGTCCCTATATAACTTGTAGACACCTTTAAGGGAGCATGCAAAAAACATGTGAACCAGTCTCCAACTGATATGAAATATTGGATTCATAAGGTTTCTAATGGCTGGCCGCCTTTTCCATGTCGTAGAAACAAGCTTCGGGAATCAAGGAATGCCATATCATCAGCTGACATCTCTGATGAAGTCCAGCTAGGGGTCTCTGGAGAGGCATTCAACTTCAGCCAGTGCCAGAACAAGGTGGCTGTTGCTGAGGGTGCTGGTACAACCGGCAATGTTTCGGCTGTCGAGGAGTTCATCCGTGAACATGTGAAGCTGTAGATTGTTCTTATTGTTCTCAGGGCTGCAAATGATTCACCTGATGAAGCAAGACATCCATTGCATAGACCATCAGGTCCTCAGACGATGTTTTGAGGCACAATCATATTCTGCACCGCTTGAGCTAACCCATGTTAAAGGTGTTACATGTTGATTGTGAATTAATGCTTGGCAGTCATCAGGTATGAATAGAGGCTGTTAAGAACTATCTCTGGCCATGGTGGTTTTGCTTGATAAGGTTGATATTTCCCTGATTTTTATCAGTCTCTGTTATAAACTCTGGTTGTAGTTCCAAGCAACAGTCCAGATCTGATCAAAAGCATTGGATATGAATAGTCTGTTAAGAACTGACTGTGTGTTCCAAGCAACATTCCAGATCTGATCAAAAGCATTGGATATGAATAGTCTGTTAAGAACTGACTGTGTGTGTTTTTTCTGAAGTAACTCTTTTTATATGGTGAGACACTGTAAGACAGGCCTCACCTTTCGGAAGCAGAACACGGAAGGCAATTGGATAGCTATGGGGTATTGATAGTCTCAGAAACATACAGTGTCTTTGTTGGGCAGCTGTGCGACAGAACACCATTCCTTTTGTATCTGAAAATGACCTTTTTTTAACCGAAATATCCTGTGGTAGTTTACACAACAGGAAATGGAGAAATTGTATAGATCAAAACCCATGTGTTTGTGCATCAACATTCTTTTTTATTCCTAGCTGCAACTCGCCGAGTATGTTTTAGAATGGCCCTGCCCATGGTAGGATCATGCATCAATATGAAATTTGGTAACTCAAACTGCTGTCTTGCGAGCGATGATGGACCAAAAAAAAGAGATGAATCGAATGGGATGGATCTGGTCTATAACTATAATTCTGGTAACAATTGCTATCGTTGCTTCACTTGCGTTGGTCAAGGGTCAGACGGATCCAAGAGCAAGACAATGCATCAAGTCGCTTAGTGGTTACACTTACACAGTGAAATACAGATATTCGGATACCCTTAAAAGGGCCTAAATCGAAACAAAAGCCCATCGGAGGGGGCGGGCCCGACCCATGAGCGAGCAGAACCAACGAGCCCCGTTCGTCTCGTACGAGCCGAGCTGTGAGCGAGCAGAACCAACGAGCCCCGTTCGCCTCGTGCGAGCCGAGCTGTGGCGAGCAGAACCAACGAGCCCGTTCGTCTCGTGCGAGCTCGAGCTCGACCGACGCCCCACTACGTTGCCTCGAGCGAGCTCTCATCGGGGGCGGGCTCCTCGGGCACGAGCTCGAGCTCAACTCCTTGACCACTCTCCGCCTTGAACGAGCTCTCACGGGCCGCGAGCTCCCACACAACGCGACCTCGAGCTCGAGCTCGACCGACGAGCACAACTCCATCTCAAACGAGCTCTCGGGATTGTATAGTTCTCCTCCAACAAAGGGCTTGGGCCACGATGCGAGATCAACGAGGGCCGCGACTATCTGTCGGGAGCCGCGCCTACGGCGAGATATCGGCAGGGGAACAAGATCCCCCCAGGCACGCGCGGTATGGCTTGTCAGATCACACCATGCCGCGCCCGAACATGACGGACAACGGCTACAAGACAAACTCGACCTCGACAACGACTGTCGAGCTCTCTAGTGAGCTCTCCCTGTCCACATGTTTTCTGCGGCGCACAACACCCGCATTTACGTCCAGGGCGCCGCCACCCGGCCGACCGCGGACAACGGCGTGTGTTTGGCTGATGATGGGATGTGTTGTCGACGATTGCGGCGCCGGCGAGCTCGATGCTCCTCCACGACCGACCACCGAGCTCAGAGCTCGGCGACCGGGCGTCTGGGGCATCGAAAAACGGAGCCGCCCCCTACAAACTCTGCAAGGACCGGCGAGCAGACTATGGCGTAGGGCGGCGGCGACGTCGCCGCGCGACGCCGGGCGGTCCGGCGTGCCCTGAAACCTGCATCATTTTCCCTTCCACTCCTGCAATTTTGTACTCCCTCTCCCCCAAGTCCTTCTCTCGGTGGTCTCTTGTATCTCCCCTTGCGACTATAAAAGGGGCGTCGGCCATCCGAGGAATGCAGGTTCTCTAGCTCCCAAGCATTCCAGCCTCCAACACACCCATTCGCACACACTTACAGAGACTTGGGAGCCCATCTCCCTCTCCCCGCCCGCTTGTACTCACCCCTGTACGAGTCCTTGAGCTCGGATAGTGCAAATACTAGACTAGGGTGCTCGATCTTACCCCGAACCAGTATAAACCTTGTGTCATTGTTCCTTGAGCTAGGTCATCGTTGCACACATTAGCCGGTCGATTCGTGACCGTGATATACGACCACGACAGTTGGCCTCAAGCAATCATATTCCAAAAATCACACATTCAACAACAATCCTTCAAAACTTGAAAATGACTTCTGATGAACTTATTAGAACAGCTAGAGATCTAGCAATTAGGTCTTGCATAACCATCATTGTTGATGACCAAAATTTTGAAACGAATCTGGCAAATTTTGGTCATCGCTCAAAATGGAAGATCTAAAATTTGAAGTCTTGAAAAGCTAGCTTAGCAGCTTCCCTTAACTAGCTAGATCATAGATTGGACGTCACCATTGTGTAGCACTCGTTGACCTGAGTAAAATGTATTTATACTCCCCATACCCAAAAAAAACTTAATTTAGGACAAGTTTTTCGGTCAAACATTGAGAATATATTTGTAAGTTATTGAGTTTGCAAATGTAAAAACTATATAAATAGATTTGTCTTGAAAAATACTTTCGTAAAAGTATACGTTTTACTCTTCGATAAATATTTTTTTAATACCAAGAGGTTGAAGTTATGTTTTGGAGACCGTATCGCTTAAAACATAAGTTCTTTAGATATGGAGGGAGTATAATCTTAGTTGAATTTGGGTGGGAGCAAAATGGCTATGGAATGTCCATACTTGTGAAACTAAACCTTATCTAAAATTGGCAAAGCTAGATTTTAGGAAGGTTTGAGTTCAAGTTGTGTAATCTAGCAGTGTAAACGATTATGACTTATTCCCCACGCTAGATCCCTCCACCCAATAAATTTACTGAGGTCCCACCGCTTGATGGCCTCGAACTGGGACTGAGATTCGGTGACATTGCCCGGTGACATTGCCGGTGACATTGAGTCAGCGGCGTGTGGGACCCACGTGGGCCCGAAAAGACGTGGGTCCCACACGCCGGTGACTCAATGTCACGGGGAATGTCACCGGCAATGTCACCGAATCTGCGTCCCCTCGAACTGCATCTTTACATTTTTCATATTTTTAGCTAACGCCTAATGCCTGGGCGTCAGGACAGGGCGTCACGTCCCGATGCCGCTACGACACCTCGTGCGTCGCTCCCACGTCCGCATCCCACCCCAGCACCTGTGCCCGGGTCGGGGACTGGCGCCCCACATGGGGAAACCACGTGGGCTGACCTCGGGCTGCAGCCCAACGGTAGCGACAGTGCGCCGTGCAACACCCTGATCTACTTTTGCAATGTCAACATGAAACCTTTGCGACGTACCATTTGGAGCATATAATTGAAACACCATTGCAACAAATGTGTATCATTCCGATGTACTTTTAAAATATCCAGATGTAATACTTTTTGCAACGTAAAAAGAAAAGATAGATGAAACACTTGAGACATGCGTCTAAAACACTTGCAACATACGTGTAAAATGAATAGATGAAACATTGAGAACAGACGCTAGCAACGTATATATATACGTGTGCAACCATTGTCTTAATTGGTGACTAGGCGTCGCTAGCTGACAAGGAAAACAGAGGATACGTGAAGAACCGAGAGATCGATGGTGTACGGTGTTGGTGAGCCTGGAGCCAAGGGCCGCTGCGAAGGCGAGGTGCTCGATCGCGTGCCTGCAGCCGGACCTCCCATACCGCGTCATTTTGTGACGTGACGACGTGGTTTGGACCCAGCAGGGTCGATCAAAGCTAGGTGTGTTGTATGTGAGAGAGATGCATATATGCTTGTGTGATGGATGGCGTGTTCTAGCATGCATCGACCGTAACTGATGTGTTCGTGTCACCTCCGTTTCTTTTTTCAGGTAGGAAAAGAGGGAAACAACCCTGCAAATGCTTGTAGTTGAAGATGAGTGTGAGCATTGCATTGCATTGCATTGCATCGTCGAGCTTTGTCATGATCATATTGTTAGAGAACTCTGCCGTTTCTGTTGTACATATATGCGAACGGAAGAGAAGACCTGGAAGGCATCTCGATCGATCGGTGGGCGCGGCGTCCATCATCGTCCAGCATAAGACGTTCGATCGCTTACACGGAAACCCGGCGCCGTTTCCACTGCACTGTCTCTGCTAGCTGGCTCTCCCCGTCTGTATGTACGCTGGGCCCTCACACCATCCGTCCGTCTCGCTCACTCCCTAGCTTTCCTCTCTATAAAACATACTCATGGAGGCATCTCTCACAGCCACAGCATCATCTCCAGACGTGTACTCTGTCTGTAGGTGATCCCTCTTGGTTCCATACAGGTTTGGTTTACAGATGTGTTGATTTTAAGAGATTTTGATTGATGGATCTCTTTGCTGCCTGCTAGGATCGATCCATCTTTTTTTAAGAGATCTTGATTGATGGGTCTCTTTGCTGCCTGCTAGGATCGATCCATCTTTTATTAATTATTTAGTTGGCGGGTGCATGCATGTATGTAACTCTATGCTATATCTGCTACAGCCTAGCGGAGGAAGGAGGGAAAGATCCATGGACATGAACTCCAGCACCAGCACTGCAGCAGCATCGGCTCCCCACAACCACCACCAGCTGGTAACTTAATTCTGCTCCATATACAAATCATCCCTTTCATGTTGGATGATGCATGGTGTAGAGTGATTGGTTTGTGTCTGAAAGAGATAGCAGGTGAGGCACATACATAGGATTTGGGGGGGGGTTGTGGATTAATTAGGTGTAACACCAGTGACCAAGGAATTGGCACTAGTTTGGGGCTAGGTGAGGGCAGGAGTGTGTGTTAGCCAGGTATGGTACCGACAACACCGTAGGTAGAGGGAGGTGGAAATGAGGCGACTCGAGGGGTGTTTAGTGTTAAAAATGATTCAAATAGATTATTGGATTAAACTGATTATTGGCATCTAAAGATTTTGGTGACAAGTTTCATAAGTAGACTAGGGATATAGGTCCTATATGGATTGATGAGATCAGGAAAGACAAAAGTGGAACCTATAACATACATATTTGGTTTTGGTGTGTCATTATACATATGTACTAGCACACAACAGAATAATCTACCATGAAAAAGCATGACTGATTGTGGTTATCTCACAATCTAGCCACTACAGAAAATCTTCACTTTATTTCCATCTAAGAAGGTAATACACATTTCGTTCTATGGTTTTGAACAAGCTTGTACTTCACGATATTTAATTAGTTAAATCACGAAGTTTGGTGATAAGTGTAATATAGATAATTATTTCTCTCTTTTTTTTTTTGTGGTGCTAATAATGGCTCTCACACATGTTAATAATTTGTGCATCATGCAGGATGCGATGGTGTCATCCCTCATTATAAAGGAGGAAGCAAAGGAATCCAAAGGAGGCACATGACATGCAGCAGGCAAGTTCCAATGGGGAGCATAAGCCGCGGCCGCAGCCGCAGCTACCGGAGGCGCTCAAGTGCCCACGCTGCAACTCCAACAACACCAAATTTTGCTACTACAACAACTACAGCACGACGCAACCGCGTTATACTGTAAGGCCTGTCGCCGCTATTGGACACATGGTGGTGCCCTCCGCAATGTGCCCATTGGCGGTGGGTGCCGCAAGAACAAGCGCACCTCTGGATCCTCCGCAGGCTCTGGCACCTCATCGTCCTCATCCGTTGCCTATTCACCATTATCCCTTGGCACCAACACTAGCTCCAACAAGATGAGCATCAACACACATCAAATGATGTTGCCTAGCATGATGATGTGTGCCCCAATAGTGACAAACTTATTTCCCAATGTGCTCCCGACACTTATGTCAACATGTGGAGGTAGCAGCTTCAACTTCACCATGGACAACGGGCAGGTCTCCCAACCCTTCATGCCAATGTCACTATCCAATCAGGTGTCAATGCCACTATTGGATGGAGAGAGTGGGACAATGCCATCTTTGTTGGAGATGATGAGAAGGGGTCTTCATAGTAGCAATAGCTACGACGCAGGTCTTGCAATGAGTGGTGGAAACAAGGGAATGGACATGCCATTTCCGCTGCTATCATATGATGCAACACATGGGCATGGGTTGAGTGGCTCAACCATTAATGATGACAGGCAGTTGGTGGGGACTCAACAAGAAGTGGACATAGACAGTGCTTTTGTAGGGTTTGCTAGAGTGCAGGAGGAGGAGGTGGGGGATAACAAGGCCATGGTGAAGAGCAACAAGAAAAAAACAATGGTGGGTCATTATTGAATCACTACTGGACCAATCCCAACAACAATAACAGTAACAATAAAGGGTAAGTAATGCAATTTGACAGGCTAAAAGGTGCTGCAGTTGCAAACAATGTAATTGGATCGTAGTACTGGTGAAACTAGAAGAGTCTAGTAAGTCTAGGACGCATGCATTTTGATTTGTTTTCTTTTTGTCATGATTGCAAGTCATCATGAGTCAGCTTTTTGTTCATTTGCATGTTTTGATGAGTCGATTTGCAATAATCCATATATCATTGGACAATTAATCATTCGTTTGGATCATTAGTTCTACTAGTGGATATTTTTCTTGTTTTCCCGCTTCTTTAATTTATTTGTTAACTAGTTTAGTACTTATTTTGGATGGATGAAGCGGTCTATATACTGTTGGTAGTAATAATTTTACTGTAAATATCTACCTTTCGAATGTTTTATTCCTTTTATTTTAGCTTTTAATGAGACGAATTAACAACCCTTGATACATAGAAGTATATATGCATGGATCTCTTACTGTCTTAATTGCATATGTGCATGCATGGTACATAACACCACTACTTGCTTCATATAGTCTATGGCATGCACGAGTTATGCACGTTCCATAATGTGTCATTGTTCTTCTTAAGGTATCTTATTTGGTACATATCTTTAGAAAGAGGATCTACGTGTTATATGATTAATCACACTCTCAAATCTAGATCTAGCGTCCAAATCCAAATCATATTTCTGGCTCCAAGCAATTTGGTTCATAGTAGTGACGAAAGTAACGAAACGAGGTCAAGATCAGTCGGAAGTGGAAAGAAAACGTTCAGCCCCACTGTGAATTTCGTTGGAAACCCCTGTGGTTCCGATGATCCCCACTGTGAACAGATTCGTTAACTATTCAGATTGCCAAAGCACTTGGTACCATTGCTAAACAAGAAGAAAAGAGAAAGATGTGCCATCTGCTTGGAAGACACCGGCATTACCAAAATTCATGTGGTGGAAGGTTGAGCACAAGAAGCATGTGAAAGTTAAGCTGCTGAATGGAACTCTCCCTGCTTGCCCACAAGAGGGATACGCCACAAAGCTAAGCGTGGAGGGTTCAGGGTTATTTCTTTCACCATGGCGTCCAAAAGATATTTACTGCCCATACCCCAAGTGTTCAGCCTTGATGTTCTTGGGGAAGTGATTCATCTGATGCAAGAGTCGTCCTCAAGGTACACAGCTGCTGATGCTTCCACATTGAGGAAGTGTGTGAAATGCTGAGGCTCCTTTTGCTTGAGCTGTAAAGTCCCATGGCATGATGGTATGAACTATGAGTTGCTATGAGTACAAGATGAGGTATCCCCACGCTCGCCCCAGAAGATGCAAAGTTACAGAACCTTGCGCGCGGCAGCAGCTGTGGCGCCAATGTGTGAAATGCAAGCACATGATCGAACTTGTGGAGGGCTGCTACCACATGATCTGTGTGTAAGGCCCCATTCTCTCTATTATTCCATAAATTGCTCCACGAATTGATATAACAAAATTTCGAATAAAAAAAGACATTTGATGATGCTAAGACACCTTTGCATTTGTATATACATACATGTAGTTAGAGATGCATGATGCTGCTGAGGCATGCCATTCCGGGAGATTCTCATGGCGATCAAAAAGAAAAAGGTATGACGAAACACATGGAAGTTATGCTACTCCGTTGAATGGCCCCACGTTGCCCACAACTTGGTTGCACTACCATGCTCACTGTGGAGGAGGGTATTGCTACCGTCACGGCTTTTGGAGATGATGGTGCAACGTGTGAAGGAAGAACATATCCATCGAAGCCAAAGGATTTATTGTCCATACACCAAGTGTTCGGCCCTGATGTCCTTGTGCGAAGTGCAAGCAGGATCATCGTGCTTAGAATACATGGATCATAATAAGGGCACTCCCAATGGTGCATTAATAATAGTTTCTATCTCTATTAAATAGCTTGACAACTAAGCAAAATGATGATGTGACAGCCTAATTAATGAGGAAAGAGAGCACAAATCATAGAAATGGTTTCTTTATGGAGAAACCATGTCTACTCTTGACCCAATGCACAAGAAACCATGAATTTGCCATTGGGGAGAAACCACTAGTTTCTATGAGATTAATGCAACTCTTCTCATTGGTGAAATTGGGAGAGAGAAAGAGAAAACAATTATTACTCGAAGACACTACCATTGTGAAGAATGGTTTCTATAGATGATTTCTTGTGCTATGGAAAGCGTGTTAGTTTCTTCCATTGGGATTTCCCTAATACTACGACATTGGGAAGTGCGTCAAGTGTGGGGGCCTATGTGTGTAAACTGTAAGGTGGCATGGCATGAGAGGTTGACCTGCCTTGAGTACCAGAGACACTACCCATATGGTGGTCCTGAATATGAAAGGTTACACAAGCTTGCGATCAAACATCTATGGAAGCAATATGAGAGATGCAACTACATGATCGAACTTGCAATGGGTTGCGCGCATACATAACCTGCGTGTAAAGTTACGCGCACATTGTCTTATGTACTCGAACTTTTGCTTGCACTTTTCCTTGAAATGAATCAATTTAATTATTTCAATTTTACTACGATGCATTAGCTAAGATTAGGATGCTTGGTGCAGGTATAGATTTTGAGTTGGTAGTTGAGCTGCTAAACCCTTTTATATACGCATTGTTGAGTTTGGAGTTGAGCAGCAATGACTTGTTCCATAATACATTATGATTTTGCATTGCTTGGCAAAACAAATTATATTGATTGGGATGTGTGGAGACATCACTGAAAGTGAAATGACACCTGACTTTTTGTGAATCTTAGCCGGGGGAGGGGGCGTTTCCCCACCTTATCATTTCAAAAGAACCCCCACTCCCTACCAAATGAAGGGAGTGATTTTGGATACAAAGTTGTAAATGAGCGCGCCAGCCAAGAAGGACATTTACAAGTGAAGAAGGGAGGCGTTTGCGCCAAATTAACAGGTCATCACAAACTCTAGCTAACACCAAACGAGAACTGAAAACTTCTTGACGAAAGACATGGCTGTTCTTGGAGTCCCAGATGCGCCAGAGGATGGTGAGGAAGACTGCAAATGGCTCTCTTGCTGACCAGATGGTGTCATCAGACAAGGGCATCGCTTCCTCCAGGTTGATCATTCTCCAGATCAGAACGCTTTGGGCACATCCAAAGAAGACGTACGTGCCCCTGTCCTCCTCAGGGGGTGTTCAGTTCCTACTACAGGAACCCAAAAAGTCTTCAGTTCACCGTCATATCAAATCTCTTAACGTATTTTTGAAGCATTAAATGTAGATAAATAAAAACTAATTGTACAGTTTGGTTGAAAAGTGCGAGGCGAATCTTTTAAGCCTAACTAGTCTATGATTGGACAATAATTACCAAATACAAACGAAAAGTGGTGACAGTAGTCAACCCAAAAATATTTCACCAACTAAACACCCCCTGAAGAACAAATTGAACTTACTGTGTCACATCACTAGCTACTAGGTGTAGAGAGACACACCTCGATCATTCTGCTGCCACCAAATCTATATCTATACCTATCAGTACCATCTTTTTTTCACCCTTTTTTCTGCCTACTTTTTCTGCCCGCCTTTCTGCCTTTTTTGTCCGCTTCGTATCGGCGTTGTATTCGTCCGGGCTGAGCTTAATCAGGAGTCCGTGAGAGTCCGTGTCGTGCTTGCCCCCGTGTTGTGCTTGCCCCGCTCCGTCGGGCCACATCTGCGGTGTCCACATCGAATACAGGAATAGGGCCTACTGCTACTACTCTGCTAGCTCCAAGAAAACGATTATTTAATTTCAGTTGCAGGAAATGAATCCCTGGCAAAACTGCGTGCGCTTGTGGCCATCTCTGTGTCATACTGACGAAGTACTGAAATAAGAACTGAAGCAACTGAGTACAGTATGCTGCTATGGGCGACTGCTACTCTAACGTCAGTGTTAATTTCAAGTAGTTGAGGTAGATCGATCGGTCAGGGAATATATAAATTTAACTCCGTATGTGAAATACTGACAGGGACTGAGTAGAGTCTACTGTATATTTTAGCATTTTATAAAATGGTTAGTTTCCAGTCCTCAGTAAAGTTCGCCTGAGTGCCTGACTGCACCACAAAGCATAGCAGCATACTCGGTAGAAAATTGCATGTCATATTTTATTTGGTATGCTTGGTAGAAAATTGCATAGAAGTTACCTGCGAGATGCTCAAATACAGAAAGTCTGAAACACAAACAAAAAAAAAAGTAAATAAGGATGCTAACAAAATACTTAAATATACTATTAGATACTTGCCACTACTGAAGTCATGATATGAGTTGTAAAGCTATTGACAAAAAAAATACTGACAAATACTGAAAGCTACCGAGAACTACCGACAAAAATACCTACATGGTTCTGACAAAATAATACTGACGAAAATACTGCTAAAATATTGGAAGATATTGACAACTACTGACAAAATACCAAAGATACTGATAAATAATATATAGAAGGTATGCGAGAACTACTGAAATACTTGATAAACAAGATACTCGGACATACTAACAATATACTTGGAGATACTGACTACTACTCAGAGATACTGAGAACTACTCGGAGATACTTGAGACATACCGACAAAAATACTCGAGAGATACTGACTACTACTCAGAGATACTGAGAACTACTCGGAGATACTGATAAACAAAATACTCAGACATACTGACAAAAATAATGATAAACAAGATACTCATATGTATTGACAAAATACTCGAAGATACTGACTAATGCCCAGAGATACTTGATAAACAAGATACTCGGACATACCGACAAAAAACATGAAGATACAGACAACTACTTAGAGATATTGATAGCTACTCAGAGACACTGAAAAATACATAGGATGTCGTAGTTCGTAACTCTCGTAGTACTTGTGAACATTTTATATTCCGAATCTCTCACTCTCTCAGTACATGCGAGGAGAAAAGACCGCCGGTGGGAGGTGAGTTGGTGGTGGGCGCTCGTGGCCGGTGACTTACTGGTGAGACCCGGTTGGGGCGCAAACTTGGGGAGGAACAAGGGGAGGGGTTGTGTGCGAGGTGTCTGTGGACTGCAGGTCGGGCGCTAGTGGCTGGAAGGTGGCCAGGCCTCCCGCGAGACCGGCGTCAACGACGTGGTGGGTCACCGGGAAGGTTGGCGCCGCTGAGCGGTCGATCCAGTATCTTCAAGTATTGTGTCCGTATTCTTGTTAGTAGCTTTGATATATTTCAGTAGCTGTTAGTACAACATAGTATCGTAGCTTTGGTATAATTCAGTAGCATTCAGTACAACATAGTATCATTATATTTTATTTTTTGGTTAGTACAATCGTTCAGTAAAAATATAGTATCATCCTGTATCCTTTTCTTGGTCACTAATCAGAACAATCCTGTACTTTTGTCAGTATTTTGACTCAGTATTTATTAGTATTGTTCAGCATTAGTTAGTATTTGTACAACGCTCTAACTCTAATGGTTGTCAGTATGTTTAGGTATCTATTTGTATCATAGAGTAGTAGCTGTCGATTACACTACAGGAATCCGCTTCTTTGCCGAGTGCAAAGAAGTTTACCGCAGTGGCAAAAAGTCGGGCACTCGACAGCGAGTAACTTTGCCGAGTGCCAAACCGAGCACTTTCGGCAAAGACCCCCTTGCCGAATGCCGAGTGCCCGGCCGGCGGCGGCGTGCAAAGACTCGGAAAAACAATATATTTGCCGAGTGCTTGGCCATCGGCAAAACAATACACTCGACAACGGATAACGAGGATGAAATGGCCACGTTCTCCGTCACCTTTGCCGAGTGTCCAACGTTAGGCACTCGGCAAACTGGGCACACTTTGCCGAGTGCCTCACCTATAAGCACTCGGCAAATTAGTCCTTTCTTGGAGTGACGGACTGGCACTCGGCAAACTATGGATTTTTTTTTTTGTTTTTCCGTCCCATATTTTTTTGTGTGGCCTTGGAATGGTAATTACATATCATTTTCACAATTTGGGACAATTTCAAGTTGTTTTGCTATATTTCATGAAATATTTCTATTTTCTTGCATTTTACGGACCACTCCAAATTTGAACTGCAACTACATGAAATAATGGACTGTGGTCATTCAAAAAATGTTATTCATGATGTTTGGCATATGTTTAGGCTCAATCCGGGGACTCGCGTGAAATTTCGAACATTTATGTGCCGGAACATGACGAGTTACATGCGGGAAAGGTGTTTTTAAATTCTATAAAATCCAAACAAAGTTCAAAAATCACGAAACTTGGCGAGGTATCTTGTCATCTCATGCGGAGGCTGTGGAAAAAATTTGAAAAACTTTCGAGCAAGTTGTGACGTCGGACGCTTGAAACCCGAACATATCCACACTAGTTCATGTGGCGGTTGTTTCAATGTTACGGTTGACAAAATCATATGTATTGACAAAATCACGCTTGTTTCAATGTTACGGTTGTAATATTGCAGGCCCGATATGGCGAGTTGGAGGCCAGGCGGGGAGGCCCAGTGGCGAGTTTGAGGCGGGCGGGTGGCCCGCGAGGCCCATCGGCGGGAGTTGCGGGCGATCCAGCAATACTACGGTGCGCCCGGTGCGGGGCGTGGCGAGCTACTTCCGGGGCCTCCGGATCCCGGGTGTGACCCGCCTCCATTGCCTCCCTCCTTTGTTCGCTCCACCCCGTTTCCCGTTCCTCCTCCTCCCGGACTCCGGTGGTATATTTTTGTTGTCTATTTATTTGGCTGTGCGGCTCACTGCGGTACTAATGAGATCGCCTCTCCTTTGTGCAACCACGGTCGGCGGGTTCGAACCCGACTCCTCCAGTGGCCCTTCTCCACCCCATCCGGCCTATCCGGTCGGCCCGACTCCACGCGGTACACGTGGCGGGTAGCGTTCCTCCTCGGCGCGCGGCGGCCACTACGGGCTTCCCCACGCCCCACCACACCACGGGTGGGCGTTCCGATCGGCGCCGCGGCACGGGTGGTATCCGGGGCAAGGTGGGGGCTCTTCCGCACCGGGGAGGCCACGGTTCGGGGCCGTCAAGTTGAGGTGGTGGTGATGGATTTATTTCGATGTTGGACATGTTGCATTGTGATGGATATAGTTTCGATGTTGGACATGTTACATTTCGTTTGGATGTTGGACATGTTTAATTTCGTTTGGATGTTGGACTATATGTGTGAATTTGTGATATATGTGGATTATATATGTGGATTTGTGAATTATGTGGATTATATATGTGAATTGGTGATATATGTGGTCTATGATATATATATGAATGCTTATGGTATATGTATGTGTTGATGGAGGCTGTGAATCAATAGAAAACAAAAAAAAAAATTAATTTCCCAGCTTTGCCGAGTGCCGCGACTCGGCAAAGCCGGGTAACCCGCGGCGAGGAATGGCGGGTTTGCCGAGTGCGGAGGCGGCACTCGGCAAAATGACCATAACTTTGCCGAGTGCCGGCTGAGCGCACTCGGCAAAGAGCATTTTGCTTTTCCATAAAATAATTACTTTGCCGAGTCTTTGGGATATGGCACTCGGCAAAGTTTCAAAAAATTCAAATCTTTGCCCGGTGCGGGCGTCCGGCGCTCGGCAAAGGGGCTTCCACATTTAACGGTCCGCCGTCGGGTTCGCGAAAGTCGCGACATGGCACTCGGCGAACCCTTCGCCCGACTTTGCAATATTTTGGCACTCGGCAAAGAAAGCTTTGCGAGTCGATCTTTGCCGAGTCGCGGTCGCCGAGTTTGGCACTCGGCAAATCCTTCCCGAGTGCGTTTAAGCATTTGCCGAGTGCGGGGCGCACTCGGCAATGAACGCGATTCATGTAGTGGTATCTCTCCAGTAGTTGTCAGTATTTTCTAGTGTTTTCCCTTTTGGTGTTTTTGCTCTAACTCTAATGGTTGTCAGTGTGTTTAAGTATCTATTTTTATTTGAGAGGTGTTTCGGTATCTATTAGTATCATATATACAGTATGTGTCAGCATTTTCTTAGGGTTTTTAATACCCATATTGGTACAGCCACCAAGTGCAGGGCAATACAATATGTTCAGTATCATCTTACTGCTACGAGCCTGTGGCCAAGGACAATTTAATTAAGATATTCAGTATTTTGCTCAGTATCATCTCCAGTATCTTCAAGTACTGCTACTTTGTCAGTATATTGAAGCATACTGCTACGAGCCTGTGGCTAGTGTCCATTTGCATACAATGGATTTTGCGTGGTTGTATGTACAAGTTACCACGAGCGAGAGCTGAACCAGATAGTATCATGAAATAGTATCAAACTGAGCACCAACACTGAATGCTTTCTTCAGCATCTTGAAGCACTAGAGCCCAAGCATGTCCAAGCCTGCAACAGCGTCCATCTCGCTCCCAGGCGAGGCAGCAGTCAGGCGGCAAAAGCATCCAGCCGCCCAGCTCATGGCAACTGCCTTTGGCCGGTAGCCAAGCCTCCATGGCCAGCAGCGGGGTCACGAGGCCGGCAACCGCATCCAGCTCACCTTGCTGCTCTTGCCCAGCAGGTCACAGTTGCATCTAGCCTGCCGCCCGGTTCCGTCGTTGACTCGTGGCTGAGAGCCAGAGCCCCTGGCGCTGTCACTTGAATGAAATGTCGCTGCCGCTGTGCTGGAAGGGACCTGCGCTGATGACCTCCATGCGCCAGATCGAGAAAACAGGGGCCCTATGGTCGCCGCCTTAGAGGAAGAAGGCTCGCCTCGGGCCACGCCACCGTGGATCGGGGCCTGCTGCCGGTGTACTGCCATCGACTGAGGGAGAGAGGAGCCTGCCTGCGGAGGGGGCGCAGACCCAGACCCGGCGAACTCTGATGGACGGGGATGGCGCCTCCCGTGAGCAGTGCCCTGGCAGGCGGTTGTTGGGATGGAGGGCGGCGGGGAGGACCTGAGCGTGGCTGCAACCTGGGTGGAGATGGACGGTGCGGCGGCGGCGGTCTGCTGTCCGTGCTGCGTGAGCAGGTCTCCGCCGGCGGAGGAGTTCCGATGGACCACGTGGTTCAGCGGCGTCCTGCGGACGACGATGCGGCGCCATGTCGAGGCGACGGCGAGACACAGGGTTGAGAAGTGGAGAGGTGGGAACAGGGAGGCGGCACGGTGGCGCTGAGTGAGCCGTCGATGGTGGAAGCTGGTGCGGCGCCGATGTGAGGGTTGCGGCGGCGGCGTGAAGTACGGGAGGCACATAGCTTGGAAGAAAAACGCCAATGGCTGTTTCTGGAAGGGGCTACGTGGCATGTGAGGATTAGAGTTCGGGTTAGGCTCGCCGTTTACTGTTGCCGTAACAGTAAGGGGCCCTTTGGTTTAAGGGTGAATCATAGGAACTTCACAGGATAGGAATAGGATAGGAAAATTTCCTTTCGTAGCCTTTGGATCCGAGCAAAACGAAGAAAACATTCCTCAGGAATTGAATCCCTACGAGTACATTCCGGAGGAAAAAAATAATGAGCTCGAGCTCATGGAAAAATTCTGGCCTTGAAGAGTCGCGAGCTCCAGCCAGCGTCGCTGCATCGCTGCTTTTGGGCTCCAAGACGTCGTCGCTGCACGCCCGCTTGGCCTTCCCACGAACAAAAGAAAAACAAAAAAAAAAAGCAGCCGCCGCTGGTGCGGATCCGGGCGGATCCGTGGCCGCCGGTGCGGGAGCTCCTCCCGGCCGGCGCGGGCGTGCGGGCGCTCCTCCTCGGCACCTGAAGCTCGGCGGGGCGGGCGCCTTTCCCGCCGTGGAAACGCCGGCACTGGATCCGCCGTCGTCGAAAGCCCATGGGCGCGGCGCCGGATCCGCCCGAGGTAGCTTCGCGGAGGAATGGCCGCGCGGTCGCGGTGGAGGCGGTGGGCACCCCCGGATCCGGCGGTGGGTGGCCTCGACGAGAGAAAAGCGCGCCCGCCGTGCACCCCGGTGGTGATGCGGGTCGAGAGAGAGGGAGCGCAGCCCGGCGTGCGGCGAGATTGGAGAATCTGAGAGGGGTGGGACGGATGGCTTTCCACTGCTGCTAGTTTGCTTGCCCTAACACGTATGGCCTTCTATGGCCTTCGGCTCTGGGCTGCACGTCATGAATGGGCCAAGCAACCAAATTGAAAACGGGCCAGTTAATTCAAATTGAGAGCTGCACTGTACAAATCCTATGGTTTTCCTGACACGTTGCCAAAGGGCTTCAAAGTGCATATTCCTATGTTTCTAATTCCACAGGATTGAAGAAGTGCTGACACCTTGTTCCTATGAATTTCCTATTCCTATCCTTTATTTCCCCTACCAGCCAAAGGGGGCCTAAAATGTGAGCGGACGGAACTTTTTTTTTTTTTTTTTTTTTTAGAAGGGACGGCAAAAAGCTTTTACGTGATTTCTATTAGGCGAAAAAAAAAAAAAAAGGCAAGTGCCGGCCAGTTTTTTGACTGGAAACCGAAAAAAAAAGCCATACAAATGAGGAGGGTACCCTACTCCAGTGTACACCTAGGTACCAAATCAACTCAACTCGCGCTACAACTGACGCCCACTCAACTCGTTGCTTGGTCGGATTGGGACATCGACACAAGTCTCACAACTTAGGGGAGTGTTCCACTCCGCCTACCACTAGCTACTACAACTCACACCACAACTAAGATCCACTGAAAACAACTCAACTAAACTCAACACGGATGGGAGCAAGATAAACAAAGAAGCACCACTCGGTTGGATTGGGTCATCAACACGAGGCTCCAAACTCCGCCGCTCGGTCGGATTGGGACATCGACACGAGCCAACAACACAAAAGGCACTAAGAAAAAGGAAAAGAAAAACAGCAGCACAACACACTACACCACCACCGCCTGGGAGAGGAGTCAAAAGCAAGCCGCCGAGACCGCGCCGTCGTCACCAACGATGAAGCCGTAGCCCGCTGCAAGCCCGAGCAGCTACCTGGAACTCCTCCACCACGGGGCTATCACCCTCAAGCTGCCCACCCACAACCGCCGATCCCCCAGCTCCAACAAAGCGTCAGCAGAAAAACCGTCGCGGCACATTGGAAATCACTGATCCCGGCTACTCTGCGTGGGGGCCACGCCACACCCACCGCCTCACTCCACTTCCCAGGACTCAGATATCTGAAGCCGCTTCAAGAGTACCACTTCCGCCCGCCCGGTCGAGATCACCACCACCATGCGTGCCGGCCAAGACCTCCGGCACCCATGGTCCCTCGGCACCTTCCCCGCCAACGCGGACCAAGTGCACCACCCTAGTCGCGGCGCCGAGAGCAACGCCACCGACCACCACCGCCCCACCACCAACCAAGATGGGTCTCAAGATGCGGCGCCTCCAAGGAGGGAACGGCGCCCGGTGGCGCCCGCCGTCGCCGTCCATAGAGGACCGGGTTTTCACCACGAGAATCCCATGCGGCAAGGACATGGATGCTCCCAATGGTGCCCCGTGAGAACGGCGACCAACGGCGCCGCCACCATTGCCACCGACCGCAGCCCGGTAATGAAGGCTTTCGCCCGTCTCGAGCATCATGCACGCCGCGCCCCTCGGCCGTGCGAGGGCGCACGCTCCCCACCGGCTCAACGCCTCAGCGGAAAGAGCGGCATCGCCCGAGGCACCACCACGGCACCACCGACAAAGCGACCGCCAACCCCGACTCCACCACCATGGTAGCGCCGCACCAAGATCGCCGTCGCGAAGGGGAAGAGGAGCACAAGCCATCATACCATCCGGTCGCCCGGCGCCGCGGACCTCGCCGGCCCCACCATCCTGACGCCATGGCCGGAAAGCGGAATCGGCGCCCAGCGGCGGCGACCACCGTCGACATCCCGCCGGTCGTAGCCACCCATAAGCGCACCGGGCCATGCCGTCGCCGCGTCGGCCGGCGTCACGCACCGGCCATGGCGCCATCGCGCCGCCCGGCTCGGGCGACGCCCACCCACACACCTCCGCACTCCCGGTCGCGAAAGCCATCGATCCGCCGGGCGCCGCGGATCCGGTGGCGGCAAGAGCCCCCCGCCGCGGAGGACGGCCCACGCCCGGCGGCTCCGTCCGGGGACATGGCGGCAGCGCGCCGCCCAACCGCCGGAGGAGGAGGAGGAGGCCACGCCGCCACCATCCCCACGGGCCGCGTAGGGCTGGCGACCCGCTCCGGCGGCGGCGCCGGGCCGGATTCGCCGAGGCGAGGGTGGCGGCGCCCTAGGGGTTTGGTCGCCGCGGCGCCTCTGCTTGGCGAGCGGCGCGGCGGTCGCTTACAAATGGGTCGGACGGAACTTTTAGGTTCTCACGAAAACTATAGGTTCTTATAGATTTGTGGTTAGGTTAGCTCGCACGAAGCTTCAGCCGCATGCAAACGGCAGTTTACAGTGGACACGGCAAGTTGTTTCCGAGGCTGGTCTACGCCGAGTCGGCAGCACGTGCGCGACGCAGGACACATGCTCGTGGGAATGCTTTTTCGCTTCGCGAGCCGTGAGTCGTGACGCGCGGTGGATCGCGTTCATACCATACTTACCGCAAATCATCGTACTGCTACAATTTTAATGTTTTTGCAATTCAGTTTGAAGATAATAAGATTGTGTTTGTGTTGTGGGTCTTGATGTTGGATTTCAACTAGGATTGACTGATTTTATTGCATTAAAGTTTGAAACCAAATAAATCATTTTAAAAAAAAGTCCGTTAACCCAGAAATATATTAATAAGAGTGAGAGTTTACAATACATTGCGCAACAAGCGCGCAACTGTCTGCAGCAAACCGCTACAAGGAGGTTTGAAAAACCAAAGCTTATTACACTAGTAACGAAATGATTTTGCGAGCACTTGCAAAATCTTTTCCGTGGCGAGCACTTTTTTTTGCCCGTCACGGAAAAATACCTACCACGGAAAAGATTTTTTACGTGGCGGGGCGTTTTTGCCCGTCCGGGAAAGATTTTTTCGCGTGGCGGGCACCTTAACACGACCGCCACGGAAGGCGGCGCGTGTTAAGATGCCCGCCACGCGAAAATGTTTTCCGTGGCGGGCACCTTTAAAGGCCGTCACGCGGTTAAGCGAGAGGCCCAATAAGCCCAGTAGAGCCCAATAGCCATGTGCGGCTATAAAACCGAGCACTTAGGGTTTACCACTCCATCTCCACTCATCGATCCGCACCCATCGACGCCCACCCACGAGACTCTCCCCCGACGCCACCCATCGATCCGCACCCATCGATCCGGCCGGCTCCCCGTCGCGCCTCCCTCCCTCCCCTCCTCTCCTCCTCCTCCCCACACCCACTTCCTCCCGAGATCCAGGCGGCCATGGCGGGCAGCGCGGCGGCTCTCTTGCCGCCCGGCTCAAGGAGCGGGGCGACCTAGGCGAGGCAAAAGCGCGACCAAAGCGGCGGCTTCGGGCGGACCCGGGCTCCAGGCGGACACCGGCGTCGGCGCGAGCTCGAGGTGGACACCGACGGCGACGCAAGTTCCGCCTCCGCGGTGGCGCGTCCTTGGCGACCTCGGGCATGGCGGATCCGTGGTCGGGCTTCTCCGTAGCGGCGGATCCGGGCGGGGCGAAGCCATCCGACGCGGCGGATCCGGCGACGAGCTCCATCCTGCGGCGACCTCCATCCGCGGCGGGGTCGAGGGGAGGTGGATCGGCAACGGCGGCGGTTAGATCGAATGCAGGCAAGGTGGATGGGCGGCGGCGGCTAGATCGGTCCCGCGAGATGGATCGGCGGTAGTGGAGGAACGGCGGCGGCGGCGTCGTTCTTTGCCACGATGGGCTCGGCGGGCCCATAGATGGGCTCGGCGGGCCTGTCTCGGGATTTTTGCTTTTTTTTTTTTTTTTGAACACGTGGCGTGGGGGCATCCTAATATGCCCGCCACGGATATTCGGCCCCCCGTGGCGAGCCGTAGCCCGCCCGCGTAAGATCACGCGATTAACCGTGACCTTTCATTAGTGACGGGCTACAGTGCCTGCCACGCAAAACCATTTTCGGCCGTCACGCAAAATCGTTTGGGTACTAGTGTTAATTACTCCCACCTTGCTCGGCTGCTCGCCATCTGGGGAGCCGAAAGGCGCCGCGGGGTTTTGATGTTTTGGGGCACCAAAATCCCATACGGGGCCCTATACCCAGCGCCGCGACGGCGTGCTCGCTTTCTTTGGCGGCGGGCCGGGATCGGCCATGGCGATGCTATGCCCGCGCGGGAGGCCCGCCGAGTCGGCCCCGCGAGTCGCGCCCGTGGGGTCGGTGGCTAAGCCGCCCGTCTTGGCAGCCGCATCCACGCCAAGGCGGAGGAGCCCGCGGCCAGCCTTGGCGGCGGTGGCGGTGTGTTATGGCAAATATCGGTGATGGTACGGAGGTTGAAGACGAGGGTATAAACGACATTTCCCGTCTTGCCTCTCTCTCAAACCTAAGAAATGAATAAAATATTCGCGGCGTGTGTTCCAGCAAAAGAAGCACAAAATTTTAATGGTACCCAACATATTTTGCCGTTTGCGGTGTGTTCCAACTAAATATGTATTTTGACGGTGTCCTACAGCTAAATTCCCTAGTATTAAACTGTTCTCGCTTATCGGAAGGATGCCTACAATGCAAGGCCTGGCCAAAACACACTCACTTGTCCTGGTTGTTAATTGATCATTCATTGTTGATCCTAATAGCACCAATACAGGGGGCTTATATTTTCGATTGAATAGAAACAATGCAGTTAAGTACTATCTCCGTCTCAAAATAAATCAACTTCTAGAGTTGTCCTAAGTCAAACATGTTAAAGTTTGACCAACTTTATAGGAAAAAATAATAACATCTATGAAACCAAATAAAAATATTGGAGAAATATGGTACACTAGCTGGTTTTGTATGATTATCTATCCTGTAACGAACAAAACAAATCAAGTGTTACAGTTTGTTCAAGTATGGATGGACTGCATCCATCCATCCATCCATCCATCCCAAGGCAAGGCTGTGCTCCATCGCTCATAAGCTGCCAGTCCAACAGCGAGTTATCCTTGTCATTGTTACTACTAGTATTAGGCTGCTCTCGCTTGTTGGAAGGATGCCTACAATGCAAGGCCTGGGCAAAACACACTCACTTGTCCTGGTCGTTAATTGATCATTCATTGCTGATCCTAATAGCACCAATATATATTTTCGATTGAATGGAAACAATGCAGTTATGTAGTAACTAAAATATGCATGACGAAAGATGTATAATTTTGACAAATAAAGTTGAAGCTGTATGGGCACTCTGATCATGACATATAAGCAAGTAGTGCTAGTAGCTCCAAATAAACCAGCCAGTCAGGTACGTATATTAACTGTTTTCAAATAATTCCCCAACGTCAGCCAACATGGTGTGTATGGGAAACAGCTACTCATGCCCACTGGTATAGATACGCGGACGCCCAGTCGTTGAACCTTTGAAGTATTCAAATTATAAGATATTGTCCCCCATCTTGAGGAAAAGAAAACAATCTCTTTGTAAGGATGAAATCCGAGGAAATCATGAACAGGGTAGAACCAGTCTGCTCCGGCGGCGGCCTTATTATCTTCGGCATCACCAAGGGCAATGTCAGCATTGTCAAAGTCCCATTCATCATCTACGGTAAACTGGTCGTCCCCATAAGCAGCAGCAGTAGGTTGTATTTGTTCCTCCTCGTCATTATAGTTATAGATGTTCCTCCATTCATCATCAGCAACGCCGCCACTGTGATGAAGAAGAGCAAGTTTATCTACAAGCAGTTGTGGAAGGCTGATGTGAGTCTTCAACACCCATTCCATGTGAATAATGTGATTCCCATCAGCATTGATCTCTTGCTCCTCTTTAAGCAACCAGACTCGAAACTGGGGGCAGCTACCCGAGTCGAGAAACGCCGAGTATACCCCTTTCTCTGATTTTCCCAAGTAAAAGGTAGCATCGTCAAGTTTGCTCAGTGTTGCTGGAGAAGTTACCATTTGGTACTTGTCATTGGACAAGGCTATCCTGCAATTAATTAATTAATTAATTAATTAGAAAAGGCATGAATGAATACATATAGCAGCTAGCTAATTGTAAATAAGGATCGAGATGAAACAATGTCAGTACCTCATGACAGAATCGTTTTGACAATGCACATAGAGTGCTCCCCGGAAATAGACGGCTTTGTACCCCCGGCTGCCATCATCGTATTGCAGAACATCGGCCATGGTCCCGGCGGGCTCCCCTTGGCGGATCCAGGACCTCTCCTCCCACCTCCACCTCCTCGAAGAGAAGACGTGGATTCTCAATGTGGATGGCGGCCATTGTTGCTCGTCGAGGTCGATGGTGATGTTTTCCCGGTCGCGGATCAGACAACGGTTAAGCGAGGGGACAATGAATACCTCGAAGTGTTGCGGCGACTCCACCATGGGATCGTACACAAGGTAAAAGTTTGAAGCCAACAAGATGTGTTGGTCATCGTCCTCCGTCATGGTCCTGTAGACCCTGAGCCCACCAAGCATGTCTCAATGGATGGTTCCGGGGATTCAGGCAACTTGGCCCACTGCCGCGTGGCAGGGTTGACGACCATGTAAGTGCCACACAGCAAGAGACCATTGCAGTGATCGTTCACTTCCAGAGAATAGTAGTGTTCCAGGAAGTCGAGGGGGCCGCCGGGGATTCGACGCGCTGGTGGAGCAGGGCGTGCGAAGAGATAGGTCATCTGCGCGATGCAGTCGAGGCTGGTGCAGTAGAAGCCTTCGAGGCGGAGAGGAAGGAGGTCGGCGCGCAGCAGGCGGCGGGCGTCGATGATGGAGCACCAGTGCTTGCGGACGCAGCGCGACGCCGCCAGGCTGCTGGGCGGGAGGCGGCCCAGGACGGCGGCGAGCATGTCGTCAGGTAGCTGCTCCATTAGCTTACTATAGGATATGAATCGGCGGCACGGCACGGCGCGGATCGGATCAGATGTAGGAGATTCGATCGGATGGCGGCAGTGGTGGTGGACGGGGCAGAGGTACGACGGTGGAGACAGGTCGGAGTATTTGTATGACGATGGTGGTGGTGGAATCGAAATCGATGGTGGGCAAACTTGTGCAGCCGGACTCGGAGTCGAAATCGACAGGGAGTAGATCGGATATGGATTATTATCTAGGTTAAGCAGGCGGGAGGAAGATTCGGCGGTGGTGGTAATGTCGATAATGCATGGCCAATCGATGGGTGCGATGCAGCCGGAAAATGATATGACGACGGATCGATCATGCATATCGGATGGGAGAAGCAGTGGTAGTTGTTGTGTCGATCTACATGCATGCTTATTGTGCGGCTGCTTGTCTTCATCGTTTCCTCGATGAATGATCGTGTGACGATCGGAATCGGAGTTTAATTAGACAGGGATCAAAAAGGGATTTTCACGGGGAAAAGCAAGAACAGAATGGAGACCGGGAACAGAGTTCATTTATAGTCGAAAATGTTCACAGACGATACGACAACCGTCAGAGGATATCGGGTTGTAATCCCGGGGCGCAATGGCCTTAATTTACTCCCCAGAAAACGTGCCCGGGTGAGCTCCCGGGACTAAATGTTTTGCAGACTAAAGATAGCCCATTTTACTTCCAGTCCATATTACCCACCTGAGACAAAACAGATGCCCAGCCTAACCACGAGGCTGGCACATTTTTGTGTTACCAACCGGATGAGAAATTGACTATTAATTATAAGACTTCAAACGTAGGGTTTCTCTATAACAAGATTTCTAACGTTTGTTTCTCCGAATTGGACTCCAAACGTTAGCCATAAGCTATGATGACATTTTGATTTTTTTTAAAAAATAATTATCATCCAAATACACATATTTGTTGCCAACATGACCCTTTTACCCCTAGGTGTTTGCACTGAGGTGGTTTCTTCTCAGCCTGTTCATTCCCGGGGTTGGGCCGGTTTTAGATGGTTTTCCAACCCAGCCCGTGAGTGACCGGTTTGATTGGGTTGGTCTTGTTTTTGTGGGCTGCACTGCTTTGATTTCACTGGTTCCTACGGTTTCAAACCGGACAATGCCCGCTAGCTTAGAATCCATCGACATCGATGCTGAAGATAATAACATCAAATAGCCGTGAGTGGCCAAAACGCATGACAATAACACCTAGAAACTAGGTGTATATAATACAATAACAAATGAAAGCACCCATACGAACATGATAATAACACCAAACACTAGTACGAGAATTCACTTTTTATTCCCGACTTCGTTAGGGCCTTTAGTTGCGGTTTTGGAACCTAATACGGCATGGGGAGTAAAAGTATTGGAACCGGGGACTAGAAGGGGGTCATTACTCCCGATTGGGGGGTACCATGCGGGAGTAAAGCTTACTGCCGAACAACGTGATTGGCGGGAGAGGCTTTACTCCCGGTTAAAATAACCCTTGGCCCCGGAAATAAATGTCTTTTTTCTAATTGCGTGTCACTTGTTTATTTTAATTCCTAATAGCATTTGAATGGTTCTTATTAATTTGTAATCTATATATATACATATATTAATTAAAGCGCATATATATATATATATATATATTTCGCCTGGGACTGATTAATAAATAAACAGTCACCGAGCCCAAATCACCGAGCCGAGCATCGCGCTGCGCGCCGGTCCGAGCCAGACACACCCAGCGGCGGTTCGCCCACGCCACGACCCGCCACGACCCGAGCTGATATGCGGCTTCGAAGCTCCCCACTCATCCATTTTTTTGCGGTTCCTATTTCCTCCACCCGCTCGGTCTCCTCGCCCTCCCTCGGCTGGCGGCGCCGCCGCCGCACCTCACCCCAGCCCCATCGGCGCCGGCCTAACCCCACTGATGTGTGATCCTGCCCCCTCCCAGCGGGCGGCGGCTCACTCCCCTCCACCTCCCCACTGTCGTCCCTTCTTCATCGAGCGACAAGTGATGGTGAAGCACGCCCTGGGAACCACTCATCTTCCTGCGGTCAGCAGCGGTGAGTTCTGAGCGGCCGTGGGACCTGGAGGACGCCGGAGACCTCACGTGACAGAGATGGCGAAGCGCGCCCTAGAAACCGCTCATCTTCCTGCGGTCAGCAGCGGTGAGATCCGAGCGGCCGTGGTACCTGGTCCGGCGACCTCATGTGTGTCGATCTGCACGACGCCTGTCTGCCCGTCACCGAGAATCGCGACATCAAGTCTGCTACGCGGCCATCCACTCCCTCAACGTAGCCTTGTCTTCCAGATGCTCCTCACGCTCGTGGCTTTGGTTGGTATGCAAGCAGTCACTGCTCCTTTCTTTCTCATTTTACATTCTTTTTTTATTGAAATCAATGCATGCCCAGCCGCATTACACTCAGCATCAGGTGCCTATATTTTTTATTCAAATCAATGCATGCCCGGCCGCACTACACTCAGCATCAGGTGCCTGTATTTTTTTCTTCTGCAGATTTGGTACAAAGGGCATATATCAGTTAGTGTGCTTGCTCCTCAACCTTCCCCTTGATTCGGTTTGATGATCTGAGTGCAGGATTGTTGGCGATGGTTGTGACTATATGAGCTCCTATTCAATTGCAGCAAGGTGAGTTTTTCAGCTACTCATGGGGACCTGGATTTGGTGCTGTAACTGTGACTAATAGGTTTGTTCTAAATAATGTGAGTAATTAGCATAGATGTCATGTCTCATATCTCATATGGCACTCTGCAATATGAGATTAGCCTCTCAGCATGTAAGATTGCAACTTGCAACTCTAATTCCTCACTTATTAATATAACGCCGGCCTGCCAGATCATTCAAAAGAAAAGAAAACTGTGACCAATAGTAACTGTGAATGCGAATTATGGATGCACAGTGTTCTCAAGAATATTAAATAGGAGTATCACAAAAAAAAATTGTTTGTGTATATAATTTAGGAAAATCAAGAGCAGTGATGATTAAATACTACACCTACCTTATTTTTTTGTTTCATGAATTCACTAAGCATGTAGCTACTTTATGTGACTGGGCAAAACAAAGGTCAAATAATTTGTTTATTCTATATGGTAGATCAGCAAATTCTTATGCAGCCAACAATTGCCATTTGGATTAGTTATTCTTATAAGTAGCAACCATTCTTTTCTCTGTACTTGTGGCTTTGGGTACCCCTACTCTTGTTCTGCACTTACTGACAATGTTGTATGATCTGTGCGCCCAATTCCATAGCTAACCACTAAGTAGTTGATAATAATTATTTACTATCAAATTGATCTGTGTAATTTGATTATATCCGACCTTCATATATTTATGTATGTATGATCAAACTTCTGCACTGTGTTGATACTGCATGCTGGCAGTGGTAACAGAAATGCATTCAAAACATTAATTTTTTTTTTTTTACCAGATATTCAAAATATTACTTGCGGTCAGGTTGTTTTCATCCTAAGAAACTGAGCAGAGCATGAGATTAGCTCCTACTACTACTGAATTTTTGTACCAACTGTCTTTGCCTGGATTCCTCTCTGTTTTTACGGGTGCCCTTTCAGTCCTCTATTTAGGAATCCTCTATTTAGGAATCTCTGGTCATGTTTCCTAGTTCCATTATTCATTATATAATCTGAAATCATCCACAGAGTTCTCTGTCATGCTTGATGGGAAAATTATCCTGCTACCTGGCCAAATTCTTCAACTGCTACACCCTCGCTCGCTGCTGCCGCAAGGTGTGTCAACCCCTTCTCATCCCTTTGCTATTTCTATTCCGTCAGTGGTGCATGCCGAGTAGTGGCGCCTCTCTCTCTTGATGATTTTGCTGGTAATTTCTCTGCTTGGATCAGTTCAGTTCACATGTACCTTCATGAACTGCTCGTTCCTCCCAAAACCCATCCAATCTTTTAGGAGTAAGATTCTGAAGTCTGAACTCTGAACATAAGAGGTTAATGCCTGCGCTTTATACCCTGCTCTGCTAAAAGCCTTGGTGGTGGCTGTGAATTCTGAACTAAGTCTGAACTCTGAACATAAGAGGTTAATGCCTGCACCTTTATAGTAGCTATCTTGGGATTTCAGTCTTTTTACCTAATAATAGAAATTATTGGATTCACTCATGTTAATCCATCTTGTATTATTACTGAATCTTAACTATACATTTTAGAAAATTCAGTGGTGACATTTCCATTCACAATCCAGAAAATTTCAGTTTCTTTACTTCTCAACCAATATCAATGAGCTGATCTTCTTATGATGGAATTTGTCTACCTTGTAGCCAATTGACTAATATTTTTCATATACATATTGCATTGCTTGATGTAGTACATGTCTGCAGCTTGCAACATATTGGGGCAGGACAGGCTATTAGTAAAGATATTAACCTCCTCATTTTCATACATCAGTGGTGCAGGCTTTACAAAATAACAACAGTGGTGTTTTCTTATTTTGTAGAACAAGTTTGGATTTGCATTCATTATCATCTGTTAGACTCTCTAAAAGAATTTCTATTTACTGTTCTTGTGTAGTGAATTGCAATGGTAACAATTGTTTGCACCGGGATTGAAGGGGTGTGAAGGCCGTCAAGACTAACGGAACAGCTAGCGGTGCTGCATGTGCGGGCTGTCAGGATTGAAGCATATGGCCTGCAGCGCGTAGCCAACCTCAGCACCTCCAACCTATGGTCGACAAGGTCCCCACTCGTTTGCTCTTCTGAATGTAATATGAATTTTGGTTGACAGTTCAAAGTTCTGTATTTGCATTCTTTTTGTAGTGGTAAATACAGTACAACCATGAAGAAGATAACCTTAGTGATGGAGATGCAAATTAGGGTGATCATCGGAATATGCAGCCTACTTAACTAAGGCATTCCTTTATCTCTATGGTTCCCAAATAGCTGTAGCATGAACCTTAGACACCAACTCTCCTTATAAAATACAAGACATGAATACCAGGTTATGTATTTTTATAAGGAGAGTTCATGTATTCCACTTCTTTCGGTAGTAAAGTCTCCGTGATCTAAAAATGTTGCCATGTGCAGTTCATAATTGTCTTATTGCAAATTTCCTACCAAGGCCAGCAGATGCAGCCAACTCAGAATTTGTAAAACATGTTTCCTCTTAAATCAGTTCACATCAAAATGTCGACTACAGTTTCAGAGTTTTTATGAGATATTTTTCAAAACACACAATATTGCCCATGTGATCTTATATTTACATATAAGGATGGTATGAGGATTTGGCAGAATCCATCACTCATGTTTATTCATATTTCGCAGGTGAGAAACAAAAACAAGAAGCCAAATACTACTTACATGATGTGAGGTACAAGCATCTTGATCCGAACCCAGGAATTTCTCTCTTCAAGCTACACTATACTTTAAGCATATTCATGCCTATACTCTGGACAAAAAAACCCTAAGCATTAAGGAGTGCCAATAGTTCATGTCAAAAGTTCATATATGGCGACTCTGGATAAAAAAAAAAATTGCAGACTAATTTGCACCTAAGCATTAAGGAGTGCCAAAAGTTCATGTCGTTTCTGAATCCTAAACCGATTCAATTGTGCAGCCTGCATGATAGGATAAATACATTCTGTATGTAAAACAGTAATATAATGCTTTTTTGACATATTCTTGAGTGTTCCTGGTCTTATTCCACATGAGACAAATACATGTGGACTCAATTTGAGGCTTTGGCTTAGAATGCTCATTTTGTGAGATTTTGTGCAACCCAAGATTGGAGCCTTGTCCTTATTCCACAATATAGAATTCTTGACGTTGAGTGTTAGCCCTGAAATTTGTTGATCTTCGTTAAGAACCTTTCCATTACGGAACCTTTGTATGGATAGTGGATTTATGGATAGAACAAAACGAATTGAAAGCAACATACATAACTTTATTGTTTTTCTGTTGCAACGCACAGGCATTTACCTAGTTCTACTATTAATCATGAGTTTCTTTCTTATTGTTTTCTTTGTTTTGCTTCTTTACACAGGTGAAGCCATTGGCGGCCAATAGAGACAGACAAGAGAAGTTAGGGATGTATTAGTTTTGTTTTTTTCTTTTTATATAAAATATTGTAATGTGATTTAGTGGAATAATAACTCAGACGGAGCCACAAAACAATGTGTATTTAAACTGCATAGTTTATTGCAATCTTCCTTGATGATTCATTTACCCTCTAAATTCTCTAAATTGACCTTCGAGTTGGAGACTTTTGTTGCCTCTTTCCTTACCTATTTCAATAAATAAAATCTACCTTTCAAATAAAAAAATAAGAAAAGAATACACTTTCAAGCATTCTAGACGTTCATCCGTTGGAAAAGCCATCACGCTAAAAAACAACCAAGATCCGCTGCAAGGAAAAAAAAATGGAAAAAATAGGCCGCAGCAGAATTGGCAAAAAAATATTGGCCACCACGTGACGGAGAAAGAAAACCGAAAATTTGGCCGCAACGTAAAGGAAAAAAACCGACACCAAGAACAATGAAAAAAATCGGCCAAGAGGAGTCCACGTGACGTACAACAGCGAAATGGAAACCTCATACGCGACCGGCCAGGCCTGCCGTGGGAGGGCGCGCACCTGGCGCGTGGTGGGCTGCCGTGCGGCGGTCGGGGACTGATTAATAATTAGTCCCCAGGGGATTAATTAGTGCAGTATATATATATATATATATATATATATATATATATAGCGTGCATTAATATATAAATATATGTGTGTGTGCTTTAATATATATCTATATGTGTGTGTCTCTCTCTCTCCCCTCTCTCTCTCTCTATATATATATATATATATATATATATATAAGTGCACTTTCTATA
This sequence comes from Hyparrhenia diplandra, assembly GCA_015847255.1. NCBI lineage: Eukaryota > Viridiplantae > Streptophyta > Magnoliopsida > Poales > Poaceae > Hyparrhenia > Hyparrhenia diplandra. The sequence continues at coordinate 236,300 of JADLZK010004625.1, read as the reverse complement.
CACCCACCCAGAGTTACACCCATGTTCAAAAACCACATTGTGTATGTGTTCATACTTGTTTATCGGTTTGAGTATGTTTAGATACTCATATTAAGGTACTCTAAAATCTTACTACGCGAAAAATTTCGATGGAACCCATATTTTTTAATATATTACATAAAATGCCACTACTTCTTTGTATATAAAAAGTATATCCATATACTCAAAGTATGAATGCATACTTAACGTATATACCACCATAGATGAATTACAGTATGATCATATACTTCATCCACATGCCCTTCGCTTCAGGGTTATATATACCATAAATCTTGAGATATACACATTAGGTGTAACTACACCTAAGGTGTAGAAAAAAATTTACCATATATATATATATATATATATATATATCAAAAATATCCAAATTTAACCACCAGATTCTACCACCCCGTAGGAATTCCTCACCCATCCATTCAAGGCAAGCACACACTGGACCGGAAAAAAAAGCGGCAGCAGTCTGAATCGTTTTGTTGTAGCTAGCAGACAAGATATATACACACTGGACCACTTGCATCCGTCACTGGGTAGCTGCCGACGGTACCGAGGCACCGGTTATCCCCGGTCACCCAAGTGTCGCGAGGAGAGAGGGATAAATGTGAGAGTGGAGATGTGAGAGTAGAGAGAGCTGCTGCTTGTGCAGGCTTTACCCGATTAAAGATGCTCCATTGAAAACGAAAGCCAGGTACGCTGCAGCCTGTGTAAATTCAACCAGTCAAAAGCGAATTTAAAGCCAAAGCGTTCCTCGAGCCGGAGCCATGGGCACCTGCTGCTTGCATACGTCATCTATCTCATATTGGAGTGTGGGCAGCATGGCCGGGATGCGCAGCGCGCCGGGCGCGGCCGAGGCGCAGCACGCCGGCCCTGAAGCCGCCGCCGACGCCGTCCGCCGCGTCGACATGTGGAACGGCCTCACGGACCTCGTCACCTCGCCGAGCGCCACCGACCGTTTCTTCCCGTTGAGCGCCACTAATCCCTCCCCGTTCCCCACCGAGCGCGGAGCCGCGATGGACCCGCCGCGCCGTGCCGCGAGCAGGCCTCGTCGAGTCTGGGCGCCGCCGTGCTCCTCATCTCCGTTCTGACCCCGTCGAGCCCGCGGCCTCCCCTGCCGCTGGAGGCCGGAGTGCCGCCCGTGGACCTCCGGCGTGCGGCGGGGATGTGCCCGGAACTGCTGTCCGTGCCCGCGGAGGACATCGTGGCCGCGCTCTGGTTCCTGACCGACGAGGCGGATGTCCCGGCGTCCGACCTCCCGCGCATGCTCCGGCGGAGGCCCTGCCTGCTCGCGACCCCCGTCGTGGCGCAGCTCCATCCCACGCATTACTTCCTGCGCGCGCTGGGCGTGCCCGACCTGCACCGCCACGCCGACCTGCTATCCTTCTCCGTGGAGGACAAGCTGCTACCCCAGATCGAGTTCCTCGGCGGTTTCGGCAGCTCGGCCGCCTGATTTTGATTTTGCGTGATTTTGATTTTGCGTTTTCAGTTCCTGCTGTTTTGTGTTCTTCGTCACTCTCACCAGAGTCACCTGCTTTCCCCAAATTTTGCGGCTCCGGAGTTTGAGTTAATCTCAGGTTTTGATTTTTTTGGGAGTGATCTGTTCAAAGTTGAATTTCATATCTTTTAAGTTAGGAGCGAATAGTGGTGTTTTGGTCGAGTTTTGTTCGATTTGGTTCTAGGTGCGCTCGTTCTCCTCTGCTGGGAACAAATTAATCCACGAAATATCAAATGAATACAAAGCACAGCATATTCAATTTCGCGTTCATGGCCATGCAAGCCGTCAGACAGCCATGTCCCCTTCACGGTCGCGGCTGCCTCAAGCAATGCTCCGGGAAGGGTGCCAGCCGCCATGGCTTACTGCCTTCTCCTGGCGCGCAGCTCCTCGCCGGCAGCTAGTCCACCCTCATCTTCAACTCGTGTACTCCCCACTTCACCTTCCGCTGCTCTCGGACGAAGTCCACGCGCACCTTGTTCTGGCCGAAGAAGGCCTCCGGGCTGCGCGGCTCGACGCCGTGCCTGCGGCAGAATGGCACCCAGGTGCGGGAGAAGCTTGGGGTCTCGGCGAGCGCCTCGAAGGTGAGCAGCGCGCCGCGGTCATCGGAGAGGTAGCAGGCCAGCTTCTTGATCGGGTAGTCGGCGGCGAGATGGTGTTGGTGGCGATGACGAGCGCCGCCTCATCCTCCGGGTCAGCGGTGGAAACAAAGACGTCGATTCCGAGCAGGTCGGAGTGGCCCTTGGGGATGCGCGCGGTGGGCAGCTCGAATCCCCTGACAAGGTGATGGCGTGGTGTGGTGGGTACGTCCTCGTGTCCACGCCGATGACGGTCAGGCTGCGACATGTCCGTCGTGGGCGTCTCCACCCAAAAACTGTGGGTGTAAAATCATCCCCAAATCTGAACACGTAGAACCAGAAACCGGTACATAGCCACTCTAAAACCTGATCCGCTTCCATCCTTACGGGTCGGGTTTGGATTGTTGCACCCAAACTCGAAATTTGAAGCTGAAACCGAAACCAAAACTGATTGGGGTGGAAATCCATGACCAAAACAAACCCGAAAACCGAACCCGAAAATCATGGGTGAAAAATCATCCCCAAACCCGAACCCGTAGAACCCGAAACCCGCAGATAGCCGTCCCTAAAACCCGATCCGCTTCCATTCTTACGGTCGGGTTTGGATTGGTGCACCCAAACCCAAAATCCGAAGTTGAAACCCGAAACCCAAACCGATTGTGGTGGAAATCCATGATCAAAACAAACCTGAAAATTGTGGGTGAAAAATCTTCCCCAAACCCGGCCGTAGGACCCGAAAACCCGCAGATAGCAGCCCCTAAAACCCGGTCCGCTTCCACCCTTACGTGTTGGGTTTGGATTGGTACACCCAAACCCGAAATCCGGTTGAAACCCGAAACCAAAATTGATTGTGGTGGAAATCATTGACCAAAATAAACACGAAAATTGTGGGTGAAAAATCATCCCCAAACCCGAAGCCGTAGAACCCGAAACCCGCAGATAGCCGCCCTAAAACCCGGTCCGCTTCCACCCTTACGTGTTGGGTTTGGATTGGTACACCCAAACCCGAAATCCGAAGTTGAAACCGAAACCAAAATTGATTGTGGTGGAAATCATTGACCAAAATAAACCTGAAAATTGTGGGTGAAAAATCATCCCCAAACCTCGAACCTGTAGAACCCGAAACCCGCAGATAGCCGCCCTAAAACCTCGATCCGCTTCCATCCTCACGGGTTGGGTTTGGATTGGTACACCCAAACCCGAAATCCGAAGTTGAAACCCGAAACCAAAATTGATTGTGGTGGAAATCCATGACTAAAACAAACCTGACTTGTGATTGGTAACTAAAAACACTTTAGTTTGCATACCTGCCCTGATGTCTTCCACGTGTACACTGGACGGCAAGATGTTAACGGAAGATGGTAACTGCGGCATCGAATTTTATGTGTCTCCTGTCAATTTCAACACGTTAAAAAAAAACTAGTCTGCAGCACCTAAGGAAACCTACTACTACACATGATAGCTTCACTGGGCTTGGATTTTTCTTTACATGGAGGGAAATTGTTTGGACGATAACTGAGGGGCAAAGTTTTGTCAATATCGTATGTATGAGATGCAGGGTTTATATGTTATTTTTTTCAAGGAAATATGGTTATGTGGATCTTGTTTTGTAGAAGAAACTATAAGAAAACTTGTAGCTTTTTTTTTGACCGAATGAAAACTTTTAGCTTTTGGTAGCCTGGGGCCAAGCGCATGGGTCGCCCGAGCCGTGAGTGAGAGGAGTGAGGAGGTGAGAGAAATAGTATACGACAGGAGAGGAGGAAATGATTGTGTGTTTAGAGGCCCAACTTCCTCCAAAATTTTCTCTCTCGATTCCCATCACATCACTTCACATCGAAACATTCAATGCACCCAAAGAACGCTTGCCGGCCAGTATAAAATTTAGGTAAACAAAAAAAAAAACTAATTACACAGTTTAGATGTACATTCATGGAGGCGATTCTTTTTAAACCTAGTTACGCCATGGTAGAATAATATTTACCACAAACAAACAAAACGTGCTACACTATTTTTTCAATTCGAACCGTGTTTTCAGACCAAAAAATTTGGTCTAAATTTTTTTTTTCAAGTCCAAATTTTGCGCTCTAAACACACCAGGAAATGGCTAGCAGTGTGAGTACACAACTCGCATGCCAGCCACATGGATGGACCACAGAACGAAAACCTGCTAGCAACCGCTTGGCTGAGGGTGAGAGGCTGCCGTGTCCGAGGCAGCGAGACTTTCTCATCTCTCACCTTGTTCGGCTGGCTGGTTGAACCAGCCAGCAACAGTATTTTTCTTTCACGTAAAACCAAAGACCACTACCAACTCAATAACAAAGATTTTTTTTTTTTTCACAAAAAATCAAGACCACCAACCAAAGACCAAGTAGCCGAACAAGGCCTCTCTCCCGGTCACTTGAGAGTGGATTTGTTGGCACTTAAGTAAAATATCTCACAAACCACAGGTCCAAATGACCAAATTGTTTTAAAGATTATTGTTGGAAATAATGTGCCGAACAAAATGAGATATATCAAGGTTATGTTATAACAAACTTTTTGTATGTAGGGCCCATATACCACTTCTCCGGTGCGCCTATACCTGTATGCTTGCTGGTCTGGTTAAAAGAACTGTTGAAGATTTGGTCGAGACAAACATAATCGAAATAGTAAGTAGCAAGGTATCATTGGCTTGTTGTAGTTGCGCATTCCGGAAGGCCTAGTGAAACGTCTCTGCTATGGATGGACGAGTCACATGCATGCATCTAATCAACAGTTTTTTCGGCTGCCAAAACTACAAAGCTGCGTACACTGCGTACACTTCAGCTCCGTATGTCTGCACGTGAAATGGTCCATAGTATGAGTAGTAGATGCTCTCTTCCAGTAGGACGCTCACAAGAGGACGCTCAGTCGCTCACAAGAGGCCTGCTACTCGTCGCTGCCAGTGTGCGGTCATGACCGTTATGTTCATGTCAATTAAATCTGCAAATTAAGACCCATATTGACTATGTTTTCAAGCCTAAAAAATATGTAGGGCCCATATACCACTTATTTCTTTATTATAAAAAATAGCAGATATGGGGCTTATTTTATAGATAAAATCAATACACATAATTTCATGTAAATAAAATGAAAATTAGTTATATGTGGTTCAGGAAATAATATGGCTTAAAGCTTTAGTTAACGTGCTGCATCTTCTTGACCAGCTTTGCACAAGAAACAAGCAACCAAACGCTGAGATCAGCAAGAACCCACACCCCACAGGGGCAAGCACTCTGCTGTGTTAGGTCGAGTGCCACCGATGTCCTTGCTGTGTTACGAGATCATCAACGAACTGCCTCCGAAAACAACTCGTAACCAGCTGAAAATATACCCCGATGCCAACGTTCAATCAGCAGGCCACAGACGAAAGAGAGATGCATCGGGCTCGCAGGGCCTTCAGTTTTTAGCCAACAGCAGCAGGCTTTTGTGCACTACTACTTGATGATGGCATGGTGCCGCCGCTTTGCCTGCCCTCATCAACGGAACAAACAGACATGCTGAATCATAAAGAAAAACACACAAGGCGTACGTCCATCCGATCCCGTCGTCGTCCTAGTTTAGTTGTGCCACTTCTTGAATCTATAACCCCTATATGAAGGGAGCGCCACTGAAAACTACTGCATACATGCAGAGGTGCAGAGGTGACACCTGAGCAATCCTTCCGTTACTATTAGCTCCTACCGAGCTGCGTTGTTTTTTTCCGTCCGCGCGGTGGGCTGCACACGAACTGAAGAAGCTCAATAATTATTGCCCATCACTTTCTCCACTACGAACTGAAGCATGCGTTTGGAGGATGCGCAGGGGCCGGGGAGAATACGACTGAGCGATGCCGCGCGTGACTATCCACATGCGCATGCGCTGACCATTCTCCTTCCCAGTTGTATGCACTTGCAAACAGCTACACCACCTACACGAAATACACCCTTAGCAATTGATGCACCAGAAACTGCCAAGCAATTGAGGGAAATCCAATGGCGCATTAAGGCATTGAGAAACTGTCATCGCCTACTCATCTATAAATCTCGCAATTGGAGGTGCAGCCACATGCATCGGCGAGCGGAAACCCATCACACGGAACGTGAACTGGATCGAGAGTAGAGAAGGGGACGGGGCATACCAGGCTACCAGCAGCAGCAGACGGCGGCGGGGCATAGCCTCCCGACGTCGGACGACATGACGACGCGCGGTGACGGCGCTGCTACAGTGCGCGTTTTGAAGGTCGCGCACACCGTCCGCCTGCCCAGCCCCGAGGTCGCAGCACGGCGGCGGCGCGGCTGCAGTTGAGCTGCCTCCTTCCGCCCGACGTGGATGCGTGGGCGCGAGGGGCCCATCCGGCAGTGCGGCCGCGAGCGGACCGTCCGTCGACGCGCGGGCACGAGGGAAGCCATGCACCCCGGCAGGAGCGTCCACCGGTTGGGCTTGGGGAAGGTGGGGCGCCGCTCAGCACAGAGCGAGCGAGAGAGTCGGGGAGAGATTTTTTTTCTGTGGAGTCGGGCGGAGAGAATAGAGAGAGCCGGGGCGATAGATTTTTTTAATTATTATTGTTGGGCTGATGGAGCTCGCCTGCCTACATCTGTACATATTTTTTCTTTTTAATGTAGCAATCAGTACATATTATTTCTTTTTTATCTAGCCATCAATACCCCAACATCCCCATTTCTTTTTTTTAATCTTCAGGCCAGCATGTGAATGACAACCAATGGTAAATTGGGTTAGAATAGGATAGGATTGTAGGAATATTCTCTCTTTTTCTACACAAAAAATTGAGTGGTTTAAGGTGATTGAAGAGAGTTTTTTTTTTCTCTCTTTTTATATAGTATATAGAATATAATATAGTAATGCTACGCTATAACAAATTCCATCTTAAGAAAATAAATCTCGCAGCAAGATACTAGCCATTCATCTTCTAATCCTTAGTGGTTAACATTTTAGATCATTTATATTTCTCATGCATACCAAGGCGCGCTTGGAGGGAATTCCCCAAGTATATTTAATACAAGTCAACAAACATATCGGATCTAGACCGTCCGCACTCATGTTTTTCTATTTGTTTCCTCTCATGCGTCGCGATCATCAAGATTCTCTCCTTTACGAAGACGTTCTCCCCATGACCCATCTCTCCTTTATATCTCTACTACATCTGCCAACTATTATCGGTGGGACCCACTTATAATTTCAACTAAATATATTCATGTGAGATCTAGTTTTGAAGGATTTATTGAAACGAATTCAATGGTGTAATCGAAATTTAATTTGGTTTTTAGTTTGCAAGTTATAACATTTTTAAATACATAAAGTTGTGGGGCCCGCCACTGCTGTTGTCAGCTCTCTTTTCTTCTCTCCGCGCGCGACAGTCGTACTTCCGGTACAGGCAAGAGATGCCGCCATTCTTCCCGTGATCTGCCTGGTAGCGAAGGTGATACCGGCCCCCGCTGCAGCAATTTTCTCCCTGTAAATCCAACGTGGAGATGTGCCGGATTGATTTCCAGTCACCGGTGCAGACAGTCTCAGGTGGACGGGATGATAATCTGGTAGTTGAGCGTTGCAATTATAAACTAGATACTCCTCCGTCTTTAAAATAATTAAATCGTGTTGACTTTTAAGGCGTCATGTTTGTGCACTTCGCCTTATTCAAATTATTTATATTTAGGAAATAAATAAATTATTATTAAAATATCTCTTATAATAAAATAAGTCACATCAAATTGGATGATGTTTATATAAAAATTTGAATAAGGCGGCGGTGGTCAAACACGCACATCTTAAAGTCAAGATGATGAATTATTTTGCAGCGAGAGAAGATATGTCAATCTGCAAACATAACTTGGTCGATTCAGGGGTGTTTACTTGGTGTTTAGTTGGTTAATTTGCCAGGACTGATGTTTGTTATTACGAATGTGCAGAATGGTCTACCACTACTACCAGGAGCTGCCGGTAATCAGTAGCAACCAGTTAGAATACCAGATTTATTCAGGAGCCTGAGCAGCTCGCTGGCCCTCTCCTTGGACCTGCAGCAGGAGGAGGAGGTTCTGGAACGCGCCGAGCTGCAGCGCCTCTGCCTTGCACGGACCCTCGGCGGAGGGCTCTTGCACAGCCGCCACAGCGCCGACACGGCGAACTCGGTTGCCATGTCAGACACGTGCTGCATCTTCTTGACCAGCACCGGGACGGCCAATGCGTGCGCGCATGCCTTCCCGCGGCCTTCCTCCGTGAGCAGCAGGCTGTCCAGCACCGCGAGCGCCTTCTCCGTCGTGTCCTTGTCGGCGTCGACCGGCAGCTCGACCAGGAGCTCCACCATGCCGAGGTCGACCAGCCGGCTGGCTGCTGAGACCGCGCTGTTCGTGACGAGGTAGTAGGCGGTGACTAGCGCGGCCTTGGTGGCCTGCGGCGACACGGGCCTCTGCAGGAGTTTGATGAGCGCGCGCGTCGTGTATTCCGTCGGTCTCGGACATGGCGTCGAGGCATTCCGGGTCGGACGAAGATGCGATCTCGCGGAGCACGACGGCGGCGCTGGCCTTCGCGGTCGTGTCGCCGTGGCACAGGAGAGAAAGGCAGTCCGCGCAGTCCGGGGAGCTCTTGGGAAGGGCCGCCAGCGCCGACGCCATGGTGAAGAACGTCAGCGACGCGATCAGGCTCCTTCTCGTCGTCCATCTCCTCCGCGGCCTGCGTCTCCTCCACCGCGGCGCTCCGCCTCGGCGTACATGGGAGCGGTGGCCTGGAGCTCGCGGCCGCACTATGACGTCGAGGGCGCCCTACAGTTCGTGGCCGCACGTGGGGTCGCCATGGCGAGGACGGCGACGGCAGCCGACTCGGATCGAGTCAAACTGACTCGGATCGAGTCCCGCCGCCCGTGGAGCACCGCGGCCCCTGAGCGCGCGACGACGTGATTTGGACCAAGCGTTGGGACGCTGACGCCAGTGGACACGACGCTGACCCCACCTCCGCCGCCGTGGCCGCCTCATCCTCCGACGCGCGGTGGGCCCTCGTCGGGAGCGGGCTGGGCCCCGATGCGACGACGACGAGGAGGAGCGGGAGAGGTAGCGGAGGAGGAAATGGTTCGACGCCTGGCTGCGCACCACGCCGCTGCGGCAGAGTGGCCACGGCACGCCGGCGGTTCGACGCCATCACCACTACTAGTACTACTGCTAGTCGTTCCTTCTGAGGAAAGAGAGATTGCGTTGTTTTTTTATTCGGCTCAGCGACAGAGGAAAGAAAGAGGTCGCTGCCAAGCCAAGTGTACCTCCCCAGCTGCGGCGATGATGAGGACAACGAGGACGATGAGCAAGGGGGACGGCGGCGACGAGGCGAAAGATGGCGAGCGCGGCCGCCATCACCGCCAGCTGCACGGGGAGCGACAGGAAGCGCGCGTACTGATGGCGGTGGCGCGGGACAAACGCAGCGCACCCATGCTTATTGGCGGCGACCAGAAGGGGATGAAGGAGGAGAGGAAGGCGGCGAGCGGGTTGGACGCGCCGCCGGTGCCGCGGAGTGGCCGTGCAGTGACGGGCTTCGCCGTGGTCAGGGTCGGGGCCGCCGGGTTGAGCCAAAGGACAGGGAAAGACCGATTCCTTTTCCTACGACTACGACGGATATGATTTTCCTTCGTCATTTACGATGGTGTGCGTGGTAGAGAGAGAAATGAAATGAGAGATACGGGAGACGTCGACAGGCAACTAAAAATAGGAAGGAAATAACATGGTGGATGACCGGGACAACCGGTGGCTCGGCACCGTCGGCAGCCCCACGGTAGCGATGGACCACAACACCTGCCTCTCTGTTACCATTTATAACCAGACACGGCATTTAGCATCCTTCATTCGCTTCAAATAGAAGATTGCGATCCCAGTCATTCAACATGCCACATGGCAGCTATCCAATGTGATGGTAGAAAACACATCGGGGTGGGCGGTGTCCACGAGGTTAGAAAAATTCACACTAATATATATATATATATATATATATATATATATATATATATATATATAGAGAGAGAGAGAGACACACACATATAGATATATATTAAAGCACACACACATATATTTATATATTAATGCACGCACATATATATTACACATTAGTGATTGTTCAAGCACAAATATATATAAGTTGTTCATACACGTCTCGATTACATATTAAGATAATACTACATGTCTCGATTACACAGCAGAGGATCCTTTGGCGACCATTTGTCGTTGGTGTCGTTGTAGAACTTTCGGGGAAGGCTCTAGGATCCGGGTATTAATAAATTCGGCAATAGACTCTTGCATGGCTTCAAGATGTGTGTCTTTTGATGTTTTCTCCATTAACCTCCTCGTGCGCAATTCGAGTAAAATAAAAAGTATTAGTATATATAAGATATGATTAGTTATTTAAATATCGACGTCAATAACAACAGACTTTGATGTACATACGCACCCGTTCATGCTCGGTGTAATTGGTGGAATTTATCCGATATTCTCGCAACAATATAATCCAATGATCGGTCCCCTGTGGTTGTTGTAGACCCCACTTTAAGATAAAAAAAGAGTCATTTGTCATATATATGAAGCAATATAGGGACTTGAATTAATGTAACCATATATACATTACATACCGGGAATAGTTGTACATTCCGCCTGCGGTTCACGATCGGTCATATTATGTTCATGTTTTATCCCCGCCCAAACCCCGCACAATTGAACAAAAAACTTAGACTATTAATTAACACATAAGCAAAGGGTTTGAAATTCTATAGTATATATAAAATTGAGGATGTTTACGCAATTACCCCCGAATTATTTCGATTATATCTTCGTACCAAGCTCGGGGCCATCTCAACGAGTCAAAGACCGTGAGATGACTTTTTGGTTGCTTTCGATGTGAAACAATATCCAAAAGTCCACTTTGCATGTGTAAACGGTTGAGCTAGCTAGAAAGAAAGGTTATTATGAAGAACATGATCGTCAATGTTAGGAACACTCACTTGAATCCGTATGGGAACATTACTACCCTCTTGTCGGTCTTGGTGTAACTTCGAGGAACATCTTTATATTTTTACGTGTGTCTACTTTCAAACCATGTATTGATTTTGGGTTTTTGTGCACGATATAAGGATCAATGTATCCAATATCGATGCGCTCCATGATTCGAAATGTTGAATCAAGATCTACATATATGGTCGAAAAGAGCATGGTATTTGTCACATACTTTTATTATCGGGACATATTGACGTATTAGTAAAACGAGAGAAAGAATCACTTACAAACAATAAATGCCGAGGATGCTTTTTTGTCGAAGGAAGTCCAGTGGAATAGTTGGTGCAATTCACAAAAATCAACCCACATCACGTCATCGCCCGTTCCCCATTGGTTTCTTAGTCGACACCAAATTTGTCTTCTCCTTTTTGCACACAAGTCAAGGTACTTCCCGTTTAGCTCAAACATTTGAGTACCCAGGGCTAGCACATCTATCGGGATCCCATAGACTCTGGCCCAATTGAAAGGTTTTATATTGGTCATCATCTCATTTGCGGTCTCAAAGATCACTTTCTGTTCATGTCGATACCACTAGCAAAATAGTACTCTAAAAGCTCACCGGGTATTAACGATGCACCGAAGGAATCTTTATGTACTACGTGTTCGAACCATATTGATCGAACACTTCACCGGAAAGTGGTCGAGACGTATCTCCAAGTTGTGGAACACTTTGACTCTTCTTCCTTCTCTTTGGGTCAATTTCCTTGAATAGAGTGCGGTCAAAGTCTCGAAAGTGGCGAGGGCTTGTTTGACTCCTTATCTTTCTTTTTCCTAGCTTCTATTTTACGTCTTAGCACTCTTTGAGGTAGGAAGTAGGACTTGACCTCCGCCGCCTTCTTCGGGCACACCGACTTGAATTTTTGGTTTATTTCTTTGACTTCGACGTCAATTCCTCCTTACTCATTTCCCGTGGCAATTTCACGGGAATGAGCTTTCGTTCTTGGTCAATATTTTCTTCGGTACGCTTTCTGTAGGACCTAATGGTTGTCTTCTTAGTTGCCTTTGTCATGGGAGGAGGCACTTTGCGGATCGCGTTGAGGCGGTGGTTGCACCTTTGCCGGCCCGGTGGCGGCCCCGAGGTGGTGGTGGTGGTGGAGGCCGTGGCGGCGCCTTGGAGATGCGGCCTCGGATGCCGTCGTGTCTTCTCACAGCCCATCGTAACCACCACGGGACTACTACGATCCTCCACGGGAGCCATCCTTTCCACCGGGTTGCGATAACTTCGGGGAGGCGGCTGCGGCATCGGCATCCCAGAATAACAATGTACTCGCTTTCGCCATGCAATGAATTGTTTCTCAACGTCTCCTAGTTTTGTATCCCCCGTCACCTCCTTCAATTTCAAGATCCACGTCGGGCGTAACCTTCAACCACTTTATCCACCGAGACGTACCGCAAATCCCGGTGGTATATTACTGTGCCGTGGAGTCTTGGTATCTTGGTACGGTCAATCGGACTAACAACCGCAATGGCCACCTTCACTGTCTTTGCCACCCTCATTTGGGATGTGCGGCTCGCATGGTGTCAACTTTTCGGTGATGTGCTCAGCGGTCCCAATGGCATATGTAAGTTCATCTCTCTCTCTCTCTCTCTATTGGGCCTGAACAAGCCCGGCAAATTTCGCTTGAAGAATCTCCATCAACCTTTTTGTTGCCTCCTCAAGTTTTTGGCCATGAATTACCTTGCCGGTCTCACGGGCACAATTGTCCCCCATGACCCGAAGCCACCGCTTAGTGCGTTCGAGGCCGATTAAGTGTTTACGGTGTGATCCCCTTGCTGAGAAGGTCCTCTTCAGTTTTTCTCCACTTAGGAATGAAACTTGCATAGCCACCATCCCTAAACGGCTTAATGGGCCCTCGAGTTGTCTTACTATTGGCGGTAGTTGACGTTGATGTTTGAAGGTGATATACAAAGACATTTCAAATAAGAAGAAAATGTTATATATAGATAATATATACATAAGTCACAAAAAAGATAATATACACATATATATTAATTCATACATAATGAACACATATATACCTCATCATCATAACTGCACGGGTTGTTCTCGCACAAAATCCATTAAGTATTGGTCGACATACGCATCTTCCATTTCATTATTATTATCATCGTCAACTTGATCATTGCCACCACCGTGGATAATATTCATCATAAATTCCTCTTCGTCCATGTTGACATCGTCTCTCGGACGACCATCTATTCCTAAAATTAAAAAAATAACCACTACTAATGTAAGGCGTTTGACATTCGTCGGGAAGACGTTGCCTGAGGTACATCGATCGGGAACCCTAACACATTCGTAGGAAGATTGGAAAACGTGACGTCGTCGGAAATCCTACCACGTGCCTTTGTCAAAAACTAAGTTTTTATTTGACATGTTACGCTCAACTCTTAGGTACATCGAGTAGATCCCCTTTATTTTAGTTCGCGAACAATCGATCTCAAGTCATCGGAAACCCTAACACGTGCTTTCGTCGGAAACTAAGTTCTAATTTTACATGAACTTTTTGTACATCGATCGGAAAACGATTACGTCGTCGGAAACCCTAACACATGCATTCATCGAAAAGTATAGTTCATCGTCGCTTAAAACCCTAACACACATTCGCAAAAAATCTCAAGTCGCCGGAAACCCTAATGGTCATTCGCGAACAATCGATCTCAAGTCGCTGAAACCCTTACACACATTCGCGAACAATCTCAAGGCGCGCTCATCAACCCTATTGGTTTTAACATACAATTCCCATACAATCATATATATAAAATTCTCAATTTAATTTTATTTCCATTTTTTAATTTTATTGGAGTTTTTCTACCTCGTGATGATGGCGGTGGGAAGCGCGGGGCACCGCGCTGTTCTCGGCGGTCGCGACGGCGGTCGTGGGGAGCGGCCTTGGCGGCGTTGAGGGGCCAGCGGCGCACGCCGACCGTGGGAGGTGGAGACGGAGGCACGCACGCGGCCGTGGGGGGAGGAGGCGAAGGCGCGCGGCGGCGTCCGAGGAGGGCGCCCGCGGTGCGCGGAGGCGTTGAGGAGGGCCGGAAGGTGGGCGCGGCGGCGTCGAGGAGGGCTGGGAGACGGAGGCGCGTAGCCGGGGCGTTGAGGAGGCGGGCGCGGCGGCCTTGGGAGGCGCGGCGGCCGACGTCGAGGAGGGTCCGGGGAGGCACGGAGGAGGCGCGTGGGGTCGAGGATGTGGGAGACTGTCACACCCAACTTTTAATGGGACTTTTAATCTCGCGTCGGGGGCCGGCGGATCACGCTACCAATACGCTACCGAGTCACAATAATGGAAATCAGTTATAGATGAACTATTCGAGCATATGTTGACATAGGATAGAAGTACTTACAAAGGGTGTTGGAGACACCACTGGATTATATTGATCGAGTAGCCAAGCGTGAAGCGATGGTTTATCTCGTGACGGTGCGCTAAGGTGCTAGATCGTCCTAGGCACGACTCCATGTTCCACGAGGCAACTTGAGCGGGATGGAATTTCTCGGGCTTCTACGTCTTTCTCCTAAGCAACGTCTTGTAAACTCCTACATCGTGGATCTCCTACCTCGACAAATGACCTTACCTTCGGATATGCCGATATCTGTAAAAATGAGGGGGTGAGTACAAAGGTACTCAGCAAGTCCAAACCAGGGGTGGTTTGGTATAATTAGGGTTTGGGCCCTAGCAGAGTCTCTAAAACTGCTCTCACTAGTTCCCGGATTTATCTCATCTGGTTATCTTCTTCTCATCAACACAAGCGTTAGTTACTTCTAATCATAGATGTTCTATCCTAGCATTCGCCTATTCCAAGGACGTGGCTATTCGAATAGATTTAATAAAACTCTACAGAGGTTGTACAAATTTCCCCACATGATAGGTGTTGCCTCTCGCCACCGTCATGGCTTCCCGATTGCACCCTAACGAGATCCGTACCCGCTTGAGTGCTACTCTAGGTATATTGGTATAATCTTCACCATGACTTCTCAGGGGTTGGAAGGACAACACGTCACCCTAAGATGACGCATCACCCTAGACAATATGGTGATACCAAATCACCCACGGCTTTACTGTGTAATACCTAATTACCCAACCTATACTTTATCAACACCACACTCAATCTCAAATCATCAATATGTGCCTCTAGCACTGCGCCACCGCGCCCAAACACTTCCGTGGAAGACCACTCAAAGATCCACGCCAACCGGACTAGGGGCCACTCTCCCCATGTCTCGCCCCAATAGGTCGTTTGCACTGCTCCGGCCACCTTGGATCCCAATTATACCTCAACCCAACGGGGTGTGAATCAAGCCGTCCCATCTCGGCGTGTGGCTGTACGAAATATCTCACTAGGTAGAAGGTCTTATGAACCGGTCCTTAGGGAGGCGAGTATCTCTCCGCAGGAATCCCTTCACGGCAATTCCCGTAGTAACCCATCTCACACTGAATTACTATCACCCACCTCTTTTGTTGATTAGGGTTCATTAAACAATCTCAGGTTATACTTGTTTACAACGTATGAGCGTAGATAACGTGGATGATTACGCCATCCGGTTTAGCTCCATAGCTACGTTATCAGGCTCATACCACTATGTACTAATCCAATTATCAACATCATTATCATCTCATTATATTATGGTCATGATTAAGGGGGTAAGGACTTGCCTGGGAGGTTCTTACGAATCGGCACGGCGTCGAGAACGTCTCTAGCTTTGCTTCGCACGGGAAGCTCCTAATCGGGTCGTCGAAACTACGGGCGGCCGGCGATAAACCCTAGCTTGAACTAGATCATATAAAACAAACATAGAACATTATGGTGGAAATGGGTTAGATGCATAGAGCTAGATGTTAGATGAACTATGGAAGTCGTTTCACGCGAAACGGAGTTCATTTGCATGAGATATGGAATTTATAATATTAATCCCTAATTAAATCATTAGGGTAATATTATAATATAATTTTATCATGTAATAAAATTGGAAATACTTACATGATAAAATTCTATAAATCAAATAATGAATTTACAAATTTTTAAAAATTTTTCGATACAGAAGGTATACTTATAACATCCCCGGGTACACTTCTCGGGTGGTCAGTAGCGGTTTACGAGTGTACACGAAACACCTCCTGCATGCGTGGGCGACACGTGGGTCCCATGGACGCCACGGTGGCCGCCACGTGGGCGCCACGTAGGCAACGACGTTGCCTTTACCGTGGGGAAACGGTGGGAAACGGAATAACGACGTGGCGGCTTCTTATTGGTTGTAGCCCGACGGCGTCATGGTACGGACGACGGCGTGGTCGCCTCCATCCGCCGAGCCCGCGCGGTGCTCCACCGTAGTCTCACCGGAGTTGCCCATCCTTGCCCCAAACCTCGCCGCGGAGGGCCCGCCGACTCCTCTCGGTGCCCGAACCGATCGGGCGGTGTGGTGGCGACGGGCGTGCTCCTCTTATGGTGGCGGCGGGCACCGGCGGGCGGGTCGGCGGGCGGCGCTGGCCCACATGGCTACAAGGCATCACGCCGAGGAAAAAACAGGGGAGAATGAAAGAGGAGGAGCATAGGACGCGTACCACACAACCAATTGAACGACGATGACCTTGTAGGCGGCGGCTCGGGTTTCTTCCCGGCGGCGGATTCCCAAATTAGGGAAAACGGAGCACGACGAGGAGAGTGGGGAGTGAGGGGGGCGAGGCGCGCGCACCGCGTTCGGCGCCCTTGGCGGAGCTTTCGCCGTGGCGAGGGCGAACTCGATTGGAGGCCGAGGGTGCCTATATATAGGCGCGGCAACAGAGCGCCACCGTCGAGATATTTTCCTCGACGCGACGATCTTTTCCGACCGCCCCTTCGCGGGCCGTGGACCTCAAGTTCGTGCTCGCCGTCCCGGCACGCCGTGCTTCATTCCGGTGGGTGAGCTGGCCGCGGGTCACGCGTCTTCAACAAATGGTCGCCGTCGCCATGGCTGGACGCTACCGGGTATCCGACCTAAGGTGGCCCCGTTGGCGTTGACGCCACCGTTGTGCACTGGCGGTGCCCGGTTGGTCGGGCCGGCAAGGTGAGTGGGCTCGGGCAGATCCCCGCCGCCGTCTCCATCGCCGACATCGCCCGCTGCGGCGGCGGCGCTCTAGCTCGGCATGTGGGGTTGCTGTGGGTATTGACTCTAGCCCCGCGGCACGCCCCTCGTGGTGGGAGACAACGCAAATGGGCGTCGTCGGGCGCCGGCGCCGGGTCCCCTTGGCGGCGGTCGTCGGGCAGCGGGGGGGCCGCGATGTCTCCCGCGTTGTCTTTCGCGCCGGATCCCGAGGAAGACGACGATCGGCGGGACCCGGTCGTCGATGGAGCGGAGGTGTGGAGCTTTGCCTCGGCGCTGATCCGGGCCTCGGTGTTGGGCTGTTTATTTGGGCCGACCGCCGGGTAGATGGGAAAGAGAGGAAAGGAGGAGGGCCGGGGCGGGTCAATTTGAAAGGGAGGGAATGGAGGAAGGAGAGGAAATGAGCCCCGCGGCACATTTCTCAATTTCCATTTCTCTTTCTATTTCCCTTTTCCTATTTCCTTGCTCTCTTTTATTCTTTCTCCCCACTATTTTATGTGTGTCACAAATATAAATATTTATACAAGCACATGCATATTCCCGACTTTCATCCTTTGGGAATACTTATTCAATTGTACTCATATAAATATGTATATATATAATTTGCACACACTTGGTCCCCAGTTGATATTTCATGTGTGACATATATTTTATAAATACTCTCACAAGCACACTTGTATTCCCATGACTTCTATTGTCGAGAATATTTATTTATTGTGCTTATAAAAGTATTCATAAATATACACTTCTAGTACACATGTGTTTTGGTATTTTATTCCCGAGAGAAATTAAGTAAATCATTCTCATGCTATATTATACTTCCATAAATAAAATCTAGAGCTTACCTTGCATCCTTGGTCACCATAAAGCTCAACAAGCAACAAACAAGACTTTCCTATTTTCTATATGGTGAGAGTTTGAAAATGCAGGTTTTTTTTGAAAATAGGGTTTAGGTTTAGCGGAAAATAAATCCAGTTTTTAGTTGTAATTCGAAAAAGTTCAAATTTTTAGTGAATTTTAAAATGGTGCAAAAACACGGGTGTTACAAATCTACCCCACTTAGATGAATCTCATCCCCGAGATTCCTAGTCTACTGAGTGAAGGTCCTAATTTGAGGCCTAAAGGGAGGGATAGAGGTAGAGAGAGAAAAAAACTTTCCATTGCTTACGGTGTTGTCTTTTCCGAACCTCTACGATTATCGTGCTACTCTATTACTAGGGCAACACGATATCTTTGTGGAGGGTGTGTCTTCTGCGCCGTTTTGATGATTCTTCTTTGCTTTTACCCCATCTTCTTGCTCTTTGCTTCTTGTCGTTGTAGTCTTGAGGTTTTCTCTGGCGGCTACCCCACTTAGAGGACTGATTCCCCTAGTGTCTTCAATCTCCTGATGTCTTCTAGTGCTGTCTTCTTTTCGCAGCTCTTGCGGTGTACTTCATTTGTCTGCGTCCTCTCCTATAACAAATCATCGTGGTGCCGGGGATTCCACTATCTCGTTTGGAACCCTAAGTGTTACGTGGTTCTTTATTATATCATCTTAGCCCATTTCTATTTTTCTCTATTTCTTCTTGTTCTTGCCCAATTCATTCTTTCTTTTTCCTTATTTTCGCCGTTGGTATTTTCTTTTCTTCTTTTGCACATAATACTACCCCAGTTAGAAAATTTTTCTGCTTATCATTTGCTCTGTGGATTTTGAACTTAGACACCCCGTCAATCTTTTAAAGTGCCGATGCTCGCATTTGGATCGTGGATCGAGCACAATGATCTTGATTATTTCAAGGGGAGGTCAACAGTAGAGCGAAAAGGTAATGCTACTCCACGGTTACATCTCCCATGGGAGTGGTGGTTCCTCAAAGACGGTCATGGTGGCCTCTGCTTACCTTACGTGGGTCCGGTACTTGGCTCTATCTTTGGGGCTTCTTCTCGAGGTGGTGCTTGACTGTGAGTGGTAGGGGTTCTTACGGTTGTCGATCTTACGCGGTGATGGCGACCTGGTGGAGTCCGTTCTTCTTCGATGAAGGGGTTGACGAGCATTCCGTCGGTGGTGGCGGTTTTGGCCGGGCCGTGGCGTGTCTTCAAGGTCTTGATTGGAGGGCGATGGTGGTGTCCCTCGGTTCTCGGACGTGTCGCTCCCGGATGGCCTTCCGGGTCTCGGCAAGTGTAGCCTCTCGGCGAGATGCGTGGCGACTTGCTCTTTGGCGTGTGCGTGCTCGCGAGGAGTCGTTGAGCGTAGCTCTCCGCCGTTCGGCTCGCCGGCGAATCAGGCTCCTTATGGCGGTGTCCTGGCGGTCGTCTTCGCTCATCAAGAGCGAACAGATAGGATAGCAGGTGCGTGATAACGGGGCTGCCTCGTGGACCTCGCACGTCTTCTAGGCGAGCAATCCAGGCGGGGTGATTCTTTCCCTCGGGTGGTAGGTGCCTCATGGGAGTGCGGGCGATGGGCTCCCTGTAGATCTGGGAAAGGTGATGGAGTGTCTTGCGTGCTACGACTTGGTAGGTGTCGGGGAAGCGAAAACCAATAGTGGTCATGCTCCAGTCGTCGGTGGGTGGGGTAGTCTTGACTCTTGGCGATGTAGACGGTGACTTCGCAGCGATGTGTGCCACGCTCTTCGTACTCACTTCCTTCGTACTCTGGGGGTTCACGGATGCCAAGGTTCTGTGCGGTGTGGTAGAGAAGTTGGGGAAATCCAGGGGTGTTGATGCACTGGCTGCTAACCCATGTGACGGCCATCTTGGCAATGTTTGGTGATGGTTCTTGGTGGGTGGATGGCAAAGAGTGTGATGGCAGAGGGTGAAGGATGGAGGCTAGCAGTGGGATGGTGGTGAGAGCGATGATGGTGCTCTTTTTATAGTGGGTCGAAGGTGATGGCTTCTGGGAGAAGTTTGGTCGACTGGTATTGGCTATGGTGTGTGGTGGAAGGGACGGGAGTGAGTCTCTGTATCCATTGACCTTGTAATAGTGTCATGGTTATGGGAACTGTGTGGTCTTGGCCGGTGGATTCCCTTTAGTGGGGACTATGTGTCTTCTCTTTGTTGGTGTATCACTCCTTGGCATTTCTGCATGTTTCTAGGGGCATCTGTTTGCTTTCCGGCATAAATATCTTTTGTGGGCTTGATGACTGTCTTTGATTACTGTAGTCTTCTGATTATCTTCTGCTTGTGGTTCCAATCTTCGGCTCGCTTGTATTCCGGCATTGGTTGCCACTTGAACTTGTTGCGTTGTCTTGATCGGCTTCAACGGTCGTGGTTCGGGGTCAAGGTCTCAGCAAAGATCGGCGACTTTCGGCATTGAGGCGACAGCATGTCGGCAATGTTGCACGGTCGTCAACATAGTAACACTGATGCGACGACGTGTGACGGCTGTAGGGAAGAACACTGGTGCGGTTCAACGGCTACAGTCGTGGAGTCCATTGTGTGTTGTCGCGTACCTGCAGGTTAGTTCCTATTCTACTTGTCTAGAAAGGGATCGGGAGGGAAAAGCACAAGGTACGATAGGGATCTATCTAACTAAGGATTAGAGGAAAGCAAGCATTTTGGGTAGGGATAGACTTTGGGGTATCCTAGTAACACTGGTGTTTGGAAACAACACAAACTTACCTGGTGTGAATCGTATGAAAAGTTAGTCACGGCGAACTAAGTTTATATGGAAACTTGTCTTGTTACTCGTGACTTAAGGAAATCTTCAGTACGTTCACTGATCCTATTGAAATTTTCTTCTCATTGATTACTGTAAGTAGTAATAATGGGAAGGTTCTCCATAGGATTGAAAAAGAACACAACATTTTATTAATCAAACAAGCGCAACAATATATTACATCACGCACGGTTTCATAGATGATATATGGTCACACCACGCGATTGCGATCGTCATGACGATTATTGTGCGACTTTGCGACTACTAAGACTAGAACCATGGGTTACGATAACGGCTCGCAACTACTAGCACTACTACTAGGGGTCTAGCAACAAGGTTCGTAGTTACAACAAGCATGCTACTGTGGCTGCTTAACTTAGGACATTGCTACTTAACTAGGACTTGTCACATAACGGTGCCTTGTGGGATCGTTGTCGTCCCCCGCGTGTGCCGCCATTGTGGCCGTCGTCCCCCCATGCCCGCGACGCGCCGCCGCCCTCCCCGCGCGCGCCGCCGTCGTGCCCGTCGTCCCCCTCGCGCGCCGGCCGTCCCCGCACGCGCCGTTGTGGCCGCCGTCCCCCACGCTGTGGGAGGGGCCCGCCGGCCGGCCGTGGGAGGAGGCCCCCACGCGCGCGCCGCCGCCGCCCTTGGCGGTGGAGGCCCGCCCGCCGATCCCGCAGCCGCCGCCGATTCCACGCGTCGCGCCGGATCCACGAGCCGACCCGGAGGGAGGGGGGGAAGTAGAGGGAGGCGGTGTCGGGCGAAAAGGGATGAGGAGAGACAGAGGAGGATTGAGTGAAACGAAACCCTAACACCTCGCTATTTATACGAAGACGGCAAGATCGGGCTCATCCTTCAGCTTATTGGGCCTGCACTTGTACGTGGCGGGCCTTTTAAGATGCCCACCACGGGAAATCTTTCCGTGATGGGCAAAACGCCAAATCACGTAAAAAAAAGCCGACGTGGCGGGGTATTTTCCGTGACGGGCAAAAATTTGCCCGCCACGGAAAGATTTTGCAAGTGCTCGCAAAATCATTTAGTTACTAGTGTCTTTGTCGATCCATAATCTGGGTCAACTGCTAAAGCCCCGCTTCCGGTCAACTTCACCCACTGACACTTAAACAAAGGGACCTTGAAATTACCTCCATAGTCTAGTTCCCATATGTCCTCTATGCAGCCATAAAATGTTTCCTTCACCCCATTTGGGTCTTCGGCATCTATTCGAACACCACTTGTTTTGGTTGTTTGCTCCTTTTATCCCGGGATACCGTGTAAAATGTGCTACCATTTATTTCATACCTTTGTATGTGAGGACATGCCACGATGGTTGTGCAGACCAACCTATATAGCCGCTCTGAAGACTCGATCACCTTGACATTTTTTTCAACCAAATAGATAAAATTTGACAAGTGCTCACGCCCTAATCGAATCCTCATCCATGTTAGGAAACTTTGATCGTATTAGCTCCTTATGTTCTTCGATATACGGACGCACCAAAGTCTTTGTTTTTGCGTAACCGTATTGTGCTTTATCGAAATTATTATCCTCCATACCGATATATGTTCTCTTTCCTAGTGTTCTCTTACCTAGTGTCCCCTTTCCACTTAGCCTCCCTCCTCATGTCGTGATTCGGGGGACACCAATTGGGTCAAGGTCGGGAATAAAGTCAACACGTAACTCAATGACCTCCTCTCGTTCCATAGCCCTCGGCGATGCTTCCCTCCGGGCGAG
This sequence comes from Hyparrhenia diplandra, assembly GCA_015847255.1. Classification (NCBI taxonomy): domain Eukaryota; kingdom Viridiplantae; phylum Streptophyta; class Magnoliopsida; order Poales; family Poaceae; genus Hyparrhenia; species Hyparrhenia diplandra. The sequence continues at coordinate 213,724 of JADLZK010004625.1, read as the reverse complement.
CCCGGTTGTGAACATATTTCTTCAAGACTCCCATGAACCTCTCAAAAGGGAACATGTTGTGTAGGAACACGGGACCGAGAATAGCAATCTCTTTGACTAGGTGAACTAGGAGGTGTGTCATGATATTAAAGAAGGACGGAGGGAACACCAACTCAAAGTCGACAAGACACCGAACCACATCATTCTCAGCTTAGTTAATTAGTGTGGATCGATTGCCTTCGAGATATTTCATTGAGAAATGAACATAGCTTCACGAGCAACATGCGTACTTTTGGAGGTAGAATCCTCTTAGCGCATCGAAGCAAGCTGCGTCATGAGCACGTGGCAATCATGGGACTTTAAGTGTTGAAATTTCTTCTCCGGCACATTTATTAATCACTTTATATTTGAGGAGAATCCAGGATGGTACCTTGATGCTATTTAGGCATTCAAACATGCTTTCCTTCTCTTCTTTGGTAAGACTAAAGCTAGCAGGGCCTAAGTATTGGCGTCCATCATCGTCCGATCAAGGCTTCGGTGTGTCCTTATGCTTCCCATACACACCCATGAAGCCTAGCGAAAGTTGACACAAAGATTCTTTGTTAGGTGCATCACATCAATTGCAATTACGAACATCTAGGACTTGCCAATAGGGTAGCTCCCAAAATATTGACTTCTTCTTCCACATGGGTGCATGACCTTCATCGTCGTTTGGGAATGTATGCTGCCAGGTCCCTTCCCAAACACTACTTTGACATCGTTGACCATCTCCGGTACATCCTAACCAGTCCGGGTTCGCGAGGGCTTGGCATTGTGGTCTGCGGTACCGTTGAAATGTTTGCCTTTCTTCCTTAACACGTGACTCTTGGGAAGAAATCGACGGTAGCCGGCAGTACCGCGACCTTTCGATTCGCTTTTCAAAAAATACCCTTACAATCCGGAAACAAAGGCGTGCAAGCATTATATCCCTTGTTTGATCTGTCCCGATATATTACTTAGAGCCACCAATCGTTGATTGTTACGAACAACGAGCGCACAAGTCAAAGTGTTCCCCGTTTGTACTCACCCCACATACGTACACACCCGTATTTCCACAAAAGAAGAAGTTCGTCAACTAGTGGCCTCGGTACACATCGATGTCGCTTTCCCTGCCGGGCCTTGGATGAGTATCGGCATCATAATGAATTTCCACTTCATGCATATCTAGGGGAAGATTGTAGATAGATAGAGTAACATGCCAGTGCTATGGCTACTGCTTCGATCCCCAAAGGGGTTAAAACCATCAGTACTTAAGGCAACCCTCACGTTTCTTGCATCATCTGCAAAATCCTTGAATTCTGAATCGATTGCTCTCCACTGTGACCCATCACCAGGGTGTCTCAACTTGCCATCTATCTTAGGGTCTTCTTTGTGCCATCGCATCAACTTTGCATGGTCCTTGTTTTTGAACAAACGTTTCAGCGTGGTATTATCGGGCGTACCACATAACCTTAGCGGGGATTTTCAACCTAGGCCTTTCGCCCTCAACATCACCAGGATCGTCTTGCCCGATCTTATACCGTGATGCATGACATGTCGGACATTCATCCAACTTCTCGTTATCCTCGCCATAGTACGAGAAACAATCATTAGGACATGCATGAATCTTTTGATTGTTAATCCCAAAGGACATACAACCTTCTTTGCTTCGTTCATGGTGGCGGGCAACTCATTGTCCTTCGGAAGCATCTTCTTTTGGATAGTCAATAACCGGCTAAACGCATTGTCGAAACACCATTCTTCGCCTTCCACTCGTAGCAATTCTAGTGTGGTACCCAACTTTTTTTCTCGCCTGAATCATAGCTTGGGTACAACAACTTCTTGTGGTCCTCCAAAGATGCGCTCAAACTTCTTCTCCTTTTCTTTTCGCATTCATTACGTGCTTCACGAATAGCCCGATCAAGCCCATCGATAGTAGGCTCATCTCCCCGCTGGCACCTCCTCTGCATCTTCCTCCATTGTAATATTTTTTATGACATCACCAAATTCAGCATATTCAGCAATAACATTGTCTTCGTCCCGTCCTTCGTCTTCACCTTCTTCCATTGGGACACCGGTCTCTCCGTGCTTGGTCCAACAAACATAGTTGGGCATGAATACAGGTGTAAATGAAGGATATGTGATTTGAAAAACTCTCTTATTCCTGCACAAGGCACATGGGCAACACATAAAACTGTTTAGCTTGTTTGCTTGGGCGCACATAGGAACTCATGCACCCCACGCGTACGTACTCATCGTTCGCGTCGATCTACGTTGTACATCCAATTTCGCTTCATCCGTAATTTTTGAACATAATCATCGTATGAAAAAAGAAAACACCGGATACATTTGAGTAAATACACAACATGCATGAATAGTACATTTTATCATTTTAGGGCCGGGTAGCCTACAACTTTTGTTTGCACGCATACAACAAACTCCACTAAAAGCACGAAAGAAGAACAAGACATCAATTAAGGCGTAACATCCTTCGCAGGGGCACGGAGCAATGAACCTAAGAAAGTAACATTTTTACGCTGGCATCTCCTGAATCTCCATTGCTACACCTTGGTCATTGTTATTTGGAATATTTGCACCATGGTAGGCCGCCAAAGCTTCACCTTCGTGTTATATTTTTGTAACAATTTCCGTGGTAGCAATGGACTTGAGCATGGCAATCGGCCCACGTTCGATAGATCCCCGGTACGCGCCCAACATGCACTCGTACCATGCCATGTTTCCTACACATGTAATTAAATTAAATATTTTTCTAATTTAGACTACAAATTAATGATTTACACAATTTGGTAAATTAAGTTAACTTCCTCATTTTTCTAATCAAAAGAAAATTACATAAACAACTATATTTATATAAATGCAAAAACATGAAATAAATGATGAAAAGGAGGGGGAGCGAAATTGCGAACCTTTATTCCCGTTTGGTTGGGGAACCCGGAGTAAAAGGGGGCTTGAGCTGTTTTTGTGGGAAGAAAATCCGTTGAAAATTCAAAGGCGGGCGGGAGTATTTATAGGAGTCAACCTTTACTCCCGGTTTGGGCCACCAAATGAGAATAGAGGTCCTGGCGGGGAGGGGGCGCGGGCGCATGGCCCTTTACTCCCGGCTGGGAACTAGAACCGGGAGTAAAGATACATTTACTCCCGGGTAAATTTCCGGCCGGGAGTAACCGCCGTTTTGGCCTCGAGACTAAAAGTCACTTACGTAGTAGTGAAAATCACACATGACAAAATATTTCAATCTTATGTTTATATCTGGTTCAAAAGGCACATGGCCATCAAAGCTTTAACAGTCGATTTACTAGCACATCAGTCTTGAGTTCTAAACACAAAGCTAAAGCACATAATTTAAGCCTTCTGATGAAGGATCCATCTCTTTGATGCAGGAAGATCTCCATAACGGCATAGTAAATTCTTCAACGGTACTACAAGTGCAAGAGCAAAATATATAAGAGGCAGCCTAATGTAGGTAAAAAACAGCTAGCTTGGCAGCTCCACAAGGAAGGCATCTGAAGCCATACATATACCGTTGAAATATCAAATTATTCTAATGATCCAGGGCAAGAGCAAATTATGCTCCATAACGACTCTACTGCACAAGCAAATCTCTAATGATCCAGGGCAAAGGCAAATTATTCTCCATAAAGGCAAAGTTTTAGGCAAGAAATGCACTTAGAAAATTATTCTCCACAGGTTAAGTCAACAAACTCTGCAATTAGAAAATTAGTATATAAGTCAATGAGCAGAGCAAGGCATGTTCAGCTATAAGTTAGATCCAGAGCATGTAAGCTAGCTATTAGTTACCTTGTTCGAGTAATTCACAATTCTTTATATCTCTGATAATTTCTTCCATATCCACGTTCTTGGGTGCTGAACGCAACCAGCTTTGTCCACAGATCAATGCCTCAAGTTCTTGGGTACTCATCGATGATTTGATTTGCATTGATCCCAATCAAGATACAAGAGCCATGAGGACGACTGAATAATACCTCTATTGTTTGGCTCCTGGTTTCAAATGTACGAACATACAACCCTCGGCTTGTCCATACTGAGTTTGTTGTCCTCCTTTGATATGCAATTCTGGTCGTTGGCGCAGTTGGTGGATTATCATATGACATTGTAGCCACTGGGGATGGTGGAGTTGACACAGTTGAATTGAGATCATCCTCCACACTTCCACTGCTATATGGTATGACATTGACAATGATGGCTGATTGCCAACATCCATCTAAAAATGGTAAACAATTGTAGTGGTAGGTCATAAAAGAAAGAATACATAGTCCACAAGTAATACTGAACTAAAGGTAGCTATCATCTAAATATCTTATTCATCACAAGAGATACATAGTGACTAGAGGCTACAACATACTTTGGGGATAACAAAACATCATGACTTTTGGTAATCCAATAATAAGCTATGTGGGACAGTTCGACAGGAGGTCCCCAAACTTTAGAATTAGCACACCAAAGGTTCAGTCAGTCTGAACCTGTACAACCGAAACAGCCTCGGTTCAGTCATGCTGTACATGAGCTAAGCACAATGACAGTGGCGTGATACTAGTATAAACAAATTAATCAAACAGAAGAGAACATGAATCGAACAAAACACACTGACGAGACTGTCAATAGATCGATCGATCGATCTAGCAATAGAACGAAACAAATTAATCCCTAGATAGACACCATGGAATACATACGTTGCTTTCAGATGGACGATGGTAATAAAAGCCGATCGATCGATCGATTCACACTACTGCTGGCTGCTCGATCTGGCAGCATGCATCTATCTACCGCCCCTGGTACGTCTCTGTAGTCTGTAGGCCGACTATAGCCAGGACAGCCGTCACCGTCGTTCACCCTGCTGCTGGCTGCCAGCGGCGCATTGGCAGCGCCATGCGCAGGAGGATGGATCAGATCCGGGTCTAGATCACGCGCCACACCACCAGATCCACCATCTAAGCTAGTTACGAAGAGGGGTGGGAACAAACAAATGGGACACACCTGTTCTTGGCCTGCTGCCACGAACACACCGCCGCGAGGAGGGCGTCTTCCTTCTCGGTCATGGTGAGGAATCTGTGTCGCGAAAATGGGTCCGCTGCTGCCGTTGTCCTCGTTCTCCAGCCTTGATGCCGTAGTTGCAGCCGCCGCCGCGGCACCCGCCGTCACCGTCGTCGCCGTGCGACCCAATCCGTCCATGTGTCCTGGTTTCAAACCCGAACCGCAATAAAACCGTTCAACCCGGTTCGGTGGGTCGGTATGGGTTAGGTCAACGGGTTAGCCGGTTTGTACCCAAACTGAGTTTCTTCATTTATAGAAAAAAAAAAAAGTCATTGTTGCGGGCTTTCCCCACCCTTGGCATTGGCTAGTTGGCCCGCTGCCCAGTGGCGGAGCTACAAAGAATATAGGGGCGGGTGGCTTGTAGTCGATGGTAGGGCCGTTTCGGTGGGGCTACCCACCGTAGTTCAAATCCCGGTGCTGCGCACCTTTTCAGGGGATTTTCCCAAGATTTACCGGCGTTATGCATTAAGTGATAAGTGATGTTCCGTCGACGACGAGCGCGCATGGTGGCTTGAGAATCTCAGATCTGCCGGCCGCCCCCTCGGAGGTGCTTATAGGGTAGGGTTTGCGTCGTGTGCTCATAGGGGTGAGTGTGCGTGTATGTTGCGTCGCGTGTGTTCATAGGGGTGAGTGTGCGTGCGTGTTGTGAGGTCGTGTTGTCTTGTGTAATTCTAAAAAAAAAAAGAAGAATATAGGGGAGGGTGCATAGTGTCCATGGATGTTTAATTTAACATGGTGAAAAATTAGGAATGATCAATGATTGCAAAATTTCCTGGGTGCGGCCGCACCCAGAGCCGGCTACGTAGCTCCGCCGCTGCCGCTGCCTTGGCTGGCTGGCCACAATTGTCTTTGTCTGGTTGGTCGTCGTAGCCTGCATGGCTGCGATGGCTGGCTGGCCATGGCCATGGCCGTCATCAATACAAGAAATATGTTTCTTTTGACATTTCACATATATAATAGTTCGAAATAAGTCATAAGTTATCATTTGTGACACTAAGTTGATAAAAATGAAATGTTAAAAATGAATGTCTATAATGACAACTTGTGACATTAATACGATAAAGTCGTAACATTATGATATTGATTTTGTTTGTCACAAACATATATTTATGACTACTGATTTAATGTCATAGGTCTTATTACAGACACATGACAACAAGTTCTATAATAAGGTTTGTAACACCCTGGTGTTAATCATGTCATTAGCATCTGCATTTCATGGGCATAATCATCAATTAATCATATGCATTCATGCACATGAAATGATAGAGGCCAATTGCATGTTTAAATTTATTTAATTTGCTTGCTATGCTTTGCCTTGTCATTTCATGTATGAAATGTTTGCATAATTAGTTGTTTAATGTTTATTTATTCTTAGTGATGATCATAGGATGTTTTAGAGCATGAGTCATGTTGGTCATGTTTTCTAATTATGTTTTATAATGGTAGTTTGACTTTGTTTGACCTCGTTTGACCTAGGAAGTAATTTATTTTGTTTTGTTCAAAAGTCCTAGCTAGAGACCTTGCATGTGTATGAACCTTCATGGATTGTGTAGCTAATTTCTTGTAGAACAAAAGATGTCATAGGCCGCTTGCGTGATTTTGAGTGGATCATGTTCGAAAAGTCAAAGTTGTGCGATTTGGATGTAAATTAGGGTTTCCATTGACCGTCGGAGTAGTCGTGCTTTTGATTTGCTCCTAGTTTCAAATCAAGCCAAACTAGACGAAACTTTCTATACATGAAATGCTTAGAATTTTACAAGGAACATTTGGTTCAATTGGAGTTTTTTGCTAATTCGGCTCGTATCTCGTGGTGGAGAGCAAAATAGTTGCATTAGGGTTTTAATACAAAAAAAGGAGAAAGGGGAGCAAATCGGCCGGCCACCGCCGCCACAAAGACACAGAGCCCGCGCGCGTGGCCTTCTTTTCCCGTCACCCACTGCGCGCCCAAGCCATCAATACAGGGGAACGCGTCCCGTGCCCCGTACTCCACTCCCCGCCCATCCTTTTCCCCTCACGCAAGCAAATGCGGCCCGTGCCGCCGGTAGCCGCGCCGCCGGCCACCATTACCGGCCTCGCCGTCGAGCACCACCACCGCCAGATCCCTGCCCCGTCTCATTTCGGCCAAAGCTTGCTGACGTTCCCCACTGTTGACACCTGTTATCCTTTACTTTTTATATGTCAACAAGAGATGAAATAAGGACATAAATTGAATATATACTAGGTTTAGAGGTTTATACTAATGAATTCCATGAGTTTTTGTGATTTATGTATTTCCGGGGACTTAATAGATAAATGCAGAGAAAGATGGAGAAAATTCTGGAATATACAAGACATATGATGACAAGACTTGACCGTGAAGCAACTCAACCCGAAAAGTGAACTAAAACATTCTAGAAGGTACCGTAGAACACCCGAAGGAACCAGAGGCCGAGGGGAGACACGCCACTAGCGGCCGCCAGTCAGGATTTGGCCGGCCGCCAGGTGGGTCCCACCTGTCAGCTTCAGCTTTCTAGGTCGGTTTTACAACCGACTTTGTGGTTGTATCTACACCGTTGTTGAAGGTCGGTTTGATCCAATGGTCATCGTTCATCGCTAAGGCTTATATAAGAAGACCATCTACCCCGGGGTTAAACCTAATTCATATCAATTCATTGTAATCCATTATCAACCAAGTCGAGGCGAAGTAGAAGAGTATCTCCACCAATGATTAGGGTTAGCTACTATAGTTCTAGTTCTAGTTCATCCAAGTTGGTTAGCGAGACGGTCGATTAGAGCCGGGTGTGCCTACCTAGAGTTCTCGATCTTCAAGTTTTACGGTATGAATTATCTTGTATCTATGACTTTGCACTTTATTAATAATATGTGTTTGTTTGCTATGTTCTTACTTTATTCTAATAGTATGATTGATATAGATGTACTTTATGATAGATATATGTATCTATTAAGTAGAGCGCCTAATTCAATACTCGAGTGGGTTAGGTGGTAAAGATATTTATGTAGCGTGGTGCTTATATATGATTTACCTGTGAATGCACCTTATATTACGGTGCCGTGTGGTAGATCGCGAGAGTGCAGTCTGTTGAGTCCTTTGGAATCCACCCTCCGTCTATAAGACAAGTGGACATTGATTATGGGGAATATCTTTTTCGCTCTTGATTTTCCTTAATAGTCGTCCGGATACATGATCTAGAGTCTACTATGCTATAGATGATAACATATGCCTTAGAATAGATGTAATGACTTAGTAGATTAAATGCTATAGATGAATTACTGTCTCTTAAAGTAGTCCAATGTTAAGTCTAACTTAGTAGTTATTCCCCTCTCTCTGTGTGTGATGTCTACGCCTTTATTTATCATTATTATATTATTATCATTATTGGTTTACCCCTGCTAAAGTTAGCACTAGTAACAGAACCTCTCATAAGTATGCCACTTATTAATTATGTTTGTGCCCATCTTTCAATTATTCCTCCCGTGGTAGAATATAAATGACAAAACACGGATTTACTCCCGGTGAAATGCTACAAATGGTATTTATATATGCGTAAACTGCGGATAGACCTTTTATATTTATTTAATTAGATTGCAGACAACACATATATCACAAGTATCACATATGCATTTCCTAGCATTGCTGCTGGGGGATGACAACCTAGCACATAGTAGTGTTAAGAGATGAACCACATTGAGTTTTTCGATATAGCTTATAGCCTTAGGTGAGATTAACTCCACCTAATGTTATAGTGACGTTAGATTTACCAACAAGCATTTAAAGCGCCGTTGCGGGAGGAAATAAAAGTTAGCTATACAAATTGATAAATGGAAACTTATGATGAGAATCTAAAACTAGGTAGTTGCTTTCGCAAGCTTACCCTTGTTCTTCTTTTGTTCATTTTATACGGGGGTTTATCAAATTGGAAATTGATTGTGATTCACTTCACTTCATTCATCGAATCAAATCAATCAAGAGAGTGTATATCAGTTTTTGAAGCTATGGTCGGAAAATCCCTACGAGAGTTCTCTGCCCCAAGCAATAATAACATTAAATGCAGGGACCAACACTTCAAATTAAAGATCTTGAGTTTGAGCTCAAGCCAAGCCTCATCAACATGATACAAGCTACTCCATTCAGTGGAAAGATTTACGAAGATGCACGCTTACATCTGCAGAATTTTTTGGAGATTGCCAACACCTTCTCACCCAAGGATGTTCCCCAAGATATCATATTACTCCGTTTATTTCCATTCTCATTGAAGGAGAAAGCGAAGTCATGGTTCTATGCCAACAAAGAAGAAATCAAGAAATGGGATGAATGTTCTACAACCATCCTATCAAAGTTCTTTCCCACGGGTAAAACTAATGCCCTACGAGGAAAAATTACCAATTTCCAACAGCGAAAAGGAGAATCAATTCAGGTGCTTGGGAACGTTTACAAGAATACATATCAGATTGCCCTCATCATGGAATAGAAGATTAGTTACTCATGAGGATTCTACCATGGATTGACACAAAGAGCACGAGAACAACTAGATGCAACTGCTGAAGGATCATTTTTATCACTCACTCTTGACAAAGCTGAAGCACTCATGAACAAGATGTTAGAAAATCAAAAGCCGGAATCAAGACACTCAACACTACCATCGATTGAAGAAGTTCCCGAGGAAACAAAAGCATTATCAACCAAGATGGATGTGTTATTCGATTGGCTTGAACAAAGAGCCAAAGATAAGCGGGAAAGACAAGATTTACAAGACTATATTGATTACGCATCAAATTCAAGCATGGTCATTAACAATTCAACATCAACTTAATTACAAGAACGAAGGTTACAAAAGCTACTCAACAACCCGGTAAGTATAAAGGTAATTGTTGGTATTTCTAAAGTCACTAACTAGTAATGGCGTTTAGAAAGATATCGATGTTGCTTCGAGATAAAACTAAAAGAAATATTCATTGCGGTTCATAGCATATCGAAAAGGTTGTCATCCCTATAGTTAAACTACTAATATGCAAGGAATAAAATATTCGTACTATGCCTTGATAACTTCTTAATAAGTAAATAAACAATTATAACTGGGTATCCGCAAGCGCACAGATATGAATATACCATTGTAGCATTTTAACCGGGAGTAAGAACCAGGTGTTGAATTTATATTCCACGGGGAAAGAAGTCTTCTATTGTAAATTAACTATGCATAGGTGCTAAACATCTTAATCATCTAGTCATCTCTAATCATCTCTCGTGTGCAAAGCATAAGTGTTAAACTTATCATTTACTTAAACAAGGATCAAAGTTCACAATAAAGATAATGATAAAGTTCTTGATAAATAGATTCAACCAAAGTCATATCTAAGTGGGCGAAAAATAGAAAGTGTCAAACGATGGGATGATAGCAATTCATAGGCTAGCTAGCATTAGAAACTCCAATATGTAACTCTAAACTATAAGTTAGGATCTACTCAATTATGCAATACATCTAACAATCATTGAAGAAAGACTAATTAAATCCGGACATGAGGACGAGAATCCGTGAAGACTAAGGCGAAACTTAGAACAACCCGAATAATATCATCCGCTAGGCCTACATACGGGGATGGATTGCAAAGGACTCAATGGTGCTTTGTCACCACCACGATCTACCACACGACCCGGCACATAGGGTGCAAACGCGGTAAATAAGATCTAATCACCACGATTACATCATCTCTACCACTCACCCTCAGATCTAAAGGATGAGCGCTATACGAATCCATGCATGAACATAACAGTAATTCAACTATGCTAAACATGTAATTAAAGTAAATACTAGAACAAATAATCTCGAATATAAACATGATCAAGATATTCATATTAAGCATGTGTCTGGAACTTGAAGACTACTTACAATGAAGAACTTACAAGAACGAGGCCTGATCTTGAGCCGGCCTCCGACGATCCGGAGCGGATTTCTCCCTTCCTACTAGTTCTAATCTTGATTGCTACTCCTCCTAAAGCGATGTTTCTACAGCGTGGGATATGACTTGGATCTTGAAGTGTTGTTGTTGAATTGAGAACTTGATGATCTGGAAAGGGGGGTCTAGGGGTCTTTATATATGGGTCTTCTTCCGTCCCTTCAGCTTCAGCAAACGATGTGGTACTAATCTTGTGTTGGATCTTGATCCATCTCGTGCTTCTACCGACGCCCTCGGATCAAACCGTCATTAAACAACCGGTTTAGATTGCGTCTTAGAGGCGGTGGAGGAAGGTTCCGGAGACCGGGCTTGCGTGGCCATCAAGCGGGGCCGATCGGCCCCATTATTGGGCCGATCGGCCCGGGGGGTTCCCTCTGGGTCCGTCGTGCGTCGTGGCTTCGGAGTCTTCTAGATGATGTTTTCTTCGATTGTCAAGTTTGGTCCACGTCGGGATTAATCCGGAGCCTTCTAGAGTCTTTCTCGGAGTTGGATTGCGTTACGTCGCGTAGTCGTGCGGCTCGCGAACTCTGCTGTTTTTTCTGTTTAGTCCCCGCAATTCACAACTTTACCAAAACTGATGGAAATATATTAGTGACCCCTTTATTCTAGGTTGTTATTATTATTTATACCCCTTTCTCATGTTTAATTGATTAATAATTTTTATATGATAACAAGTGTCAACAGTAATGTTCCTAGAAACCCATTTTTAGGAGAACTAATTGAGGAACAAGATAAGTTAAATAATGTTCTTCTTAAGAAACTTGTTGCTAATGATAAAGTTTTTAGAAGATATAACTCTTAAGATGGATAATTTCTCTGTTGCTTTTAAAGATCAACTTGCTTTTAATAAAAAGATAGAAACTCAATTAGCAAAGTTATCTGCTTTTAAAATATGTTGCCACTATCCTTGAGCAGGTAAATAATGTTACTACAAGAAGAGGAAAATCTACACGTGATCCTGTTGATCCAAGAAGGATAATAGAAAACGCTTGGCGGTCGGGTTACCAATCACGGCACGTGCGGCACCGAAGAACAACAACAAGACCTATGGTACAATCAACTAGAGAAGAAGAAAGTGATGACATAGAAGATTTAACTCAAGAACCTCGATGACACAAGACTTTCATGATACAAATCTCTTACCATATCCAAGAAGAAACCGTGGACCTCAAGTGGATGATCAATTTACAAAGTTTGTGGAGGTAATCCGGAAGTTATATATCAACATACCTCTCCTTGACGCTATTCAAGTCCCAACCTATGCCAAGTATCTCGGAGATATCTTGAATAAGAAAAGACCACTACCCACTATGGAGGTGATTAAGCTAACGAAGAATGTAGTGCGGCTATCCTTAATATATTGCCACATAAGATGACAGGATCCGGGATATCCCATAATCAATTGCTCAATTGGAGATCATCACTTTACAACACTTTGTGACCTTGGAGCAAGTGTTAGTGTAATGCCCAAGTCTGTCTTTGACAAACATAAGCATACAACCATGGAGCCAACTTCAATATCATTACAACTGGCGAGATCAATCAATCGATACCCCTCAGGAATTGTAGAGAACGTACCAGTTAATATCAGAGGATTCTTTATACCTATGGATTTTGTAGTTTTGAATATGCCACCAGACTCTAGAGTATCAATCATTCTCGGACGACCTTTCCTAAGCACAACCAATGCACATATCAATGTCACGGCTGGAGAGATTACATTCAACTTGAATGGAAAAGAAGAGAAGTTAGCATTCAAACCCAAATCGAGCTTAGCTTGACCGCAAATAAGATTGAATCAAAAATTGAAGAAGAGTCATCATCGGTACCATCTCCTAAATTGGAGAATACACCTAATAATTAATAAATTTTGGGAAGTCCCAGTTTGAGGACTTTAACTATGGACATCTTTCACAAGGTAAGTGGGTAATTATTTATATTTACTTACTAAGCATTTTTACTTACGTAAAATTTATGCCCCATATAAATAATTTTACGGTGTACCAAAACTCGTGAAAAATATTTATTGTGGAGGCTCAAAAATATTTATTCTTGCATTATTTTTACTCCTGCATTTATATTGAAAATACAAAAATAGAGTCATTATGTGATGGGTCCTACATGTCATACACTAAATGCCATATTTCACCTACCTTGGACAAGACATGTACCACTCAAACCTCACCTACCACCATGCACCACATCCCGCCACTCTTTTCCACCGAAAAACCCACCTATTACCATGGTATTGGGGTGAGCAATATGTTGCATGAAGGTGAGTGGGAGAGGGCCCACCACCATGGTGGCCGGCGCCATCACCATCTTGGCGTCCCGCCAAAGCCTCGAGCTCCTCTATAAAAGGCCCCTCATCCCTCGCTTCTTCATCACACCAATATTGCTTTGCTCAACATTTCAGCTTACAATTCGAAGTTCTAGTATCTAGAAAGCTTTGGGCTTTGTAGTAGAGAGAAGGAGAAGTGAGAAGGAGGAAGGAAGTGCTTAGTAGCAATAGAAAGATTTCTTGAGAGAGGAGAAGATCTTGAGAGTATTAGAATAAATTAGAGTGATTAGTGGAGGTGTTGTCCTAATGGAGTAATCGAGATACAAACTTTGCTAGGGGAAGTTCTGTCAAAATAAAAATAACCTCGTAATCTTTCTTTTCGGACGACTAACCCTGGACGATTAACTTTGGACAACTGATTTCTAAGTTTTTATTCTAACACCTCCATTAGTCTCTTGTTCGTTTTTGTTTGTGTACTAACATTTTGCAGGATGAGCTTCTAGAAGTCATTCAGTGGAAGAAGATCACAACGTCTCCAACAACTCGAGAGAGTCTTCTTCCAGAGCCCCATCGGAGATGAGCTATGAGCCGGAGCAAGATGTGCCACCACATCCAGCCCCTGCTACAGTAAGAAGGTTAACTTCTGACTCACATCTCAAGTTCCATGGACAATATGAGAAAGCAAGGTATAGTCAGTTGACGAGCCGTAAGTTCACTCACACTCCTGTGATCGACCATGATCTTCTAATCCGGACAGGTATGGATGTTGAATTTGCTCATAGTTTCCGCTTTTTGGGCTGGGAAACTTGCGAAAATCACAGCTGAAGGTTCTAGGTTTTTAACCATAGAATTTCTTTGCACCCTTCGTTGCACTAATGAAGGAGTCACATTTAGATTCTTCCAACAACAATATTCTCTCACTTGGAGAAATCTAAGTGATGTACTTGGTTTCCTACACTCTGTGTCATGGACTTAGATGTAGCTCTAGACGATTTCAACCAAGCAACTATTTAAAAGACTTGACCAATGTAGATGCATTCTTGGATGCAAAAGCCAGAGATTTACACTTACCCACCTTTCGCTTTTTCCACAAATGGATATTGTTCACTCTTTTTGCCTAGGAAGGGCGGTAATAATAATGTTAGAGTAGGAGAGTTACAGTTGATCTATGCAGCTATAAAGAGAAGACAAGTGTCACTGATATATATGTTAGTTCAACACTGGATAATTGTACCGTCTCTCCTAGGAAATATCAATTGCACATCACTTATCACTAGAATTGCCAACCACTTAGGACTCTTGGATGATAACACTCATGTTGCTTATATAAGGGAAGATAGACCTATCATATGTTTTGATTTCTTTAGTAAGGGACATATCTTGAAGAAAATTGGAACTACTCTTGTTATGACCCATGCTACTGTTGGGGAGATTCAGTTACCTAACCCTGAACTCTCCATACATCGTGTCTGATCTTATATCTGTTGAGTATGCGAGGCACAACCAATTAACATGCAGAAACCATGCCAACTCATCGACACGTGCCCATGATCCAATGTGGGCAGTGCAGGTCGAAGACCACAAGAACCAAAGATTTGGAGGATACCACCATGGACCTATCCCCCGCCATCACAAGCGGATTACAGTCGCGCCGACCAGTCACCCCGATTTGAATAAGGAGGCCCGAGTGAGCGGGGGTGGTGATGCTCATATTTGTCGAGAAACCTATCATGGAAGTGGTTACTTCTACGATACTCCAGGTACCATGCAACACCCTACTCCCGAACCGCCTCGTAACTCTTTTTGCGGGATATGACGCATACACGTTCCAAGGAATGTACAACACCATCCGAGACATAAGACATGACCAGGTCAACCATATTCAAGAACGAGAGAATGGAATGCCCGACAGATCGAACATCACTGACATCGAGATGCCGTTGAACAGCCGAGAAATGAAGAAATCGGTGCCATGCATGGACACTTTGCCGTCGTGGCGTCGTTGAACCCCTAAATAAACACTAGCTTGGGGGGAGCTGCCCTCACTTGGCCGTAAGTCCCTATGACCTGACAGGTTATCTATTTATTGTATTATTTATATTTATATATTTTATATAGTTTGTTTGCTAAAAAATGAATAACTATGAAAAAACCAAATAAAAAGAGTGAGTATAATTAGTTTGTTTAAAGTTTGCTTTAAATAAAGTAGTAGTTATCTCTGGAGATGATGAATAATTGCTCTATTTTATTTTCTTACAAGTACCTATCATTGGTTTAGAATTCTCCCATGCTATGAATAAAATTGTTTAAAATTTGAAGAATATATTTTGAGCTTGAAATTCTGTGGGAGCATATATCTAAGCTAATCTAGGTAATTGACGGGATATGATAGGAGATAGTTTGAGCTGCTATTTATCTTACTCCTAGTTGCACTAAATTCGGAGATTTAATTTGTGAAAATCTGAAAATTGCATGATGAGTTTCCTATATGACAGAGAGTTTTGAAATTCCTACCACAGCCATATACATGTTTCTAGAATAGGAAAACTCTTTTTGATTAGTGTTGAGTTTAGTCAACCTTTGAGACCCTTTGGGAACTTGTCATACAATTTCACTTACACATCTCCATACATATACAATTCCACATACATCTTCACATATACACACCACTCATATACCCTTCATCGATTTGCTAGCCATAAAAAATGTTTCACTCCTATCCTGGGAGTAAACACCAAAATTAATTCTCATCTCTATATTTATTCTCTAAACCCCATTTATGCTCCATATATTTTATTTATTATCTGTCAATTATTCATTTGACAAAAGAAGAAACTTTGGGCCATGCTTAAAAAAAAAAAAAAAAAAAAGAAAAAGGGAGATGAAAAATGGACAAGTGTCCTACGGGCGAGTATTGGACCCGATGTTTGGGGCTTACGGTCGGGCCGGTGGGGGGGTGCGATCGTAGCCACCACAAAGACTTCTTTAGTCGTTGTAGTTTTGGGCCTCCACTCCTTTCGCCCTTTGGCGGGCCTTGTGACGTTGGTCTTCCCCTGTTGCCCCTGGTGCTTGACGGTCGACTTTGTTGAGGGTTCTTGGCCAGTGGATGATGCACTCCTCTGGGGTTCTTGTCAGTATGAGCCCTCTTTGTGCGCCTTTTAATGGAATCTTCAATCCTCTCTTCGTCGGAGTAGTCCCGACGCTCCTTGGATACGTACGCGCGCTGCGTTGCGTAGTCCTGTAGGAAACTGGAAAGGTAATCTGACTGGGTGTCGAGGGTTATATCGAACTTCGCCTTCTTTCCTCGAGTTGGAGTAATATTGATTGAAAAAAAGTTTCCGAGTCGGGTGTTGTCCCTTGTCCAATCCGTAGTTGGAGTCGTTCTTCAAGTTGCCTTCGAGTCCACGCTTGAGCCCTGGTGCGTGTACCTTCCCGAGTTGGTTTCGGGTTTGGGTTCCTTCGTGTCGGCTTCCGAGCATGCTTCGAACTTGATCTCCGTCTTCGAGGCGGATTCGCAATCGTCGTCGATTCTTTGGAGCTTCTCGACGAGTTCCGGTTCTTTGGTTTTGGTGTCCTCGATGATGTAGCTTCGAGCCTTGCCGTCGTCATCGATCTCGCAAGCCCACAAACCAAAGATGATCGACCTCCTCGTCGATGTACTCATGATGTCGTGGCCGCCGGACTCTCGTGCTGAAATTCGACTAGAGCCCCTACTTGGCGCGCCAGCGCCGATGTTTTACGATCGAGAGCCTGCCCCGTTGAACCGGGGTTTGTTCGGGCCTCAATGAACTTGGAGCCCGGTTTTTGTTGCGCAGATTGACATAGAGAGCGGGGTTTTTATATTTGGTTTGGGCCCTCGATCAAGGATCGAGTAAAGACCTTTACGTCTAGTCGGCGCGCGTGAGCCTATTTTTTATTGATGGGGTTGGCCGGGAATCGGCCGTGAGGCTTACAACACTTGGTCGATGCCAATCTTGTGTCTATATGTTCGCTCTCCTCTCTGAGGTGTTCCTTGGCCTCCTTTTATAGTCCAAGGGGCCAAGGAACTCGCTATGATCCTAGTCGGATACAGAGAGGGTTGTCCGTAGAGGAATCGAACACCTGAACTCCTTACAAGGTAATCTGACTAAAGTTTTATCCTAGTTACAACAGAAGTCACCGTAGCTATGCTTCCATTGCCTTCTGGGAGTTGTTTGTGGCCGCAGGCTTGGATAGAACCCCGCGTACAACTCGGTAGAGTTCTTTGGTGATCCTGTATCCACAGTTCCCTAGATTAGGAAAACCTTTTGACATATATATAGGCTGCTTGCTTTGCATTGAGTTTGTTCAATCTTTGTCGACCCTTAGAAACTTGTCATACTGATCATGTACACTCCATATTACTCCACCACCATTCCACTTCACTCCATCTCATTCCATTCCACTTGACTCTACCCATATGCTACTTCCACCTTGGAAGTACGCATCCACCACTACACCACCATATACACCCATCATATACATACCACTATCCATTTCACTCTAGCCACCAAAAATGTTCTACTCCTATCCTAGGAGAGAGCAACCAAAAATATTTCCTATAACCATCTACTCATTCATTGCTAGCCAATATCTTACAGAAGCTCCATTACATTTATTTATCTCTCAAAAGTTATTGTAAAAGAGATTTGGGTTGTATCTTAAAAAAAAGGGAGAAAAAAATGGGGAGATGAAAAATGGACAAGTGTCTTACGGGCGAGTAGAGCCTACCTCCCTAAGAAAAAAAGAAAGAATAAAGGAGAGTTAAAAAATGGACAAGTGTCCGCTAAAAACAATGGGTACTTAGATGCTCGCCTCTTCATAAAAGAAAAATAAAGAAAGAAAAAGATACAACCCAGGTTCTCTACAGAGTTTTCAAATTCCAAAAGAGAGATGATTCCTCAAAGTGCATAAGTAAGATTTTCCCTCATTCATTCTATATACTTTACTATATATTCCCTACCACCTATATTCTCTCCACCATACACATGCACCACTCGATCAGTGTGACTCGTGACTTTGGATCCATTGCTTGAACTTACAATATATGCTTAGTAAGTAGAATTAGTTTTCTCCCACCTATGAGCTCCAGATATAAGCCTTAGATATAGGGTGAGAGAGAAGAAGGTATAGTGTGCTACTGCTTTAGCCAAAAATACCACATATTATGAGAGAGAGGCAAAACAACTTTATTGCCTTAGAGAGGATCCACAAATACTATAAATGAGAGACTTGAGGGAGTCATACTAGGAACTTTGAGTTTTATTTAAAAACTTGCAATGCTCCGTATGATAGTTGAACAAAGAGTTTGAGATATGGTGCTTGACTTGATTGTTCTGTCTTTCAATTGCCCAAGATTAAAGAAAAGGCTATAAGCTCCATGGTTAAAGGTAATATGGGTAAGTTGAAGAATAAACAATTTATTCTTATCTGGAGGAGAAATTTTGTTTAAAAGCATGTGTGCTGTTAAGGTGTGAAAGCGTTGTAGCAACTCCTGATCCATTGCTAAGTTTGGCTTTGCTAGGGACTAGCAAAGGGTAAGCTTGGGGGAGCTTGTTGACACCTGTTAGCATAATATTACTAGTCAACTAACATGAAATAAGGGCTTAAAATGAATATCAATATAAGTCTAGGGGGTTTAACTAACATAATTCCACAAGCTTTGGTGATTTATATATTTTTAGGGACTTAACAGATAAATGCAGAGAAGAATGGAGAAAGTTTCGGAATATACATCACATATGATGACAAGACTTGACTGTGAAGTAACTCAACCTTGAAAAGTGGACTAAAACACTCTAGAACATACCAGAAGACACTAGGAGGAAGGAGATCCAGAGGGGATCACCTACCCCCTCGCGGCCGCCAGCCTTTTAGGCCGGCCGCCGGGTGGTCACACCTGCTTGTCTCATCTTCCTAGGTCGGTTTGTAACCAACTTTGAGGTTGTATCTACACCATTGCCAAGGCCGATTTGATCCAATGGTCATCATTCATCACCAAGGCCTATATAAGAAGACCCTCTGACCTAGGGCTAAACCCTAATTCATTACTATCTCATTCTATCTCATTATCTCTTAGTTGTAGAGGGGTCCCTTGTAAGGATCATCTCTCTATAAGGGATTAGTGAAGTAGAATTAGACATGTAATTAGAAGTAGATTAGATCTAATTAGATCTAATCAAGAGTGAATATCAAGATGAGAGATAGATCAAAGAAACTTAATTAGAGTTCTAGATCTATTCTTGAGAGCTAAAGAGTGAGTGGAGGAGGGGAAGCACCAGACATGTCGGTGACTCCTCTACGCTTGTACCTCCGGGATCAAAGGCCTTATGGCACTTGATCCTGAGACTTCTATGGTGGATCAACTTCTTGTTCGAGTAAGTAATCGTGTTATCTTAAGTGTTAGTATTGTTCTTATTGTTCATAACTCTTTGAGTACTTTAATCTATGGGAATCTATAGATTAGAGGGGTATACTTAGGTGTAGGCGTGGTGCCTAGATCGAAGTTGCTTGTGAATATGCACCCCTACCTTCCGGAGCGTGGTAGTTCGTGGTAGTGACAGTACCATTGATTCCTTTGGATTCCACATCCCGTCGGATAGGACATGCAAGACGATGTTGCTTTGGGGAATAGTAAGTTTCAGCCTTACTTTCCTTTGAGTACATCCCCTTAAAAACAAAATCAACATAACTTACAAGAATGAGAACTAGACAACCTTAGGAATCTTCTTACCTCTTGATCGTCTCCTGTTCCTTGATTGCTGCTCGTGGATTAGTTATATGCCTCGGTTATCTTTATACCATCCTCCCTGTGGATTCGATATTTAAAACCCTCTCCCGGGTGGAATGCTCACTAGTATCCGTTCGCTTGCGGATTATTATAAATATTTCTGTAGGCTTATCAAATACCAACACCTATATATATGTCAAAGAGTTTTCCTAATCTAAGGAGCATGTATATATGGCTGTGGTAGGAGGTTCAACACTCTTGTCACACAGGAAGTTATCATGTGCACTTTTAATTTTCAAAAGATAAATCTCTAGAAATCTAGTATCACTAGGAGTAAGATAAGTAGCAGCTCAGACTCTCATATATCATATCCGTCAATCACCTAGATTTTAGAGCCGGCATTTGCTACCCACGGTTTTTCGGGTTCGAGAGCAAATCTCAAGTTAAAGCAGTTGCATTAAAAGCTCAAGAGAAATTAAGGTTGAAAGGTAGGTACTTGAAAGGAATTACAACGGAGTAACTATTCATCATCTCCAAGGCTAGAGATTATCTTCGAGTTTATTTTATTCTCACACTC
Organism: Hyparrhenia diplandra; assembly: GCA_015847255.1. Taxonomy (NCBI): domain Eukaryota; kingdom Viridiplantae; phylum Streptophyta; class Magnoliopsida; order Poales; family Poaceae; genus Hyparrhenia; species Hyparrhenia diplandra. Next base: position 193,093 of record JADLZK010004625.1, on the reverse strand, counting down.
TAATAAAGACTCTTTAAAAAAAGACTATATAAACTCTTTTTTATTTGATTTTCTTAGTTATGCATCTTTTTATTTCTTCCCAATAAAAGCGCAGACAAATCTAGCTAATATTAAATAAGATAGAAGGATACTTATCTGGATACATGGGGTTGCCCTCCCCAAGGCGGATGTTGACATGGTCTTTGATGATGATGTGGAAGTAGAGATAGACAACAACGATGGTGTCATCCTATCATCTCTCTCTTCCTTGAATCTGTTGAACTCAAATAAACAACAAAGCTAGTGGAACTAGTTAAGCGTTAGTGGTTTTAGCCACTTAGCTTCTTGTTGCCAATGATTATGATTATTCCTTTAAGACGTAAGTCTAGTAGCATTAATATTTTTGGATTTTCTATGCAAATAAGTATGATGATGCATGCATATTTATTTTATTTTTATGCCACCACAATAAATATCCTTGTGGGTTGTTACACACCATAAAATTACTCACATGGGGCTTAGAGTTTTTTCAATGTATATGCAACAAACAATATTTATTTTTCTTTTCTAATGCAAGGCTAGTGCTATAATTTAAATATGCTAAAGGAAAATAATTATGCAATGCAAGGAGGTAAATATGCTATGCATATAGATAACTACCGATCTTACCTTTCGGGCGAGGGTTCGTTGTTTTAAGTCCTCTCGAACGAGACTTCTTATCTTGTCTTTTCCTCGGCGTTTTATCGGATCTTGACAGTTGTGCTCCGTGAGGTGGTGAAGGACGACGTCACCCATGTTCATTGTTGGTCTTATGAGTTGGAGTGAAGCGTAGGCAGCGTCTTGTTGAGTGTGCATGCTTGTAAGACAAATGTGCAAGAGAGCTCTAGTAACTGGCCAAATAGGTATATATAAAGCCTCCCACGAAATATAGTCGTTGGCCATCCAAATGTGCTCTCTGCGGGGTGACCGGGCGCACTGACCGGAACCACCAGCGGGTCCGGTCCAGCGTCCGGTCGCTCCTCTATGCTTGTACCTCCAGGATCATTTGATCATGAGACTTCTATGACAGATCAACTCCTTATTTAAGTAACTAAATGTTCTTATTGTTCTTATTGTTCACAACTCTTATTTGAGTACTTTAATCTGTAGGACGCTATAGATTTGAGGGGTAGCTTAGGTTTAGGCTTGGTGTTTAGACCGAGGTTGCTTGTGAATGCATCCTACCTTTCGGAGCGTGGTAGTGACAAAGATTACCATTGATTCCTTTGGAGTCCACATCCGTTGGATAGGCCAAGCGGTGGACCCTATTGTTGGAGGATTGCATGTTTCGTCCATGTTTTCCTTTTGAGTACGTCCCCTTAAGACAATATCAACATCACTTACAAGGGTAAGAACTAGACAACCATAGGAATCTTCTTACCTCTTTATCCTCTCAAGTCCTTGATTCTTTGCTTAGGATTAGTTATATGCCTCAGTTATCTTCACATCATTCTCCCTGTGGATTAAAACCCTCTCTGGGTAAAGTGCTCACCGGTATCCATTCCCTTGCGGATTATACAAACTATAAATATTTCTATAGGCTTATCAATTACCAACAAACATTTTTTTGCGCCATTGCTTGGGGAAAATGGTTCTTTGAGAAAACATTGAGTATAACTAATCTTGTACCATACTTTAGTGTAGTTTTTCTTTTTATATTTTCTTTTCTTTTTATATCTTTATGGGATCCTCGAATTCCACACCTATCTTTATGCTGCACCCAAAAGCACAAGTTCAAGCCACTAGAATCTTTAGAACCTATCCTACCCCTTGGCTATGAGTTGTGCCTACGGTTGATCAAAATGATCATGAAACAACCCATTATAGAAGAGAATTACGTAGTTAACCTCGGGGCAAATCCTATCCTTTGAAAAGTATAATGTATTTCGGTCTCATCCTAGAAAAGTTGTTTGCATGACCATCATGCAGTTTTTACGGAGAAACTTTTCTTTCCTTTTTCTAAAACAAGGTTTGTCCTTGACAAACTCAAATGTGGTGTGATTTTTTTAGAATATTTTTCCTAAACACCCAAAAGGAAGAAAAAGAATCATCCTCCAAAAGAAGTTTTGATAGCCAGACCATAATCATTCCAACCCCTTGATTTAGCTACCGATCCTAAGTCATCAATACTCTAAACCCCTCCAAGGGAAGAAGTAATTCTATCCTTCAATCTTTTATGGTGATGATCTTGGGAGACAAACTTTTTAGCTTCACAGGGAGACCTACCTATAAACCAAATCCTCTTAGAGAAAAAGTCTCTTAGAGAGCATCCTTATTCTTATAAAGGACATTGGGAACTCAAGGATGACATTTATAATGACGCCATAGAAGGAGAGCGAAGCTATTTAGAATCCATTTATGTCTTCTCCCCTTCTATTTTAGACTAAATGACTTATCCAAACCCATTTTCAACCTCATCCTTGACCCCAATGAACACTCTAGTTTTCTTTTTCTTGAGTCTACCTACGATCTTAGAAATCCCAAGTATAGACATCATGAAGGATCTAATGAAGACCAAGAAGAGCATTATCAATAGTTGAAGAACATCCATGAGCATAAGAGTTACTTCCTAAATATTCTATCCAATCCTTGCCCATGAGAGCAAACTCTTGAATTGATTGCCATCTTTAATCTTGCCACCTACAAGATCTCAAACCCCCTTGAGATAATGTTCATAAGGATTTAGAAACATTGATTGTTGATCTTATTGGCTTGAATTTTGAGATTGGTGATATAAGGGAAAACCTCTTCATCATCTTGAATCACATTTGAAGGTTTCCCAAGGACGAGCTTTTTTTTTTCCTAAAACAAGCACTTTAGGGGAAGTAATATAAGTATAGATCTTTTTGCTATAACACCCCCTTTGTGTAGTGAGCATAGAGATATAATTGTGAGGATATTCCTTCGGTATTCTAGTTACTAACCATTTCAGGTCTAGAACAAAGAGAACGAAGGGTGACAATGTAAAGGTATGTCCAACCAATTATCATGCAACATTGAATCACTCTCATTGATTGCAAAATAATTCTTGCCATGTTGCTACCTTGTCTTGGTTATTGCTACCTTTAACACATGCTCAATCTACAAAACAACAATCATAACTTCCATCTTTGTTTGAATAAATCTCTTTAATGTTTTCATGTTACCATTATCTACTATATTATATGATTTGGTTTTGATGTACTTTCATATACCTTTTAAAATTAGGCATGGTGCTTAGTTTAAGTTGTTTTCATGAATTAAATTAGACAATATGTCGAGATGAGGGTGTGTTGATTTTACTTATAAAGGTTTTTTAAATTAGGCATGGTGCTTAGGTTTAAATGCCTTCCTGGATGCTTGTGCCCATCTGCGGCCCCGTTTCTCTCGCCTCGCCCTGCCGCTGCGGTGGTGGCGACGGAGCGGGGTCCGCCTCTTTAACAGTCTGGCTGTCTTCGTAGGGTCTTTGTCGAGTCCACTTAGGTCTAGGGTTTGCTGCGCCGTCGATGTTCGGCGGTGGAGTTAGGTCGTACTTAGGAGGAGCGTGGCTCCTCTGGCGGTTTTGCTTTTCTGGCAACGCCGGCGATCGCGAGCGGCGGCGGCAGCGCAGCGGAATAAATTCTCGCGACTTCTTCCGTTCTCAGATGGCGATCTTCTCCGACGTCAACGGAGAGGCTGTGGAGACTCGTCCGAGTCGAGGGCGGGCGCATCGTCGTCTTCTTCGGTGATGATGTTGTTGACCACGTTAATCTCAAGGAAGATGTTCTCTGGTGAAAATCTGAGCTTTGCTCGGGTTCTTGCGGTGAAATCGAAGGATGCGTCATGGGGAACGGGAGTTGGCGATGCGCGCCGGGAGGCGATTTTATTCGGCTGATTCGCCTAGAAGTAAGTCCTCCTCTGCGACCTCCACCTTGTGGAGTTTGGCTCTGTGCCCCACGACGATTGGGAAGCGGCCGACGGCGGTGACGAACGGATCTCTAAAGGCTTCGAGGAAGATGAACGAAGTTTTGTACTTCTTTGTAATTTTCCTTTTCTTAGGATTTCTGTTTGTAAAAGGGTCGGTGTAATGCACCAAAATTAATACATGTTCCTTCTCAAAAAAAAAAAAAATTCCTGGATCAAATGCCTTCCTCTGCCACGGCCGATGCACCTAAATTGAATTGGCACCGCAGAAAGAAACGAAAAGTCATCACCACCGTAATTGATATAAATACGTGTTATCCTCGCCCGCCACCTGACTCCGCCTGGCCCTGCCCGTTCGCACTCGGATGCGATTGAGGGAAGGGGCGATAGACGAGAAGCGACCGCTCGGAGAGGCACGCGCGTCGCCTCCATTGCTCGGTGCCATCCTTGGCTCTAGGCGCCAGCGGTCGTGGCTAGAAGGGCGGGGGGCTGGTTGCGTGAGTGCGGAGGCAGCGGGTCGCCGGAGAAAGGGTGGGGAAACAGGAGGCATGCGCAGAGAGAAGAACACGGAAACGGGCCTACCAGCGGCGGCCAACCGCGGTCTGAGTGGACATTCACCCCCGCTGCCTGCGCCCATTGGGGGGGCATGGCAAGGAGCTTCTGCCTGCGTCCAATCGAAGACGAGGCACGTCGAGCAGCATCCAATCGAAGAGGAAGAGACGGAGAGATAGGGCAGAGTAGCGGCGGCGGCGTGCTGCAGGAGAGCATCGGGAGATGAAGACACGCTAGGGCAGGAGAGCACATGGGCAGCTCTTTTCTTTTTCCCTTTTTTTTCCTTTCGTTTTTTTGTGTCACGTGAGATGAAGACACCTGCAGCATCCAATTGCAGTTGCAAGTCTACATACCGGCTGATTCTCAATGAGATTAAAATTCAAAATTCTCTAAATTTCATCTCCATACTCGCAGCAACGCGCGGGGAATTCCCCTAGTTGCTAAACACGGTAATGCCACTTCGTTAGGGGAGACATCGTCGTGAAGCCACGACAGGCTGACGCCACCTGATTACGCGCGCGCACACACCATGAGAAACGGGCCGAAACTTTCCCACAACAAACCTATATTGCGAGTTAACTATTGTAATCATTTGTATTATATACTTTAACCATTATTAAAATAAATAAACTATTAGACCTGTACTATCTTGTATGTCCAATGGCTCTTGAAATCATTGAGATGGCTTTGATAGTAGGGGAGGTTCTATACTGAGCCGCCCCTACAAATAGACGCCATTTATAGGGGTGACTCATAACAAAAAACCGCAACTGCAAATGGATTTGTAAGTGCAATGGTGGGGGAGACAACCTGTAGGGTCTGTTTTTTAGAGTCTGTCCCTACTGAAAAAATAGGGCATTGTTACATATCCCCTTCTATGTAGTGTTTCCTATCCTTATTTTTACTAGCCGCAACCGCCGTTGATCAAGAACCACCCCTCTTCCACCCCATGGCGAGCCTCCTATCTACCGCCATTATAAGTTTGTTCAGCAATTTATGTAGTTGTAGTGCTTGTTGGCATAATAATATACAAAGTATATATGCACAGAGCAGTCACAACATTTGGTATTGGCCTCGTCAACTGCAGTTGCGGCAGCGGCAGGATGCACCTGCCATGCATCGCTCATGGCATCTCAGATGACCAAGCTCTGTAGAGTTGGAATAGATGCTCTAGGTGCTCCGTGTTGTGCTGCCATCCCGATGACTATCGAGTAGGATTGTCTGTGTCATGTTGTAGATGCGTTTGAGTTTGTTCTTTCGAGTATGAGACTGGTACAAGACATGCGGGGGCCGTAGCACGCAAAACCCACATCAAACTAATTATACGGGACTGTTGCCGATCGGTTGTACTCTGATGTGGGTTTTGCGTGCTACGGTCCCCGCATGTCTTGTATCAGTCCCATACGAGAGAACAAACTCAAACGCATTTGCAACATGACACAGCATAATCCCACTCGATAGTCATCGGGATGGCAGCACAACACGGAGCACCTAGAGCATCTGTTCCAACTCTACAGAGCTTGGTCATCTGAGATGCCATGAGCGGTGCATGGCAGGTGCATCCTGCCGCTGCGGCAACTGCAGTTGACGAGGCCAATACCAAATGTTGTGACTGCTCCGTGCATATATACTTTGTATATTATTATCCCAACAAGCACTAACAGCTACAAAAAATTGCCGAACAAACTTATAATGGCGCTAGATAGGAGGCTCACCACGGGGTGGAAAAGGGGTGGTTCTTGAGCAACGGCTGCGGCTAGTAAAAATTAGGATATGAAAGGGACTAAGCACGGATGGAAGCCGATGCTGATTGAGTGGTGATCATCGTTAGGAGAGCCAGGGTCTATGCTAGCTGCTAGTGAACGAGGACGGGTCCCAGTATATATACTGCTTCTCTTTTACCTACCAATGCTGCAATGCAAAAGGTGCTAGCCAAACAAAGTAGCATGATCAGCACTCAATCAGCATGAGCATACCGTTCGTTCTACAACAGATCGGAACCAAACCATGCCTGCAACTGACACACAGCGCATGTGATTGACCTTCTAACCTGCCTACTACTGCTAAAAACAAGATTTTGATTGCACTTAGATTTATTGGTAAAATAATGGATGGGGCAACATCATAACAAATTTTATTTATGCTGTAAATTATAGTTAGTTACGGGATGGAATATCCTGATTCTGCATATTTGAACAAGTCTACTGGTTAAATAAATTGTGTAACACATAAAAACTGGCATTTAAGCCTTCTACATAGGGCAGGCGGTCACTGATCTAATTTGGCGACTTCCCAAGTGGAAGTGGTGCCATACAGTAAAACAAATGCATGATTGGCAACTGCATATACAGTGCATACTGAAGAAAAATGAAATGGAGGACACCTCCCTGGTGGAAAATGAAAAATACTACTACCAGTTAATTGGCCCTTTCTGAAAGAAAAGAATGGACTCACATCGACAATATCGATAAGCAATGAACCATTGTGATGTTCCCATTCAGTTCTAAAAGAAAATGAAATAATTCAGTCTAAACTCTGAACCCAACCAAGCTTTATTCAGAATCCACTACGGACAGCGGCTCGTTGCGGCGCCCGCGGTCTTTGCCGAAGCGCTGAAAATTGCGGCGCTGGGTAACGGTGCCCTTCCCCTCGGCGGGCGGATCGCTTCGGTGAAACCGGCTTCGGCAAAGGCGCTTCTGACAGTTTCGCCCGGCGGCGGCTAGGTAACGTTTACGCTTCGGCAAAGGTGACCTTTTACGGCGTGGGTGCTCGGCAAACCTAAACGCTCGGCGAAGTTTGACGGACACGAACGCCTGTCCCTACCGTGGCCCTTGCCTAGCGCCCTGTCGTTCCACCCTCGGCAAAAAAAAAAAAAAAAAAAAAAAAAAGATACCCATGAAGACCGCTCGGCAAAGTTTAGGTTTGCCCAAATTTTTTTTTTTGGATTTTTAACTCCCATTTTTTCTGTAGCTTTGGTAGGGATCTATTGCCAACATATTGAAAATTTAGATTTTTCCGTACTTTGTGCTATATTTGTAGTGTCTATGTCTATTTTTTCAATTATTTTTGGAAAAGCGAATTTGAACCGCAAGTCATTAGAATCCTTGGAAAAGTTGAATGGAAAATTAATATTCTTCTTAGGGAGCGCAATTTGAAGCGCCATGCAAGTGCTCACATGAAATATTGAAGGCCTAGTTCACGAGCCACGATTGACTTAGTTCTTGGTGGACTGTTTTAAAATTGAAAAAGCGTGGCCAAGTCCGAAAAATTTGAAACTTGTCCGGTTGTCTTGTTATGGTAGGTGTAGCCTATGAAAAAAAAAAATTGAGAACGTTTCATTGGCGTTTCCGTTTACGATTCTTTGAAAACCCAAGACATCTCTCACATGAGTTGAACTTTGCCGGCGGATGGTACCCCGCTTCGGCAAAGGTGTTTCAGCGCAAGGTGCTTTTCCCAGTTTTTTTGGCGGTGCGGCGAAAAGGAAATTCTTTTGAGGGAAACGGCGAAAAAATACAAAAATTACTTTGCCGGCGCGAAAATTCGTGGGTGCTCGGCAAAGTAGGGTTCCTTCTTTGCCGGCGCGAGGGTCTTCTCCGCTTCGGCAAAGATTGCCCCCAATTATTGACAAGTACTCACTCTCGCCTCTCACTCTCCTGTCTCACACTCTCGGCTCTCACTCTCACCACCGCCCGTCCGCCCCCTCGTCCGCTCGCTCGGCCCGTCCTGCGTCCCGGCCGCGCCGCGCCGGCTCATCCATCCCAGCGGCCGGTCCCCCTCCTCCGTCGTCGGGCTTGGGGAGTGGGGAGGGCGCGCCCCGCCTCGCCCCACGCCCCCATCCCATCCCCCATCCCATCCCCGGCGCGCGCCCGCCCTCGTCGGCGGGGCGCCGCACGCCCCTGTCGCCGTCGTCGGAGCGGAGGGAGGAGGGGAGGGGAGGAGGGCCTGCCCCCGTCCCCCCCCGTCCCGCCCCCAAAGCCCACCGTCGGCCCGTCTCTGGCCGCGCCGCCGCCCCCCGCAGGGCCGGCTGTTGACACTTGTTAATGCAAACTTTAATTATCAATTAAACATGGAAAAGGACTAAAATATAATTAGATAACCTTATTAGGGGTTTACACTAATGATTTCCATGAGTTTTGGTAAAGTTGTGATTTGCGGGGACTCAACGTAAAAAAGCGGTGAGAATTGTAACGCAATCCAACTCCGGAACAAAGAGTAGAAGGCTGGGAATGCACCCAACGTGAACGAAACTTGACACCGAAGAAAACATCATCTAGAAGACTCCGAGAAGCCACGGCGCATCGCGGGGCCCAGGGGTGGGACCCACCTGGGCCGATCGCCCAATAATGGGGCCGATCGGCCTGCGTGGCCGCCAAAGTTGTCCCTGTTTCGAGCGTTCCTCCACCGCCTCTAAGGCGCCAATCTAATCCGGTCGTTTTGATGTCGGTTTGATCCGAGGGCGTCGGTTAAGCACGAGATGTATGAAGATTAATACCACATTGCTGCTTTGCGAAGAAGAGACATCGAAGACCCATATATAAAAAGACCCCGGGCCCCAGGATTCAATCAATCTCGGTTCAATCTTCAATTCAATCGGATCATCAACGACGACAACAAGAGATAGAAGCTCTAGATTAGAATTAGATTGAGAGTTAGTTTTGCAAGTTGAGAGAATTAGAGTGCGGTTGAGGCGGAGTTGAAGGAAGGACCTGAGCCGTCGGCGCCTCCATCTTCTTCCTCCTGCGAGTTGGCGCCTCCATCATCGTCTCCCCTGAGCTGATGCCATTGGAGCATGACTCACGAGATCTTGTGGATTGTTAATTCCATTCGAGTAAGTGATATTGTTTCTATTATTCTTAAGGTTCGTATTTCTTTTGATAAGATTACTTTGATTCCCGTCGCTCTTGAATTAAAGTTGTTAGATTAATGTAAGCGTGGTGCTTAGATTGACTAGCTTATTACGAATACCTTCTATAGGCGGGAGTGAAACACCAACCGTTAAGGCTGATCGTAGTGGTGACAAAGACTATTGAGTCCTTTGTATGCCCTGCTCCCCGTTTATAGAAATCGTAGGGAGACCTGCGTTGTTAGGCGTAGAACCCCTTTATTAAGAGTTTCTTCATGACAACCCCTCTTAAGAATAATGTGCAAATGATTTACTTGAAGTGAGAACAAGACCTTCTTACTAGAACTCCTTATCTTTATTATCAATCTAGTTTTTATTAAACTACTTAGAGATCGAGTAGTAAATCTCAAGAACCCCTTCTCTACGTTCTCCCCGTGGATTCGATATTTAAAACCCATCACCCCGTGGTGAAGTGCTCACCGGTATCCGTGCGCTTTAAGGGATTATCCATCACAATATTCCTGTAGGCTTAGCAAATACCAACAAGCATTTTGGCGCCGTTCTTTGTGGAGAATGGTTTAGAGATTTCTTGAGTATACTTTTATCTTTTCTTTTGTTTAAATTCTTATCCTTTTCTTTATCATGGATACTACGTCCATTAAAGATTTCTCTAAGCACCTACGGAGCTTAGCCTTAGGCCCATTCTATCATCCAAACCAATTCTATCCGAGGCCTATGAGCTACGCCCTGAGCTTAATAGAGATGGTCCAAACCAACACTTTCTTAGGAATAGAAGACGAAGACCCTTATCATCATCTCCAACAATTTGAGCAAACATGTGACTGCCTTCATATAGAGGGTATGTCCGACGAGACTATCCGTTGGAAGCTCTTTCCATTCACACTTGAAAGGAAAAGCTCGCCAATGGTATGACGAGAACCAAGGAGAAGAAGAAAGGCGATTGGGGAATTCTCCGTCGCGCAGACTTTTCGGATTTCTACCCGTTTCTAAAGTAGTCAACCTTAGAACCCGGATCATATCCTTCAAACGGGGAGGATAGTGAGTCATTGAGTTCATCCTGGGAACGTTTTGAACTTCTTTGCAAATCCGGACCAGATCTAGGCCTTCAAGACCATATTTTACTTCAACATTTCTATATTGGTCTTAATAAAGAATCTAGAGCCTATTTGAATACCTCCTCACATGGATCATTCATCCATCTTACATCTAGTGAAGCTAGAACCATTTTAGACAACATTCTAGCCAGCACCAATGATGATCCAAAGAAGAGAAACCTTTAGAAGAAGAAATTCCAAAATAGCTACACCCGAACCTATGCGAAATCATCTCAACCTGTAGCTATAGAATCATCAAAAGGAAAAACATTCTTTTCCCGATTTTATGAATGATATCGAGGATGATTTATTTTTTTCGATTTTGGAAACACCTCGAATTATCATCAAGAGAAGAAACCTCAAAACGCAAATTATCTTCACAAGAAGAAATTGATTGCGTTGAGCAAAACTTCTCAAGACAACACACTAGGAAGCTTGCATCTATCATGAGTCTTTGAATGGTTAGAAGAATCGGAACTTTCTTACGTGTGATCCGTTTGGAATCACCTTCTATACCAATTCAATGCATAATTAATGCAATCACTTATGATGCACTTTATAACCCGTCGTAGGAATTAATATAATGGCCTTATCCTTTTTAGAGCAATTTAGCAAGAACATGCCATTATCTCCTACTACTAAGTTATTAAAGCACTCCTCTAGGCAAATTGTCCAAAGTTTAGGAATTCTTTACACTCTACCTATTCGGGTAAACGACATGTTAATCAACCCGAGCTTTTATATCTTTGACATTAAGGAGTTTGACCTTTTAATAGGCCATCCGTTAGAAAGACTCCTTAAAGAAGGACACGGGAAAAACTAGACATTTGTCTTCAGGCGGAGATAAATTTCCCTTACACATCGCACATTCAATTCATACCGAGGGCCGAACCCAGTCGAACCGGACCCAATGGAAGAGGTGAAAGAAGCATCTATAGAACATTTAGTAGAATCCAATCAAGAAGATGTAAATCAATTCTTCATCGAAGAAGAGGAAGAAAATCCAACCGAATCCGAACCTCTCGATGAATTCGAGGAAACCTCGAGACCTCCCATTGAACTTAAACCTTTACCACGGTCTTAGATATGCCTTTTCGCATAATGACCACGAGTCCCCTGTGATCATTAATGATAAACTTCGCTCGGGAAGAGACTTACGAGGTTAATGACTATCTTAGAACGGCATCGTTCAAATTTCGGTTACTCACTCCAAGATCTAAAGGGCATCGGTCCCCGCCCTTTGCAAACATCGTATACCTCTGGATCCCGATGTTCCACCATCTAGAGAGCCTCAACGCTTGAGACTTAATAAAAGCGATGAAAGATGTAGTAAAAGAAAGAAGTTCTAAAAAACTTCGCACGCCGGGATTATATATCCCGTGCCACATAGTGAGTGGGTAAGCCTGTGCAAGTTGTGCCTAAAAAAAGGAGGCATGACAAGTAGTCAAAAAATGAGAAAACGAATTAATTCCTCGAGAACATCCATTGGTTGGCGTATGTGCATAGACTATAGAAAATTAAATAAAGCCACAAAGAAAGATCACTTTCCACTTTGCCTTTCATTGATGAAATGTTAGAACGGTTGGCAAACCACTCTTTCTTTTGTTTTCGATGGATATTGGGGTATCACCAAATCCCAATCCATCCCAATGATCGAAAGCAAAACCATATGGAACTTATGCATATCGTAGAATGTCTTTTGGATTATGTAATGCTCCGCTTCTTTTCAAAGATGCATGATGTCTATATTTTTTGATATGATTGAAGAGATTATGGAAGTTTTTATGGATGATTTTTTTCATTTATGGAAAAACTTTTGATGATTGTCTAGAAAACTTAGATAAGGTTTTGCAAAGATGTGAAGAAAAGCACTTAGTCCTTAATTGGGAAAAATGTCATTTTATGGTTAGAGAAGGAATAGTGCTAGGCCATCTAGTTTTAAAAGAGGAATAGAGGTAGACCGAGCTAAAATAGAAGTAATTGAAACAGCTACCTCCACCTATTAATGTTAAAGGAATAAGAAGTTTTTCTTGGCCATGCTGGTTTTTATAGAAGGTTTATAAAGAATTTTTCTCATATTGCTAGACCTCTTACAAACTTGTTAGCTAAGGATGTTCCTTTTTGATTTTGATGATGCTTGTCTTAAATCTTTTGAAACTCGAAAAATGCTCTTATCTACGCACCCATTATTCAACCCCCTGATTGGTCTTTACCTTTTGAAATTATGTGTGATGCAAGTGATTATCTTTGTGGGGGCTGTTTTTGGGGACGGACAAAAAGACAAGAAACATCATGCTATTGCTTATGCTAGTAAAACTTTTGACCGGACCTCAACTTAATTATGCCACAACCGAAAAAGTGTTACTAGTCGTTGTTTATGCTATCGACAAGTTTAGATCTTACTTGGTAGGAGCAAAAGTTATTGTTTACACTGATCATGCTTTGCTCTTAAATATCTGCTCACTAAGAAAGATGCTAAACCAAGATTAATACGATGGATTTTCTTGCTCCAAGAGTTTGATTTAGAAATTAGAGATAAGAAAGGAGTAGAAAATTACATTTGCCGATCATTTGTCTAGAATGCATTTTGAGCAACCACAGAATTACCCATTAATGACTCTATGAGGGACGACATGCTCTATCGGATCTCTCGATCGATCCCCGGTATCTGCGATATTGTTAATTTTATGGTTGCGGGATATGTACGACCGGTGATAAGAAAAAGCTCATTTATGAGAGTCGCCATCACCTATGGGATGAGCCATACCTCTTCCGAGTATGCGCCGACGGCCTACTCGGGAGGTGTGTACCTGCGGAGAAGAAGGATTACATATTATCGAGAAGTGTCACTTTCGGCACCATATGGAGGTCATTATGGAGCATTCGCACACACGCAAAGATCCGCAAAGCGGATTTTTTTTCGCCAACCATGTATCAAGACACACGGGAATTGCGAAGATGCAACGCTGTCAGGAGACATGGCAATATCAATTCTAGAGATGCCATGCCACCGACGACCAATCTTCAAATCGAGCTCTTTGATGTGCGGGGAATTGACTACATGGGACCATTCCCAAAATCCGGACCCTATGAGTACATCCTAGTGGCGATTGACTACGTTTCTAAATGGGTTGAGGCCATGCCATGCAAGACCGCGATCACAAAAGCTCAATCAAGATGTTTGAAGAAATAATATTTCCAAGATTGGTACACCAAGGCTGGTGATAAGTGACGGAGGATCCCACTTCATCGACAAGAACTTCGAGAAATACCTCTCGAATCATGGGATCCAACACAACGCCGCTACACCTTATCACCCGCTGCACAAGTGGTCAGCGAAAAACGTCAAACAAGCAAATCAAGAACATCCTACGTAAAAACGGTTGACCAAATGGGAACTAAATGGAAAGACAGGCTACCCGAAGCTCTTTGGGCTTATCGGACAACTTACAAAACTCCCATCGGAATGTCTCCCCTACCAAATGGTCTACGGAAGACATGTCACTTGCCCGTTGAGCTAGAATTCAAAGCTCACCGGGCGATCAAAAGGTGGAATATGGACCTTGATGAAGCCGAACAAAACGAAGAATGCAACTATCTCGAGCTAGAAGAATGGAGAGAGAAAGCATGCCATAGTGCCAAGATCTACAAAGAGAGAACCAAAAGGTGGCACGACAAAAGAATCAAGAAGAAGGAATTCCACCCAGCGATCAGTATTACTTTTTAATTCCAGTGGTGCGACTCTTGGACATGGAAAATTACGAAGCAAGTGGGAAGGACCATACAAGGTGGTGAGTTCATCATCACACGGAGTCGTCACTCTTCAAGACAACGAAGGTACGCTATTTAAGGTAAATGGTCATCGTTTAAAAATATTTTTAGAGCCCAATAAAGATTTAGAAGAATTAGATGTTATCGAATTCTTGAAATTCCCAAAAATATTAATTTTCGCAAATAATGGGACAAAGACGTTTTTTTAGGATAATTTTGAGAGTTAGAGCACCCCACTGACGAGCGCGTCGCGAGGCGGCACATGGACATGGCAGGCCCGACGGCCCAAATAACAAAGCCGATCGCTCCACGCCTCCCCCCTCGTGTCGGTTTTCATCCACACGGTCTCTTACACCTGTTAGTCGCGAAAAATCACTTTCCGTGATTTGTTTTAGTACCGTAAACCCAATCTAGCCCCGAAAAATCCCGATCCATATATAATCAAAGGTAGACTCTCCTCTTTTCTCATCTAATCTCAAACTAGCAACAATGGCTGAAAAGCGGCTTTGTCCCCTTCAATGAGAAAGCCAAGCAAGTTGTTCCTTCCATCAAGCAACACAAGCCGCCGCCGTCATACCACCCCGATCATACCCCGCTTCATTTTGTTCCACCTCGTCGTCCTCCACGCCGCCGCCACCACAAGGAAGCAAGCAAGTCATGTACGCACACCGATACGATCGTCGCCGGCTGTAACGAAGAAGCCAATCCATGTTCCTAGCTACATGGAGGTTGAAGAACCAAAGAAGGGCGAGCGTCTTACACGTTACGCGCATGGACGCCAACGGCAACACGAGGGAGCACAAGTATACTACAGCACCTCCACGCCGCACCACCATTAACGGAGTCCGTGCTAAGGAATCACGTGTCAAGAGGATTCCCGTTATCGAGGCCAGCCAACGAATGCCACGAAGAAGAAGACTAAAGACCATAGCCGACCTCGCACTAGATGTAGCAGCTCTTGCAGAAACATGCAAGGAAATCCACCGCGTCAATAGCACCCCGACCAGTTCCGTCCTCCGTCTCTTAGAGAATGAAGGAAAGAAAGAAACGTAAAAATCAGGGAAGAGGATGCTATTCGCAAAGGTGAAGAAGGGCAAGGGCCCTATGTAAGAACCACGCTTAGAGAGCACATGAGTCTTAGCGTTTTTGAGTCTTAAAGATTAGTTCGATTAAAGTCGTTTAGCTTGGTTTAGTTAATATTAGTTTGCTTTAAATTTTAGGAAGTTTTGAATTATGTAATAAAAGTGCTCTCTTTTATCAATAAAGTAATCCACAAGTTGAGTTAAATATTTCTTCTATATTTTTTTACGGATATGTTTTTGTCTCCACCATGCTTTGTATGCAAGATAATAGAAATCAAGTGTGGGGAGAGCCGTGTTGAAACAAACGAGAGATTTTTGCGGCGGAAATTAAGAAATTGAATAAAGACGGAGCCATCAACTTCCGCCGACGGACCGCGGTCCGACACGGTCGACGGACAGGCGGACCGATCGCCCAAATATCGGGCCGATCGGCCTCGGCCTCGCCCCACTCGGCCCCAACTTCGTCCCACTTTGCCGGGTTTGCTTCCTAAAACTTTCTAATTTTCGCAATTTATTTTCCGTTCGAATTAAATAAGCCTTTTACATTTATGGTATGTTTACTTATATGAAAAATATGTCTTGAACAAAGTTTTGCATGATTAAATTCCTACATATATCTCATCACTTATTGGGATGCTTTAATTGCTTAAAACATGAGAGAGAATAAAGTTAGAATAAGATCTTCTTTCTTTTATCTTGTCTTTGGAGAGTTATTTATTTCAAAATATTAAAATCATTAGTTATGCTTCTCCTTTGTGATCAATGATACATCCTAATAGAGCCGTAGCAATCATTAAAGATATATCTAAATTAATTGTTGCTTTCTTGTGTTGAGCTTTGTCAAAACCACGACCCATGTTGAAATTTGTCTAAAAGTCTAAAAGATCAAGATCACGCATTACCTTTTGCTTTCACTAAAATATCCATGCTCTAAAAAGTTTTAATCTCTATCTCCCATAATTTTAATTGTTGAAAAAAGGTACAGCTATGAAAAAGCCAAATGTTAAAAAAATTCTAAGAGTGGAGAGAAAAGTGAGAGAGAGGAGAAAATAAGCAAGTGCTCTACGGGTCGAAGAACCCCCTCTCTCTCAAAAAAAAAAAAAAAAGGCAAAAATAAAGAGAAGAAAAAAATGGACAAGTGTCCGAGGGTGAGTAGGGCCCACTTCTCTAATAAATAAGAGAGTAAAATGGACATGTGTCCGGGGGTGAGTAGAACCCAACTCTCCACTAAATAGCCGGTTACCTCGCTTGGAAAAATAAATAAATATAAAAAAGGGAGATAGACGATTTTCAACTAGAGAGAGCAAAGTGGTAATAATAATCTTGATTCACATGCACATCTTGATCTGTGACTTATGACATCTATCTCCATGGATCCACGATTGACTCAAAGAATAAATACAAGGTAAGTGTGCTACATGTTCTTGAGCTCCACATATGATATAATAAATGAACTGTGAGGATATAATATACTTTGAGAGATTTGAGAGTGTCACAAAGGAGTAAGTACAGCTATGCTTTCTTTTTCAAACTTATACAAAATCTCTCCAATAGACTTGATTAAAAGAATAAAGGTGATCTGTTTCTAACCAGTTTCAAGCTCGGAGATCCTAAAGTACGTGTATGACCATGGAAATATAATCATGATCCATGCTTAGACCATCCTTTTATCGAGGACGAGTAAAAAGCCTAAGTGTGGGGGAGTTTGTTGACACTTGTTAATGCATACTTTTAATTATCAATTAAACATAGAAAAGGACTAAAATATAATTAGATAACCTTATTAGGGGTTTACACTAATGATTTCCATGAGTTTTGGTAAAGTTGTGATTTGCGAGGGGACTCAAATGGAAAAAGCGGTAGAATTAAGAAGCGCAATCCAACTCCGGAACAAAGACTAGAAGGCTGCGGAATGCACCCAACGTGAGCGAAAACTTGATACCGAAGAAAACATCATCTAGAAGACTCCGGAAGCCACGGCGCATCGGGGGGCCCGGTGGGACCCACCACGGGCGTCGCCCAATAATGGGGCGATCGGCCCTGCGTGGCCCGCCAAGTTGTCCTGTTTCCGAGCGTTCCTCCACCGCCTCTAAGGCGCCAATCTAATCCGGTCGTTTGATGTCGGTTTGATCCGGCGTCGGTTAAGCACGAGATGTATGAAGATTAATACCACATTGCTGCGAAGGGGTGAAGAGACATCACGAAGACCCATATATAAAGACCCCGGGCCCCGGATTCAATCAATCTCGTTCAATCTTCAATTCAATCGGATCATCAACGGCGACAAGAGATAGAAGCTCTAGATTAGAATTAGATTGAGAGTTAGTTTTGCAAGTTGAGAGAATTAGAGTGCGGTTGAGGCGGAGTTGAAGGAAGGCACGGAGGTATCGGCGCCTCCATCTTCTTCCTCCCTGCGGAGTTGGCCCTCCATCATCGCGTCTCCCACAGGCGATGCCATTGGAGCACGACTCTGAGATCTTGTGGATTGTTCGAATTCCATTCGAGTAAGTGATATTGTTTCTATTATTCTTAAGGTTAAGTATTTCTTTGATAAGATTACTTTGATTCCCCGTAAGCTCTTGAATTAAAGTTGTTAGATTAATGTAAGCGTGGTGCTTAGATTGACTAGCTTATTACGAATACCTTCTATAGGCGGAGTGAAACACCAAACCGTTAAAATTTCGTAGTGGTGAGCGGCACTATTGAGTCCTTTGTATGCCCTGCTCCCGTTTATAGAAATCGTAGGAGACCTGCGTTGTTAGCGTAGAACCCTTTTATTAAGAGTTTCTTCATGACAACCCCTCTTAAGAATAATGTGCAAATGATTTACTTGAAGTGAGAACAAGACCTTCTTACTAGAACTCCTTATCTTTATTATCAATCTAGTTTTATTAAACTACTTAGAGATCAGTAGTAAATCTCAAGAACCCCTTCTCTACGTTCTCCTCGTGGATTCGATATTTAAAACCCATCACCCCGGTGAAGTGCTCACGGTATCCGCGGTGCTTAGCGGATTATCCATCACAATATTCCTGTAGGCTTAGCAAATACCAACGGCCGCCACACGGCCCGGCCCGTCGTGAGCCGGGAGGGGGGAAGGACGCCCGCGGCGTCCCGGCCCGATCGTCGGAAAGGGGGGGGGGGAGGAGGGCAGCGCCGCCCACGCCCGCCGACACGCCCGTCCGGCCGGGCCACCGCCGCCCCCCGGCCACAGCGCCCCATCCCTGTCCCCCGCGACCGCGATAAGCGAGGGAAGAAAAAAGGAGAGGGAGGAGGACACTTTCGCCCGTCCACGCCCCGTTCTACCGCCAGCAAAGTCAAGGGAAGAAGGAAAGGAGGAGACGCCCGCCCGGCCGCCGCTATCGCCCCGACGCCGTGCGCTCATCGGTGCGTCGGCGGCAAGCATCCTCTAGGTAACCTCATGCCTCCTATTCCATTCATGCTTTGTAAAGTAGTAGTTTAGTTACATTGGTGGTAATTGTTGTTGCGGTCGTCTTGCCGTTGAGTTCAATGCATATGCAAGTGTGGTTGCGGTCATCGTGCCGTTATGTTTATTGCGGTTTTGGAAACCTCGCCGTGTAGGGAGGTCTTTGCCGAATTTTAACTAATCTACGTTGCCATTTTTCTCTGAGCAAGACCCGGTCCGAGCCTAGCCGAGTCTTTTGGCGACCACTACAGCTCTTCATCGGCGTCACCCTAGGTATGAATAACCCCTCTTCTCGTCCCCCATGTCCCTCAGTATCCGCGTAACCTGGTTAGGCGTCTCCCATTCGAAAGAGAGACGATTGGAGGTATGCACATCTTTGCATATCTACCACCGTATCTATTTCGGATTGTCCACGCTTGGAGGTGTTTCCACACGATAAACTACCTGTCCCAAACAATGAAGATTACAACTTGATTAACCCAAATACATATGATGGAGAGTTCTATCAAGAAGAGGGGCTTCTAGGGAGTCTTGTGATAGAGTTACGGAGATGAAATGGAAGTAGACAATGAAATGCATAATAATGATGGCGAGTTACACGAGATGAGGTCGTCAATGCGAAGGATTTAGAAATGTTGAATGGACTACATTTAGGCAATGACAATGAACCGGACATGCCTCCTTCGGATAATCTTAGATGGTTAGACAATATTGATAGTGATGAGGAGAGGCAACCTCGGCGATGACAATAATGATGAAGATTATTGTTGGTATTTATTAAGTGCAAAAAGAATATAAAGGGTTCATAGCGCCTGAAATAAATATACCATTGTAGCTTTTACCCTGAGTATTCAGTATCGTTATTTATATTTTCCACAGGGGAAGCAAGGGTAAAGACTATGATAAATCAAAATCATGTATCTACTAACTTAATATACCAACTAAACTAAAGTGAGGGGTAAATAATGTATATGATATGTATGATAATTAATAGCATTTAACTAGGAGAATATTATAATATAGAGTAGATAACTAGGTCGAGAGGACAACGGGAGAGATCTAGGTTCCTGAATACTTCTCTAGTACTTTGGTTCTATGATAACAATTATTCTAATACACTTTGGAGCAATGGTACCGTCCCCGATCCTCGAAAAAGACCGGGAAAGGGTGATCGGGGAAGGCGCCAAAAGCTCTGACTTAAACACCAACCCTAACGTGGTGGATTACAAAAGACCCCGCAGGGCTGTCACCCCCGGGGCTACCACAACTAACCGTGGGATTGGGCGCAACCTCGGGTAACCTATAGCCTAGACACCATGCCTACACTATAAATTACTACTCTAGCTACCTAGCATAACTAGAGCCCTCAATACGAGCGGAGAACCCATGCAATAGTATAATAACTATATCAATAACATGAAAGGCATAAAAGTACTAGAAAAGATATATCTAATTATGGCATAAAGTCTAATAGAGTTGAGATACAAAAGATATACGAGCGAAGACTTCTCCTCCCGAACGCTAGTTCCACTCTCCCTAACTCTCTACTAGATCTATTCTATTACATTGTAGTCATCTAATCTAATTCTCTAATATTAACGAGAGAGACCATCCATTCATGGGACAACTCTCAAGTCAATCTCTATTACATGGCTCCTAGGGGTGTAGGGTTACATATATAGGGGTCTCCCCGGCCTCCCTTCACCTTTAGCAAGCAATATGGTACTAAACCTTCCACCATATCTAATTATAATGCACATAGCCTTTATGGGCCAAATTCTGGTTTAGGCCCAATTAATCCCATGACTCTTGTTTCTAGAATATTCCATTATTTGTAAATTCATATCTTCTTATTCTGAACTCCAAATATAGCAAATGATATATCCGTTTTACGATCGTCTCGACGAGCCCGTCACAGATGGTGTACTCAAATCCATCATTTGACATCGTCTTGTGTGATGGCATTTGGCTTCTCTTTATTTGGTGCTTGTAGGATTAGATGTTAAGGCCCATTTATCTTGTAGATTTGGCCTAATTGTACTGTTCTCCGAATCACTCTCTAAAATAAACAAAACACCAAAACTTGTGGAATTCATTAGTAGCAAACCCCTAAGTCTATGTTGATATTCATTTATGCCATTTTCTATGCTTAGTTGATTATTTAATATTAACGTTAACAAGCGTCAACAAGCTCCCCAAAGCTTACCCTTTGCTAGTCCCTAGCAAAGCTATATATGCTATAGCAGGATCGGGGAGCTGCTACTACGCTTTCATACCTCGGAAGCAATGTGTTTATCGAAATAAATTCTCCTCTTAACCAGATTACTCTCTCATACACATTTTACCATGGGGCGTAGCCTTTTCACGAAATCATAAGCGAGATAAAACAATCAAGTTAAGTACCATGTCTCAAGTTCTTTGATCAACTATCATCCTGGGTTTTGCAATATTTTTTCAAAAGAAACTCAAAGATCCTATGTATGACCCTCTTAAGTAGATGGTGGTAGTGGAATTACACATGTGGTAGGACATACATGATAGTGGAGAAGTGGATAAGGATGAAAGGTAGTAAATAGCCCTTAGCCCTTTTTTTTTTCAGTATTTTTCTTCTTAAGCATCTTGGACTACATCTCTCTTTCTAAAATTGCTAGGACCTGGGCTGTCCATTCTTGGAGAGGTGGGCTTTGCCCGGACTTGTGTCCATTTTCTCTCTCCTTAGAGATGTGGGCCCTACTCACCCTCGGACACGTGTCCATTATTCATCTCTAAATATATTTTTTTTATTAGGGAGGTAGGCCCTTTCGCCTAGTATGACTTTTGTCCGTTACTCTCCCTCTCTTGTCTCACTCTTCTCTCTAAATATTTTTCTTTTCTCTCTTCTTTTTTTTTTCCGAATGTAGCCCAGCCTCTATAAAAACACAGAGAGACATATCAAAAAGATTGCAAGAGTTTTTATTTTTATAATTATGGCTAACGGCTTGATGGAATATGGGAATGCGTACTTCGAGTTAGAAGCAAAGCGTATATTTTTAGTGGAGTGGGATGATCTTGATGCGAATGATAAACTCTTAAGGGTCATAGCTAAGGAACTCATCATGTAATGTTTTATAATTTTCAAAGATAAAAAAACCAGGGATCAAGTATCTCTAGGAATATGATAGAAGCAAAGTAGCTCAACTTTTCATGTACTTTTATCCTTTAAAGCTAGGACTCAGATTAAGCATGTGCTTCCCACAGGTGTTGGTTTTTTAGAGCAAACTAAGCATTTAAAGTTTTGGGAGAATCTAAGTCCAAAGTGTAAGTACTTTTAAGAGGAATTAAGGCGGAGCAACTATTCATCATTTCCTTACATAGGGATCATCTTCAGCGTTAGTTTTATTCTAGCAAGCATAATTAAGCACACAATCTATTTATTTATTTATAGCTAACATCAAGATCAAACTATATATATAACTTAAACTTTTTATCTAGTTTTCTATAGTTATGCATCTTTTATATCTTTTAACAAAACAAACTAGTAGTAAATAAGGTAAAGGATAAGAGTACTTACGGATAATGGGGTTGCACTCCCCAAAATTTGGATCTTGACATAGTCTTCAATGTTCTTGATGGTTGGAAGTAGAGGTAGATAGTGATGGTGACTGATTGATCTTCTTTAATGCTAGACACCATATGTGTCATGTCTCTCTTCCTTGGGATCATGTCTTTGTTGTTCTTATGGCTTGTAGCTTTGTCCATCCACTTCCTTAGAGTGATTACTTTTTATGATCGTATTGTATGACACTCTTCTTCTTCACAGATTCTTTCCTGCAAAATATTAGTGGACACATACCCGAGAGAATATACAACATGGTTGAAACAGGGGCTGTTGTCCATAAGATCTTATCTATGCTAATGAAAAGGTGGTTCTTTGATTACTCTTAGCACAGATTTTTTATTTATCAAGTCTTGTAACTCATTTTATTTGTAGCTGCACTCTAGCATATGGATCGGTCACGAAGGTAACTTGTAGCAAAAAGATAGAGTGAATGATATTTGATACTTACAATTCTTCCATAAATGATGAATGAATCGAGTCTCCTTTTGCACAAAGTTTAGAGTTCATCGTATGCCTTACTTCATCTCTGATCTAAGCTCATATCTTGACTTACCCCGTTGGATTTAAGAGTTTTTCTGGGGGGTTAGTCGAACACAATAACCAATGTCTACACAAGCAATACTTAGTTCAATAACCAAACTAGACTCCATGTCTAATTTAATTAAGGAAGACTATTTAACCTAAGCACCATGCTTAATTTAAAAGCCTTTGGAAGCGCCAATGGTAGAACTTCCAAACCAAAACTTACTATAGCAAACAAAGGTAGCATGAAAGCATCACTATAGAGATGTAAACAAATATGAAAGAGTATGATCATGGTGAGATTTTTTTTTTTTTTTTTTTAGATGCAAACATGAATGGAGTCAATGAACTAAACATGCAATGGATCTACTCTGAAAAACATAAACTAAGCGGAGTGAATGCATGAGTTGATTAAGTAAACATGCAATGCAAGAAATTAAATGATAACTACTTAGTTAATTTATAATCAAAATTATCTCACTTTTTAATCATACTTACCATAGTGTGCAGCTTCTATGTACGTCACTTGAGATGTATGTATTGAATTCTTGTGACGGCGACTTCTTCTTCCATCTATACATGGTTAGAATAATATATATATATATATATATATATTTAAATACATACCTTGAGATAGCGGGGTTCCAATGGTGATGAATCTTGATTGAGCAGGCACCACGAGTTCTTCAATCTGTGGAATCTTGTCGGAAGATCGCAAGCGACATCTTTTGTCCCGTCTATTCCACAATTCAACGGAGAACAAGGATAATCCTACTAAAGCTAGTTAATACACTAAATTAGCGGATATCAAGATCATTATCAAAATCTTTACGCCAATTCGTCCCCACAACAGGCGCCAAAAAAAAGCTTGTTGGTATTTATTAAGTGCAAAAAAAGAATATAAAGGGTTCATAGCGCACATAATATATATACCATTGTAGCTTTTACACGGGAGTATTCAGTATCGTTATTTATATTTTCCACAGGGGAAGCAAAGGTAAAGACTATGATAAATCAAAATCATGTATCTACTAACTTAATATACCAACTAAACTAAAGTGAGGGGTAAATAATGTATATGATATGTATGATAATTAATAGCATTTAACCAGGGAGAATATTATAATATAGAGTAGATAACTAGGTCGAGAGGACAACGGGAGAGATCTAGGTTCCTGAATACTTCTCTAGTACTTTGGTTCTATGATAACAATTATTCTAATACACTTTGGAGCAGCGGTACCGGCCCCGATCCTCGAAAAAGACCGGAAAGGGTGATCGGGAAGGCGCCAAAAAGCTCTACTTAAACACCAACCCGAACGTGGTGGATTACAAAGACCGACAATTTTGTCACCCCAGGGCTACCACAACTAACCGTGGGATTGGGCGCAACCTCGGGTAACCTATAGCCTAGACACCACGCCTACACTATAAATTACTACTCTAGCTACCTAGCATAACTAGAGCCCTCAATACGAGCCGGAGATCCCATGCAATAGTATAATAACTATATCAATAACATGAAAGGCATAAAAGTACTAGAAAAGATATATCTAATTATGGCATAAAGTCTAATAGAGTTGAGATACAAAGATATACCGTAACGCGAAGACTTCTCGAGCAGGAACACGCCCGCCTCTCCTAACTCTCTACTAGATCTATTCTATTACATTGTAGTCGTCTAATCTAATTCTCTAATATTAACGAGAGAGACCATCCATTCATGGGACAACTCTCAAGTCAATCCGTACATGGCTCCTAGGGGTGTAGGGTTACATATATAGGGGTCTCCCGGCCTCCCTCCACCTTTAGCAAGCAATATGGTACTAAACCTTCCACCATATCTAATTATAATGCACATAGCCTTTATGGGCCAAATTAAGTTTAGGCCCAATTAATCCCGCAAAACTCTTGTTTCTAGAATATTCCATTATTTGTAAATTCATATCTTCTTATTCAACTCCAAATATAGCAAATGATATATCCGTTTCGATCATCTCGACGAGCCCGTCGCAGTGGTGTACTCAAATCCATCATTTGACATCGTCTTGTGTGATGGCATTTGGCTTCTCTTTATTTGGTGCTTGTAGGATTAGATGTCAAGGCCCATTTATCTTGTAGATTTGGCCCAATTGTACCTGTTCTCCAGAATCACTCTCTAAAATAAACAAAACACCAAAACTTGTGGAATTCATTAGTAGCAAACCCCTAAGTCTATGTTGATATTCATTTATGCCATTTTCTATGCTTAGTTGACTATTTAATATTAACGTTAACAAGCGTCAACAATTATTTCTAACACATGTAATACTTGTATGTTCTTTTGTTTATTTTTGTACCAATTTCTAATAATGTCTCTTATTGTGTGGTACTAATACTCCTTTTTGTTTACTTGCAGGTGATTAGGCAAAGATGTCGGGGCGGCCATGGGAGGCAAAGCGCGCGTGTCCTCGTTTTTCGGCGTGGAAAAAGTGGCGGTGCCCCCCCGACGAGGGACGACGATGAGGACGGCAGGACGCAGCGAGGCCGGCGCCGCCGAGGACGAGGTCCGACGCGTGTCGACAAAGAACCCGTAGGCGCGTCGTTCCCTCGCAGCCTGAGTGCTCGGGAGCAAACAAGCCGCCTCTTCGGGGGGGGAGGTGGCGGACGAGGAGGAGGCGGAGGAGGGGACAGACGAGGAGGAGTTGCCGGTGAACGGACGGACGAGGAGGAGGCCGTGGGGGCCGGGGCAGGGACGAGGAGGATGTGGGGGCGGGCGGGGGATGAGGAGGCCGTGGGGGGATGGTGCGGTTCCTCCGTACATCCACGCCTACTACTTGAGGTCCCCGCGAGGATCCCCGACCGCCTCCGGCGCTGAGCAACGCCCAGTGATTCGCCCCGTTGGGCAAGCGTAAGTAACTTGAGATGTTTTACTACTACTTCAGTTCAAATGTGGAGGGAAACTAAAATTTTGACCTACTGCGCAGAACCGGGAGGTTGTGTCCGTGGTGCCGGGCGCATTTAAGCGTCAACGACATCCTTGGGTTGCTGTGCAAAAGCACTACCCAGCCTCGTTTGGTACAAGGATTCACGCGAGCCCGCCTACACGCTTGACCACTACGAGGTTGCCCCGACCCCGACTTCCGCAATGTGGCGGAGAAGGTGAAAAAGCAGAGTTTTGGGTTAGTCTCCCTCAAACTCGTTATTGCATTCATACTCTTTTTTTTTTTGAAATAATGAAAGGATAACCCGCGTTTGTATGCGCACTTATTTCAAATGTGTGGAGGGGAGCCGAGGTCCTGGCGAACTGTGTGCTTATCAAGTCTGCCAAGAAACACATCGTCGACATGCATCACGCGGTGAAGTACCGGTCGCCATAACCTACAGTGGGGAGAAACTTGGGAGAAAGCTTGATAAGAAGCGTGCGAGACAAATCCGCGATGACCCGAGAGCAAGACATTGAGGTAGTCCAATAACATTTAGTTTGATTCGTTCTCATATTAAGATTGCTTCTTGTTGACGGTCACCAACGACATATTTTTCCCGTCAACTTACTACCATAAAGGGAGTAAAACTATACCTTATCATACTCATATGCATTTATAACTCACATATTTCCACTTGTAGTGTCCGAATTATTATTGTGCAGATTCATATAAGAAACAAGTGGAAAATGCACCAATAGGCGCCTTCTGGGAAAGCGTACTTCAGAACATCCTTCACCCCAATGGAAATGAGCCCAACACGATGCATAAGTGCATAGGAGTATAGCTCAATGTGTGGCGATGATGAAATCCATAAAACAAGCCCAAAAAGTCGAGGCCCAAATCCAACATGAAATCATACCGGGCCGCAGGACATGGGTTCAATGTTTTGGGCATAACTTTCTCATACGAAATCGGTTTCAGCGAACAAATACCGAAACGAAGCTTACTCGAGGCCCACGCACTCCTGCAAAATTTCAGGCCAAACGGCCCACATCTTGGTGCAGGCGCACCAAGTGGTGCGCTAGCGCACCTCGGGCGGCCGCCAACCGGCCCAAATTTCGAGGCGGTTCATTACTTTCCAAAAAGTGTGTTGCCGACATTGGTTGGTCGGTTTGGGCTGATTAGGAAGGTGTTTCAAGGTAGGTTTTGATCCTTCCATGTGGGGATGGCGATCTTCCAAAGAGCCCCCTCTCCTCTACCTATAAAAGGAGGCCCTCTCCCTCTCATTCAACACACACTATTCCAAGGAAGAGTCTCTCCCTCTCCTCTAAGCTCTCCCTCTCCTCTAAGAGAGCTCTCCCTCTACTCTACCCCTTCACTCCAATGGGCTTAGGCTCACATTAGTAGTAGAGAGATTGGCGGAGGAGAGATGTGAGGGTCGGGAGCGGGAAGTGCTTAGGACTTGTCGGCGACTCCCCAAACTTGTACCTTGGTGGATTCGTGCTCAGCCCCTCATGGGATCTTGGCTAAGTAAGTTTCCACGATTCCGATAACCTTTATTGTCTCATGTTTATCCAAACTTTATCTACTGCTTATGGGGATTGATAGTCGCCCTTGTGGCGGTGCTCTAGTAGAAGGACCCCGGGGACGGGTAAGCCTTGTTAACACGCTAGAGTAATAATCACTAGTGTAGACGTGGTGTCCGGGCTATGGGTTGCCTATCTTTTTGGCGCATCCCACGCTTGAGGGGGTAGGCGGTCGGGTTGTGACAAAACCTTTGTCCGTCCCTTTGTAATCCCCCACGTTCGGGTGTGGCGCGGTGCTAAATGCCGGTCTCCATCCCAGTTTGGGCGATTGCCGGTGCCCGAAGTGAACAAGTAGCTCTAAAGGCGAGGCTATCCATAGACCTTAAAGGTGTATGAATCCTTCTCAATAATCCTCCCCATCTTTGGCCTTGTGTGTCCTTGGGCGAACTAGTTTGGAGAGAGTACCTCCGTTCCTCGTGGAAAATACGATACCTCAATATTTCCGGTGAAACCTACAACAACAATTACAGACGCTTGCGATTCTTCTCAAGACGTTAAGAAACGTCAACACTTCTTCTTATATGTCAAGTACTTCATGGACTGGTGCAAGCGATTCCAGAGTGGTGCCGTTCGTATCCAGACTGCTGGGAGAAGATCGTGGATAGGTGGTTCACCGAGGACTACATTAAGCAAAGCATGAAGCTCTCCGGCGCATCGTTTGAAGATGAAAGGTCCAAAGACACCATCGGGGTAGCCGCAACCCTCGCCCAATACAAAGCCGCATGGGTATGCAAAGCCTAGGTTCCTTTCTTTCTAGGTGCCCCCTTAGTGCCGTTCTAATCAGGTTTCTGTTTTTTTTGCAGCTGAAGGCACATCCAGGGAAGAACTGCAACGACTTCCAGGCGTTCTGCATGTCCCACATGGGCAAGTCGGGGTCGGACATGAGCTGTAGTATCGGCGTGAACCACCGAGGCGCATACACCAACCCGAAAATCGCCGAACGGATCAAGGAATACACGGTGGTGGCAAAGGCGCGCTATGGGGAGGACTACGATCCATGCACACAGGAGATCAATGCGAGATCTCTTCATGAGGCAAGGAGGAGGAAAGAAGCACGGGCGGATGTGGATTGCCAACAACGCCATCAACAGTTCCGATCTCTCCCTCACCCGGACCCGAAAGCAGGTAGCGCCGCCACCGACCCACCCATACGCCCACGGGTGAGCTCTTCACAAAGACCAGTCGACACACCCCGTGTTAGTCCAGGGTTACTCGGTGTCCATTCATATTTACACCTTAGTTACAATTGCAAAACTGAAACTTTGTTACTATGTGTTGTAGGCCGAGCTAGAAAATGAGAAGAAGTAGCGTGAAGAGATAGACGTGAAGCTTCGGCCACAAGTGCGACGGTGGAGGCCCGTATCACGGCGCTGGCAATGCAAACAAACAAGGCCGGAGGAATCGACGTTCCTAGCAAATTGCTGGCGAGAAGTCCAGCTTTGTCCTTGCCACCTCGGCTCCTAGCTCCCTTCCCTTTTGCCGGCGCCTGTTCGCTAATCCTCGTAAGTATAAAAATCGATTGTTTTCGCTTCTTTGCCCAAATCTTTTCTAACACATTTAAGTGGCTCTTTTGGTTTTGCGGCAACCGTCGACGGGTTTGAATCCTACTCCTGCGGCGGGCTGCAGAAGGCCTACCCTCACCAGCGCTTCAAGCACCCACCGGCGAAGGCCCAACGTCTTGAGATGTAGTGGTAGGGCTTGTTGGACTTGTGTTGTGAACTTGTGGAGACAATTATGCACTTTGTGAACTTGAGACACTTTTAGCACTTTTGGATGTAAACTTGTGATGCACTTGTGACATTTATGCTATATATATTGTGCTTGTTGTGGTGAATTTGCCGGATGTTGTATATGATATGTGTTGGATATGATATATATGTGATTTTGATTGTTTGTCAAGGTGGAATTTTTTAAAAAAAAATTAAAAAAACCCTATTTTTTCTCGTTGCTTTGCCGAAGCAAACGACCATTACGCTCGGCAAAGGGAAGTTTTGCCGAAGTCATGGTCGACGCTCGGCAAAGCCGAAAACAGCGCTGGCGAGGAATGATGGTTCCCAGCTTTGCCGAAGCGGCCGCTGTCCATGGCGCTTCGGCAAAGCTCGTAGTTTCACCGGCGTTGGAGAGGTAAGGCGCCGGGGAAGTTCACGAATTTGCCGAGCGCGTAGAAAGGCTGTGCCGCCGGCAAAAAGATGTAGGTTCGCCGAGCGTTAGAGAGGTAAGACGCTCGGGGAAGTAGCCTTCTTCGCCGAAGCGCTGGAAGGTTATGGCGCCGGCGAACATTGGAGCAGTGACGTCACCAATAACGTTAACGCCTCGTTTGACATAACGGAGAGCATTCTTTGCGGCGGCGGTGTCGGAGCTCGGGGAATTGTCACGGAAGATGCCGGCGGGCGATAAAAGAAGCTCGGCGAAAATCTTCGCCGTCAAAATTTTCGCCGAGCTCCGTTCCTCTAGCGCCGCGCTCGTGGAAGCCTTCGCCGAAGCGCTTTGGGCTCCCCGAGCGCCCATGCCGCCGGGCGAAGGAGGCGCGTCCGGTAGTGATCATCGATGTGGAATAAGCTTAGTAGCAAAATGATGTACAGATTTCAAGAACTAAAAAAACAGTGTACCACATCTAGAACTGAATCACCCAGCAGCAATTTCAGAGTTTCAGAGCAGTGGAGATAACAACCAAATAATCAAGTGGTGTGCGGAGTTTTGCTGAAACTTTGAGTATGGAAACAGAAAAATGTGTATATGTAGGTCTGAAATCTCGATTCCATAATTTGCAAATTTGACATGAACAAATGATGAATACAAATAAATAAATTGCAAATAAAAAGATGGTGATTTTTTTTATTGTCCACTTGTATTTTCTTGATGCAAAACTGAATGACTTGTAACATAAGTGCAGAGTTAAGGCAGATGAAGGCAACCCCTAGATTGCGCATCCTTGAATTCAATATTTGCAGTGACACAACACATTTTTTTCCTCCTACTATCGTGTGTGCAAAGAATGAGCAGCCAATGGTGGTGGTGCTGGTACGTAGAGTAACTAGGTAGACCAATACGACTGTAGTACAAGCCAATTGCATCCTTGTTGAACCAACCGGAACGAACTTTGGAGGAATTATTGATTAGAAGGGGGACAATAAACCCTCAAAGATTAGCTCTAAATAATGTGAGTAATTAGCATAGATGTCCTATGAGATAGCAGTATAGCACCTATTATATAACTCCAAACAATTGGCTTCGCAAAAATAGGATTTCTAACGTTGGTTTCGTTAAAATATGATTCCAAACATTTTTACTTGAATACATATGATTTTGAGTGTTTTAATTCTTTTTGGCATCTAAATACACGTATTTCTTCTGGTTATTTGTACCGTGCATGTCTGTGTTGGTCCGTGGGCGCCTCCTTGCTGCCCTTACGTTGTCTTGGCTTGGCCATGCAAAGTGTTCCTCGACGACGCCGTCGTGCCATGGCTGCTCTATGCACGCGGCGCACCCAGGCCACCAGGAGCCATGGCGGCCCCTCCGCGATCCGTGGCGGCCAGCGACGCCGAGGCACCTGGGCTGGGAGCGCGCCCTCGGCGATCCGGGGCTTGGCCAGCGATCGCGACGTCCGATGCCTCTTCGATGTGTATAGCACTCCAACGACGTCTTTGCAAGTAGGATCTCCGTCCATGGAGAGATGGAAAGAGGGGCGGAGAGCTGCCGGATGGCGGGAGGCGAGTGTCATGAACCAAATTGATGGGCCCCAAGGGGGTCAAGGCCACCAGCCCAAGTGGGCTTGGGCGCATCTTGGCGCTGGTTGCTGATGCCCGCCGCCGCGGCTCCTCGTCGTCCCATCGCTTAGTCGTTAAGTAATAATTATTTAAGGAATAAATATTTAGGGAAAGAAATAAATTACTTTGTCAAGAGGTATTCCAATCTATAAGGAAACCTCCTAGATATTTTTTTAGCATGCAAGTCTCCCTCGGCCTATAAATACAAGGGGCTTGTAATCGGTTGAATCTTAAGCGAGGAGAAAATTAAAAGGGTAGCTCCCTAAATAGCTTATCTCTCCAGCTCTCTCGCTCTTTGCCCGCGGCCGCCGCCGCCATCCTCACCATGCACGCCGCCGGTGCCGCAGCCGACGCCGCCGTCCCGCTCCCCGCGCGCCGCCGCCGCCCACCACCAGCGCCGCCACCTCCTCCCTCGCCTCTTCCGCGTCTTCGCCTCGAGCTGCTACACCGTCATCTTCAACGTCTTCTTTCGCCGTTTCTTCATCAGCCTACGCCA
Organism: Hyparrhenia diplandra; assembly: GCA_015847255.1. Classification (NCBI taxonomy): domain Eukaryota; kingdom Viridiplantae; phylum Streptophyta; class Magnoliopsida; order Poales; family Poaceae; genus Hyparrhenia; species Hyparrhenia diplandra. Next base: position 161,528 of record JADLZK010004625.1, on the reverse strand, counting down.
TCGCCCGACGTTCGGCAATCGTGTCAATTCGGCCCAATCTAGCCGAATCGGCGGCCGGTATCCGAAGACCGGGCGATTCCCACCACCGACGGCTTCCGATGGACAGCCACACGATCACCGAGCTCCGGATGGGGATGCGGGACATTCGTGATTCCATGAAGACAATCCAAGCCATCATCACCGCCCTCGGGAAAAGTTCGACGAACGGCTGATGTCAACAACGACGTCCTCCACCGTGGGCGCCACCGGCAGCGACAACACCCCTACGGGCGACGCCAACATCAACGACAACCCGTCAAGGCCGGGCGACCCCATCGACGGCGCTCCTACCACGGGTGCCACCGATGACAACGGTGCCTCCCCTGCGCCGCCGACCTCGTCCTCTCCATGATCATCGATGCCGCAAGCAACGAGCACGCCTACCCCATGGGCGCCCCGTTGTTGCTCTCCGGACGGTCGACGAACTAGAGGCTACCACCGACATCCACCACCTCGGCCGACGAAAAGCCTACCCAACTAGGCCAACGTCGTGAGACTCCAAAGAACGATCCGGATAAGTTCCGACAACACCAACACTGTCATCTTTGACATCATCGGGAACCTCAACGTCACTATGGGCGACAAGACGACATCATCTGACATCGACTTCGACGTCGCTAGCGTCGATTTATCGACGTCGGCTGGCATCGACATCCCGACGCCACCGGCCCCGAGGACACCAACGGCAACGACGCCCTCCCAAGGGCGCCACCATCAACCACAACGTCCTCGACATCGCCATGTCTACCATCGACGACAACGACGAAGCTACCTTGGGCGCCATGATCGTCAACGACATCCTCAAGGATGCCAACGCCGATGACGAACCCCCGACGTCAACTACGCCCTCGCCATGCCTATCATCGATAACAACTACAAGGGCATGAATCCACGATGACCCCCTCGCGCCCTGACACCGGCGGCCATGATGTCCACCCAACGGACGCCGCCACGAATGAGAACACCGGCGTTCCCCCGCTCCACCAACGACACGGCCGCTCACCGGCCGACATACGACACCAACAATCTGCTACACCTAGACATCCTTCCGGCATCAACAATGGTGGAACACACTATCAGGCAACCTCCAGATCAAGCAAAGGCGCCACCATCAGTACCACGTCGGCCAGAACATCGGTTTTTACCGCTATACTCGACAAGAGCGGCACTCCTCCATCTCCGGTTCGTCTACATGCCAACCTGCACGATACAGAGTACGACACCTCCACATGGTGTCTTCTTCGCTTCAACCTGCCCATCAATGGCGACAACAACAACTACTGGCGCTACCCGGCGTAACGACGCCTTGATCGACTACACCTATCCCCTGACACCTACATCAGGAACATGGGCTTACAAGCCACGGCGCCAGTCCCCAACCATCGCACCATCGACAACTCAGCTTCGGCAGCAGGGATGACTCCAGAGCCAAACCAGTTGGCTCCCAAGTTCCTCGACGACATCTACGTCCATATGACTACGCCAACAAGCTGTGGACTGCAATGCACCAGCGTGCTGTACGCCGCGAGCCCGACAATCCACCTCGCCCAAGAGTTGGGCGCTTCCATCTTCAGCAAGCCTCGACTTGTGAGCTTCACCGACGACGACAAGAGGTACATGCCACCGACATCAACCTCCTACCTCGTCAACCTCGTCAACATCACGGAGGCTCTCGTTCCACCTCAACGTGCTACATCGACGAATCATGAGCTACAAGGCGTGGCCGGAACCAACAAGCTCGGCGCGGGAGCACCAATTTGGGCGACACTCGCGGTGATTGGCGTCCACCTTCCAACGACCGCACTGCCCGGCGCCCGACCAGCAACCGGTCGGAAGGAGCCAATCTTCTTCCTCGACAACCACCACTACTACGCCCTCGAAATTGTCCAAGGTACTATGGGATGTACTCGAACCGTGTGGGACAATTTTGCGCACACTTGAGGTTGGCTTTCACCCCTCGACGTGCTCGGACCGATGCAACCACCTCCTGAGGACAATGGAATTCCACCCATTGAACCAGAATCAACAAAGGTCAGCACCTTCATTTTCGCTCAGTTCATTCCCCCAACACAAGTGGATGCATCAAACTCCAGGCCGTGCTACTTCAATCGCGTCATCAACAACGGCGGTCGTGCGAACCACAACGCGAGGACGCGCTGTTCGGAAAAAAGGGGAGAGATGTCATGAACCAAATTGATGGGCCCCAAGGTGGGCAAGGCCACCGGGCCAAGTGGGCTTGGCGCATCTTGCGCCGGCCGCTGGCCGCCGCCGCGCCACGGCTCCTCGTCATCCCTTCGCCGTCGTTAAGTAATAATTATTTAAGGAATAAATATTTAGAGAAAGAAATAAATTACTTTGTTAAGAGGTATTCCAATCTATAAGGAAACCTCCTAGATATTTTCTTAGCATGCAAGTCTCCCTCGGACTATAAATACAAGGGGCTTGTAATCGCTTGAATCTTAAGCGTAAAATTAAAAGGGTAGCTCCCTAAACGGCTTATCTCTCCGGCTCTCTCGCTCTTTGCCCGCAGCCGCCCGTTGCCATCCTCACCACGCAGCGCGCCCAGCGGCCGGCAGCGCCCGCCGTCCCGGCAGCGGCCACGCCGCCGCCCACCACCAGCGCCGCCACCTCCTCCCTCGCCTCTTCCGCGTCTTCGCCGGAGCTGCTACGTCATCTTCAATGTCTTCTTCCTCGCCGTTCTTCATCAGCCCTCGTCATCACGCCGCCCGATCACCGTCCTCATCGCCCGGCGTTCGGCAATCGGTGTCAATTCGGCCCAATCCAATTCAAATCGGACGGCGTGGCGGAGATATCAGCGGCGGAGTGGCGGCAAAGATCGCGGGGCCAATCTTTTTTTTTTTTTTTTGCGGCGTCGCGGCGTCAATCGATCGTCTGCGAGCGACCAACGTGGTCTCTCCGCGGCGCAATGGCAAATGCCACTGGTTGGGAGGCTCTCACCCAAGATTCAAATCTGGGTGCAACACTTTATCTGGATTTATTTCAGGGATTTTTCCGACGCTGCATTAAGTGGTAGGCGGCGTCCCGTCAATAGCGAGGCGCCCGTGCTGACTTGAAACTTTAAGATTTGCCGGCTCGGTCCTTCGAAAGTGCTCATAGGGGGTAGGGTTTGCGTCACGTGTGTTCATAGGGGTGAATGTGCGTGCGTATTGAGCGTCTGCGTTAGATTGTGTAATCTCAAAAAAGAATGGCATGGCCCAAACGAATTGATTAGATTTTACACAAGGGTAGAAAAGTCAATGCAGAAATAGACTAGATATACATGTATTTGCAATTTCCAAATGAATTAAAACACTCAAAATTATATTATTCCAAAGTAAAAACATTCGAGTCATATTTTAGGAAGCTAAGGAATCTTATTTTTACGAAGCCAATTGTTTGGAGTCATATAATAGAAATTATCTCGTTTTGCAACTCGAATTCCTATAAGATTGCAACTCGAATTCTAATAAGATTGAAACTTCGAATTCCTTGCTTATATTAATATAACAGCCGGGTAACGGATCTTACATAAAAAAAACTAGGGGAACCTCACCCGGCGTTCTTTGCGGGAATTAAGAAAAACACAATGATCATAAGGGAGATTTCCATGATATCATATCTCGCACGATAGGGATATATGAGCTTATTACGTATAGTTGAAATAACGAGTGTATTGAATCTACAGAGCTAATTTTATCTTAGTTCTAATATTATCTAATAAATAAAACACAAAAAGTTTATGGGTTTTTTTTTTTTTATTTAATTTAATATTAGTTTGTAGGGATGTTTATTGTCTTGAACGCATTAATCAAAACGAATGTGTAAGGTTAATAAAATCTTCTCCACAAAATGGTGAACGGTCGAGAAAACAAAAAAAAAAGTTAGTAATGCATTTTTTGTGGCTGCTGCCACCATGCTGTAATGGAACTTTGGTTGTAAGTGAAATTTGTATGGTTGCTGCTGACAGCTATGCAAACAGAGCTAGTTGATTGAACAGGTGTGGAAGTTACGTAGGTTCAATCACTTCTATCGATCCGTGTAAAGAATAAAGTGCACCCTGGAATCTTTGCAAGAGAGCAGTTAAATGGAGCAGCAGCCAGTAGTGCTGATAATTGCATCGAATGGCTAAGCCATGTATCGTTTTTCCTTAAGAGTATTAAACATGTTTTTAGATATGCAGTGCTGGAATTAATATTGTCCACGCATTGGTTTATCTGTAAGCTGAAATTAGCCTTGGCCAAGCAATGAGCTTCACATCTTTCTGGCAATAAAATAAGTTTAATGCTTCCCTGATGTCCAACACAATTCTGAAGCTGCTACTGCCTACTGTAAGACTTTGTAATGGTGATACTGATCTGCTGAAATATCTGCAGTTGACACATCGTACGAATAACCTATCACCACAAACAAATTTCAAAACCTTAAAGCTGTTAGCCCGACTTGAAGCCTGACACAAACCAACATTTTGTCAAAATGTATTATATTGATAGTAGTTATGTGAAGAAATCATCTGGATGCTTGCACCTTAATGGGTGAAGGTCTCCCAAATGGTTGGGTGTTCTCCCATCCTCTGCAGCTGCTATTTTCACCTAAGGTTTTTCAGAATGATTGAGCTATTTAGAACCAAAGTCCAGGAAGTAAATAGTTTCTTTTAAATGAGCAATCTCAGGGAACTATTATTATCAGGCTACTTGAAGTAGAAGTAGATGAAAGGAGCAGTAGAATTATTATCAGGCTACCTCTTATGGGCGGTGGCAGCGACATGTCTGGATATGCGGGGCTATTCTCTTCACCAATCGACAAATGCCTAAAAGAGGAATAAAGAAATAATTGTCTCTTTCCCTACTGGTGTGAAGCAAAAAAAAAAAATTAAAGAAACTGTCTGCACGCAGGTAGCATGATCCATATATAGGGATGCATAAAAGCAATGTAATTTATAACACAAAATGAAATTTAAAAACTGGAGGGGAACAAAGGCTTACCAAGTACAACCAAGTGAAATAGATGCAACCACTAGTAACGAAATGATTTTGCGAGCACTTGCAAAATCTTTTCCGTGGCGGGCACTTTTTTTGCCCGTCACGGAAAATATTCCGCCACGTCCATCTTCTTTTTGCGTGGCGGGCTTTTTTTACCCGCCACGGTAAATTTTTTTTTTGCACGTGGCGGGCGCCTTTAACGCCCGCCACGAAAAAAATTTATTTTCCGTGGCGGGCGCTAAGGTGCCCGCCACGCAAAAAAAGTTTACCGTGGCGGGCAACATAAAAAAGCCCGTCACGGAAAAGAACGCGGCCCAACTGGCCCGGTCGGGGCCCAATAACGTTTTTGTGATATATAAACAGCACTTCATCAAACCCTAAGTCTCCCTCATCCCACCCTACCCCCACAGCCGCCAGGATAAAAAAAAACAGCCGCCTGGCGCCTCTCCGCAGCACAGCCGCGCTCGCTCGACCTCGCTCCTCTCCCGGCGGCGCGGCGCCTCTCCCTCGCTCCCCGCGGGGACGCCTCCCCTTCCTCGACGGCCGCGGACTTCCTCGACGACGCGGACACGGCCTCCACGGCCGCGGACTTCAGATGACGCGGATGCCTCTCCTCGCTCCGGCCCGGCGCGGGCGTGGCCTCCTTCCTCGGCGGCGCGGACTTCCTCGCAACGCGGACCACGGCCTCCACGGCCGCGGACTTCCTCGACGGCCGCGGACTTCCTCGACGACGCGGACACGGCCTCCACGGCCGCGGACTTCCTCTCGACGCCGGCCGTGGACTTCCGCCGACGGCGCCGACTTCCTCGGCGGCCGGACTTCCGACGGCCTCCTTCCTTGGCAAGGATCCGGCGTTATCGATCTTGACGGCGAGGGATCCGGCGGGAGCGGCGCGGCGGCGAGCCTCAAGCGGATCCGAGCGCCCCCGGGCGGCGGGGCGGCGCCCCCTTCCCGGCGGATCCGTCGATGGGAGCTCTGGCGGCGGATCCGTCGATGGGGAGCTCGTGGCGGCCGGCTGGCTCGACGGCGGCGGCGGCGGGCGTGCTCGGGCGGCGGTGGCGGGCGCTGCAACCCTAGATGGGCTCGGCGGGCCCGTGATGGGCTCGGCGGGCCTGTCTAGGTTTTTATTTTTTTTATTTTTTTGGCCGTGGCGGGCATCCTAATCTGCCCGCCACTCAAAATCGATTAAGCGTGGCGGGCATCGATGCCGCCGCCCGCGGTTAATCACGCGATTAACCGTGACCTTTGGTTAGTGACGCAGGCGGCGTGCCGCCCGCGGAAAAACCAAAAAACGCCCGTCACGGAAAACGTTTTAGGTACTAGTGAACTGGAAATCGATTGGAGACCAACCTGCTTCAAATAGTGAACACCATAATGACTATCCGCGAGGGTGGGGGTGGTTATTTGATACCTAATATATCCTCGCATCCAAGTAGAGGGAAATTTGTATGAGATGAAAATATATTCTTGATCTTCACACGGTATCATGATCCATATGAACAAATAAGTAGGGTTATCAACCAAACACTTATAAACATGATAATTGCTGCATTGAAATAGAGGGGAATTTGAACAAAATAAAAACATTATCACTAAGTGGGCTCAATTCAGCATCAAATATTTGTTACCTGATATTTGCGAGGTTCGAGAGAATACCTTACATACATGATATTTCTTTACTACCTAAAAAGGATGAAAGTAAGATCATTTTTTTAAAATGTGGTAAAAAACACTACCAAACCCGGTCCGCCCATGCGACCAAAAAGGATCGCCGATCCCTCTCACTCACTACAGAAATGGCGGCTTTGCGAGTGCGGACGCGATTTCGGCAAAGGCTTCGCCGACTTGCCAAACTCGGCGAACCCCACTTTCGGCAAAGATTGACTCGGCAAACGAGTCTTTGCCGAAAGTGCCAAAATCCGATTGGCGAAGGGTTCGCCGAGTGCCATGTCGCATTTCGGCGAACCCGGCGTCGACCGTTAAATTTGGGCCGGTTCCTTTGCCGAGTGCCCAACGCCCGGCACTCGGCAAAGACTTGTATTTTTGAAACTTTGCCGAAAGTGCCGTACCATAGCACTCGGCAAAGTAATTATTTTACGAAAAACAAAATGCACTTTGCCGAGTGCGGTGCGGTGGGCACTCGGCAAAGGTATGGTCATTTTGCCGAGTGCCAGGCTACGCACTCGGCAAATCTACCATTCCTCGCTGCGGGGTACCCGGCTTTTCTTGAAGTGCCGGCCTTTCGGCAAAGCTGATTTTTTTTTTGTGTTTCAATTGATTCACGGCCTCCATCAACACATACATATACCATAAGCATTCATATATATATCATAGACCACATATATCACCAATTCACATATATAATCCACATATTTCACAAATCCACATATATCACAAATTCACACATATAGTCCAACATACGGGTGAAATTAAACATGTCCAACATCCAAACCAAATGTAACATGTCCAACATGGAAACGGATCCATCACAAAGTGCAACATGTCCAACATCAAAAATAAATCCATCACCACCACCTGAACTTCACGGCCCCGAACCGTGGCCTCCCCAGTGCGAAGAGCCCTCACCTTGCCCGGATACCACCCGTCTCGCGGCCCGATCGAACGCCCACCCGTGGTGTGGAGGGGCGTGTGGAAGCCCGTGAGTGTGGGCCGCTGCGGCCCGAGGAGGAACGCCACCGCCACGTGTACTTGTGGAGTCGGGCCGACCGGATAGGCTGGATGGGGTGGAGAAGGGCCACCCGAGGAGTCAGGTTCGAACCCGCCGATCGTGGCTGCATAAAAAGAAGAGGTGATCTCATTAGTACCTGTAGGTGAGCCGCACATGCCAAATAAATAAACAACAACATATACTCACCGGAGTCTCGACAGAGGAGGAATGGGAAACGGGGTGGAGCGAACAGCGAGGGAGGCAACGGAGGCGGGGTCACACCGGGGATCTGAGGCCCCCAGGAAGTAGCTCGCACGCCCCTGCATCCGCGCGCCGAGTATTATTGCCGGATCGCTCCAACTCCCCTCCCGATGGGCCTTTGCCTCGGGCCGCCCCGCCCCGGCCTCAAACTCTGCCGCTTTGGGCGCTGCTCGCCGGCCTCCAACTCGCCATCCGGGCCGCAATATTACAACCGTAACATTGAAACAATGCATAGGTAGCGGACATGTGTAAAACCGGTGAACGACCGATGAAACTGAAATTACACGAAAGTCACGCATCGTCTGCGTGGAGCTCTTTGCCGAGGTGCTATGGGGATGTCGGTGGAGGTCGTGCTCCTTGAGCGAATCACGCTCGGCTGTCAACGAAGGGACGGGTTGATCGCGTTGTTGGCCATCCGGCTGGCGTCTTTGCTTCCCTCCTCCCAACCTCATCACTAGGTGCGTGTCCGGGCGCGGTGGCTAGATCGGTCGCCCCCATAGCACCGCTTGCCGCCTCGGCGTCTTCGGTAAAGCTTGGGGTAGACGCCGGCATTGGTGTACGCCGGGCCCCTTCACGGGTCGTGGGCGTTGGGCTGGGTCGGTCGCTCGCCCGCTGCGAGTCAAGGCCCACCCCGCGTGCTCGCTGACTGGCTTTGGTTTCATCTTGAAGGTTTCAGGAGAACAACACAGAGATGGTTAGAAGTGAAGAGATTTGAGCGCTTGAATAAAAAAAAATCAACGTAATCGTACCCATCTATCCATATACACTTTGGGAGGGGCACGCGCTCCCTTGGTGGTGTGGAGCGCCCGGCATCTCCAGGCGACATCTCAAACGGAGTCTCTTGGTCTCGTCACGTCTCGTCCCAAGAGCCACTTGTCCACAATGGCCTCCCGGCCGTCCTTGTACTTTGCTGCACCACTCCTACACATTTGCATGACATAGCGGAGGGATTAATGGAAGTCTGCGCTTATTTTTCATTGAAGGAATCTGAATAAATGCGTTCTACGAACCTGGATGTACTTGGTCCCCGGTGAGGTCGGTCTCCCTCCGGAGCATCATCTCCCTTGCCGTTCTTCTTCACCACCTTGCCAAGCACGTCGGCGTTGAAGGAGGTGATGCACAAAACACGCGCCTCGTGGTACGGGTCCTTGAGTCGTTCTCGACCGACCCTCTCTGCACTCTAGCGGCCACCGCCTCCGCCCCGCCTCGCCGCGTGAAGTAGTTCTGCATATAGAAAACATGTATCATTCAATTATTTAAGAAACATAGTATTCAAACGGCGTGAAGTAATCCTGCATACGAGACTCACCCAAAAGTCCGTCTTGATCTTCCTGGCAAGGGTGCCCTCGTCCACGCGCACGAAGTGGTCCCACGTCCAGGGAACCTCCCTCACGTTCCCGACGTTCACCGGGCCGGGGTAGTTCTCTCTAATCGGCAGGCTCGGATGCCATTGATATGGCGCGAACTGCCCCCCCGCTTACAATCTTCCGATTCTTTGCCGCGAGCCATTAAGACAAATTGTTAGTCCGAGTTCGATTTTCAACATGTCATATGAAGAAGTAGTGAAAATATCAATGGCTACTTACTTGTCACCGTTGGGTCAAATCACCGGGCGGCGGGGAAAAGGGATCGGCCCTGTGGAGGCTCGAGGCCCCGCGCTGGTAGACCCTGGTGGCACTCGAGGAGGACGTCTGGACAGGTGTCTCTTCGGCACCCGAGTACGAGTCTGATGCGGTGTGGCCCGACGAGGGGCTGGCCCGACGACGGCCCCGGCCGGTCCGACGACGACACAAACTCAAGCCTCCTCGTGGACCGGGCGACGTCGGCCGGCGCCTCGACGCCTCCACCGTCGGTGCTTTGCTCGTCGGCCTCCTCCTCGTCGGCGTGGGGAGAGGGTGGGTGGGGGGTCTCGCGTGAGGGATCGGACCCCCTGTCGACGTTCTTTGCCTTCCGCCGGCATTTTGTCGAGTCCCCGCAAAGACAAATAGTAAACCAATTAGTATTGCAAAATGAACGAAATATAATTGAAAGGTAACAATAATAACAAAATAGTATTACATGATTTAGAAATTATCTCCCGAATGCCTAAGGCTGGGATGTAGTCATCACTATATCGCTACCACTATTGTAATCATCAATGTCACCATCCTCATCATCCGTATCATCCTCGGCATGTGCATCGCCCTCCACGGCTCCTTCGCGCACCGCCTCCATCGTTCAAGAATTTGCGGGTCCTTAGCATCCTGCACCTCATCACCCTCGTCCTCATCGATGGCATTGTCTACTTCCATGCCCATCGGCGAAAGAATGTCTATCTCCAAACGTCCTTCTAGCCCCTCGGGTTGATAGAACTCTTCGGTGTTGGGTCGTGGTTGTAATCATCATCGTTCGAACAGGCGCTTTACGTGCGGCGATACACGCTACACAAGGTACCAACCCGCAAGGTCCTCGTGTTTTTGGCACGCCCATGGGAGGTAATAAACTTGTGTGGCGTGTATATTAGCCACAATATAGACATCCTCTCCTCCATATACGGAATCTCGTCGAATTTCGACTTGCCCAATCATAGGGTCCACTTTCGTGTCATCGGGGATCAAACCAACGGCATTTGAATACCACTAGCTTGAGCTCTTTAGGACCCCGAAGTTGAGCTCATATATTTCTTCGACTATGCCGTAATAGTCCTTCTTATCCAAGCCGGGCGCATTTAAACTCCGGTGCACGTTGTTTTTTTGATTTGGGCCGACTCTCCTCGTAGCTTCGTGCGAAACCGATAGCCATTCACATCATAAGCGGTGAGCGAGTTGACCCTACGGGGGAAGCCATTGCCCACCTGTTTTAAATCTTCGCACATTTTGGCATCCGTGCGGGCCTGTAAGGTGAGGCCACGTAGATCGTTACATTATATGTTACTAGGACCAAAGTGGAATATGAAAGTCGGAATGAGGTTAGTTGGATGGTACCTTTGAGCGAGAACCGAGGAAATAAAATCGGGTTGCCCATTTTTTTAGAAGATTGTCTTCTTGTTGCAAGGTAGGAGCCCCATTCCCTCTCCGGTGTTGACCAATAAATTCCCTGAAAAAACAAGGCCAGAGGTTTAGGGTCGATAGGTGGAGGATAGTGACGGCGTATGGAACAAGCTCATTGAGAACTTACTGCTGATAAGGAGCGGTTTCGTCAAGGTTCAACAACACATAGAGCATGATAGTGCGCCACTCATCAAAGGACAAGTGCTTGTGGGTAGCTGCGCTTCCTCTTCCGACTTGCCCTCCGAAAAAGGCTGAGGTTCGATGAACTCTCGTCGGCGTTGTAACGAGGGGTAGGATTGTGGACGCCGGGAAGTTTCTCAAGATAGTACGCCTGTGTGAAGGTCGACACCTCCTCCGGAATGTATGCCTCTACCACGGAAGGCTCAATTCGGCTTTATTCCCGCATTTTCTCCGAAGTACCTTGAGAGCCCTCTCGATTGGATAGCACCAACGGAACTACACGGGCCCCCCAACCGTGCCTCGGCTGAGGCGGGTGCAAAATCGGGTGTTGCATCGACGGGAAGAAGCCCGGTGGAAATATCATCTCCAATTTGCGGATCAACACAAAAAGACGCCTCGGATCAGCAATCGCATCCCGAGATAACTCCTTAACACAAAGCCGGGCGGAAGAAAAAGCTCAACTCGCCGGGGCCGCGCCACACGGCTCGGGGAGGTATCCCCCCGAGTCATCGCAGAACGATCCGCTCAATCCATATGTGGAAGTCATGACTCTTCATCCCTAAGACTTTCATAGTGCGCAAGTTCACTCCCCTACTCGGGTTCGCCGCATACCCATCGAGGAACGATAACGTCTTCATCCATTGTAGCACTTCCTTCCTATTGGCCCTTTTGATGATGTAGTCGGCCGGGCCCTTTTTCCCATCTCCTCCCGGGGCTAGGGGTCTCTATCACTAGCTTTGGTCTATCGCACAACATCTCTATGTCAAGTCTAGCCTTAACGTTGTCCTTTGACTTCTTAAGGTCCATGGTTGTTGCGAAGAGTGCCTCGTAGATATTCTTTTTTCTCGTGTGCATTACATCGATGTTGTGTGGAAGAAGATCCTTGTAGTAGGGGAGATTAGTCAAGCCCGATATATAAGTCCACATGTGTGTGGTACCATATCCAACAAAACCACCTTTCTTTTCATCGATTTTGAGACCCGGCTAGCTCGGCGAGGACCTCTTCACCGGTCATAAACTTTGGGATGGGATTGGTGACTTCAACACCTTCGTGAAGTGCTTTTTGTCTAGTCTCGAATTCATGGTTCTCGGGCAGGAATTTACGATGTTTGTCAAACGAAGAATACTTGCCACCCTTAAGAAGCCAAGGTGAATCTGCCAAATTGCCCTTGCATGTTGGGCAAGGGAACCTCCCATGAACACACCATGCGCCGAATATGCCATAAGCCGAAGTCATGCATTGAATATAGGTACCACACATGCATTGTAAAGTTTGTCTTTGTAGCTCGGCCGTGCGTCGGTTACCCATTTTGCCAAGCATCTTGCAATTTATCCCACACCGGTTTGCATGAACACACCCATATTGTTGCCCGGGTGCGGGTATTATCGGCGTCAAGAAGGTGCTTCAGCTCAAACATGACACCGGGGGAAGATTGAGAGGGATCCGCGAACATGGGCCAACAAGTGTATGGGGCCGCCCGATGGACCGTCTGGGGTTGAACCCATCTATTGCGAACGCTACGCGTACATTTCGAGCCTCCATAGCTTTTTCAAGATGCATATTATTGAAGTGCTTCCACGCATCACCATCCGATGGGTGTACCAACTTCTCGGGACTATATCTTTTGCCCTTCTTGTGCCATGTCATTTGTTTCGCGGACTCCTCCGTCATGTATAGCCGCTGGAGCCTCTGGTGCGAATGGAAGGTGTCGTAGGACCATCTCGGGGATCTTGGACCTTTCTTCTTCCCGCCATCACTACATTCTACCTCCACAAACCTAGAGGCTTTGCACTTTGGGCAAGTCGCGTTGCGTCCTTGAGGTCTCCCCTAAATAGGGCGCACCCCTTTGGACAAGCATGGTACGACTCATACGGCATCTTGAGTCCACGAAGAAGTCTCTCGTGACTTCGTCGTGTTCTTCGGCGGGGCGTGACCCTCTGGAAAGCGCTTTGCCAATAATCGACAACAGGGTGTCGAAGCCATCTCGACTAATGCTCAATTGCGACTTCAACGCTATAAGGCGTGAAATGGCATCCGCCGTAACCATTGTCTTCTCGTGAAGGGGCTGCTGTGCCGCCTCCATCATCTCGTAGAACGCCTTTGCGGTTTCCTCAGGTTCCTCCTCCAATCCTCCATTGAACGTGCATCGTGAAAGTCCGCCATCATGTCTACCATCCCGGCATCTTGATCATACTCCTCGAGGAGGGGCCTCACCACGTCCTCTCTAATACGATCGACTTCACCGTGGAAGATCCAAATGGCTATAGTTTGGGACGAATCCGTTGTTGTAAATATGTTCGCCCATTTCAACCTTTCGTTGCTTTTTCTTTTTCTTACATTTGCTACTGAGGGACACGGCATCCGAACGGACCCTTTAGTAGCTGGCCCAAATGCATGCTCCAGAAAGCATCGGTCCCCTAACCCATTCAAGGCTCTTACTTGCGAAGCCGTGTACATCCACTCACGGTTATCCATCCTCTCATCATACGCCCATGTCGGTGAGCCACATAACCAGCAATTGCATCTACACGGCGTTCCTACCATCTAATAGGTGAGGGATAGGTCTTAATCCCACCGAGGATGCGTGACAAGGTTAGCATCCATGCTCAGGGTCCGTCCGAGCCGGAATTTTTGGCACCACCTCGCGTTTCTCCCGATACACGTCCCGGCGGGGAGAGTGTGTATCCAGAGAACAACGGGGAGGTGCTGCCGAAATTCCGGCTCGGATGGGACGAGCATGGATGCTAACCCATCTACGCATCCACGGGCCGCAAAAAACGTGGACAATGCAGAAACAAATACGGTCGCAGATATGCGCTACCAACGTCTGTATCTCTTTCGGACGGAGACGCCTAACCGGGTCGCGCTATGTAAGACAACTACAAGGGGCGGGACGGAGGTGATTCATACCTACGGTGTCGGTGGAGACGCCCGTGCAGCAAGACCCGTAGCGCCCGCAAGGATGACCGAGGTCGCCGAGTCCCTCCCACAGTCCTCCTAAAAAATGGAAAAAAAATAGTTATTATCGACTCAAAATTTCGGCAAAGACCTCCCTCGCACGGGAGGTTCCCAAAACCTCGCAAAAACATGGCACGAAGGCCAACAACCACATATATATTCGAACAAGGGCACGAAGGCCACGAACCACCCATATGGGCACGAAGGCCACCAACCAGCAATATAACAACCACCAATATGGGCACGAAGGCCACCAAACTATTTACTAACTACTACTACTAACCCCGCTAACTACTAGTACTAACCACTACTACTAACCACCGCTAGAAAGATAGGGCTTACCTTGGCCGCGAAACGGCAAGAGCAACGGTCGGCGACGACGGCGTCGATCACCGCAGCGGCGAGAATCGATTCGGCGACGACGGCGTCGATCGATCACGAGCAGGCGGCACCGGTCGGCGGCGATGGCGACGACCGGTCCGTGAGGCACTTTCTTCCTCCTCCTTCGCTTCCCCCTTCTTCCTCTCCCTCTTCTTCCTCCTCCCTCTTCTTCCCTTCCTCCCTCTTCCTCTTCTTCCCTTCCCTTCCTCCCTGTTCCTCTTCTTTCCCTTCCCTTCCTCACTATGCCGATCTGAGAGAGGGGCTTCCCTTCCTCACGCCGCCGAGGGCCGAGGAGGGGAACGGCGCGGCTTCCCCGGGCCGGGCGGCGATGCCGGCCGCCGCCGGGCGGCGGCGAGCCAGCGCAGGGCCGGATCGGCGGCGGGCGGGCGCGGCGGGCGGCTCCGCCCGCGGCGGGGGTGGGGTCCGGGCGGGGCGGGTCCGGGCCGGCGGGGAGGGTGGATCCGCCGCCGCCGGCGGCGGCGAAGGCTGGCGAGCCCGGGCGGCGGTGCGGGCGACGCGGCGCCGCGGCGCCGCCGCTCGCCGCGGCGGGCGCGGTCCGGGGCGGGGCGGGTCCGGGCGGCGGGAGGGGCGGATCCGCGAGCCCCGAGGCGGCGGCGGGCTCCGGCCGAGGGTGGATCGGGCGGCGCGGGCGCTCCGGCGGTGGGTGACCGGCGCGCGGCGCGGCGATTCGGCGCGCGGGGGGTAGGGCGCGGCGGCGGCGGGCGAAATGACCCGAAATGGTCTGTTGCCCCTCGATATTTATGTGGCTTTGCCGAAGTGCCGAGGAAAAGTGGCACTCGGCAAAGTCACCGCTTTTATTTTTTAAAAATAATACCCTTGCCGAGTGCCACGCTTCAGTACTTCGGCAAAACGTGAGTGCCTAACACGGCACTTTCGGCAAACTATTATTTATTGTTTTTAAGATCCCATATTTTTGTGTCATAAGTACGATGGTTACATCTCATGTTCTGTAATTTGGGACAATTTCAAATTTTTTTGCTATTTCATGAATTATTTCTTTTTCTTGCATTTTTGGACCACTTCAAATTTGAGCTGCGGTACATGAAATAATGGAATCGCTTGATTCAAAAAATGTTATTCATGATGCTTGGCCTATGTTTAGGCTCAATCCGAGGACTCGAGTGAAATTTCAAACATTTATATGCGGAACATGACGAGTTCGTCAGCGAATAAGTGTTTTTAAATTATAAAAAATCCAAACGAAGTTTAAAAATCACGAAACTTGGCGTGGTG
Organism: Hyparrhenia diplandra; assembly: GCA_015847255.1. NCBI lineage: Eukaryota > Viridiplantae > Streptophyta > Magnoliopsida > Poales > Poaceae > Hyparrhenia > Hyparrhenia diplandra. Next base: position 145,778 of record JADLZK010004625.1, on the reverse strand, counting down.
TCTTGTCATCTCATGGGTAGGCTGTGGAAAAAGTTTGAAAAAGTTTGGATCAAGTGTGGAGATGTCTCGTTTTAGGCATCCGACGTCACAACTTGCTCTAAACTTTTTCAAATTTTTTCCACAGCCTCCTCATGAGATGACAAGACACCTCGCAAAGTTTCGTGATTTTTGAACTTCGTTTGATTTTCTATAATTTAAAAACACTTATTCCGCACGTAACTCGTCATGTTCCGGCATATAAATGTTTGAAATTTCATGCGAGTCCCCGGATTGAGCCTAAACATAGGCCAAGCATCATGAATAACATTTTTCGAATCAGCGCATTCCATTATTTCATGTACCAAGCAGTTCAAATTTGGAGTGGTCCGAAAAATGCAAGAAAAAGAAATAATTCATGAAATATAACAATTTAAAATTGTCCCAAATTCTGAACATGAGATGTAACTACTGTACTTATGCCACACAAAAAAAAATATGGGACGAAAAACAATAAAAATTAATAGTTTGCCGAGTGCCGGGTTAGGCACTCGGCAAACACGTTCTTTGCCGAGTGCCCGGACGCTGGCACTCGGCAAAGGGTGCCCGCTTGCCAAGTGGCTAACGGTGGGCACTCGCAAAGTTAACGGACAACGTGGCCGTTGGGCTCGTTATTGTTTGCCGAGTGGTAAGTTTTGCCGAGGGCTAAGTGCTCGCAAAAATATGGTTTGCCGAGTGGTACACTTCCCGACGGTATTGCACTCGGCAAAGAATCCTTTACCGAAAGTGTGCAGTTTGGCACTCGAAAAGAGCCTCTTTGCCGAGTGCCCGACTTTTTGCCACTGGCAAATTATTTCGCACTCGGCAAAGAAGCGGATTCCTGTAGTGTCTCCTCCTCTCGTGAGAAGACCTGTTAAAGGAAGGTAAAAAAGAATTAAATTAAGGAAGGTAATGAAAGGAAGGAAAGCCATGCGATGGCCTTTTATTAGGCAATTTGCCTAATCCACCGATGCATGCATGCGATCTTAGCCTGGCCGGTAAAAATTAACATGTCAAAGTTTCCAAATCCACCGATGCATGAACTTGAGGTCGCTCCCTTCAATTACGTTCGATACCGGGACTTCCGTTCCCCATTATTTTCCCCACCGTGCGACCTTCCCAAATAATACCCTAATCAACGGCCCCACGTAATCAAGGTTCGCTAAATGCCACCCCTTTGTAGAAAGAAAAGGACGCACGCAAGGAAACATCGCAATCATCGGGGCCTCGCTCATCGTCACCCACATCCTTGGCGATCTCCCTCGCGCCCGCCTCCCTCATCGTGCCTGACGTCCTGCATACGATCTCCCACACAGCCCTCGTAGAACTCGCCGCCTCCATCGTGGTCGTGGAGGCCGGGCCGGCAGCAGCGGAAATCCGACGCAATCCACGCGGCAATCCTATACCGCAGCCGCCGTGTTCTTGAGGCCGGGTGGGCAGCAGCCTAAACCAGCAGGCCTAGCACGTTCTTCAGGTCTGTATCCTGTTTCCCGTCGTGTATGCTCATCCGATCTAGCCTCTTTCTTTGCGTACGTCACTCCGATCTACCCTGTTTCATAACAGAAGCACATGTACAAGCATTCAGCCTTTCATAAAATTTTTGCCATCTGCGCCACACCTTGGAACCTGCATGATTAGCTACCAGACTTTTAAACCTTGAAAACGGATCCATTTCAGATTAGTTTCAGTTTTGATTTAATGAGCACACTACCTAATGCGATTCGTATATTATCAGATTAGTTTAAGTTTTGATTTAATGGTTTTAGTTACCTGTTAAGTTGTGAGAGATTTGTTTTCTCCGAAACTAATAAGTTTTTTTCAAATTCATATACTACAAAAGGGGACGAAACCTGCATCGCTGGTGAGGACGGCTTGGCAATCAGGCATCGCCGCTGCCCGCACCTACATCAGTACATCACTAAGGAGCTCTTGTTCCACTACTACAGAACTCAACGCTAGGGGCGGTTCTAGATGCACATTAGGGGCGGTTTTTCCAACCGCCCTAAGCAAGCACACCTAATGTTAGAACAACGGTAGGGCGGTTTATTCTGACGCCCCTAATGAGCCAACATTATTAGGCGGTTTGCATCTACCCTGGATTTTCGCATACATTAGGGGTATGTTCAAGCCAGCGCCTCTTAGTTCGTTTTTTGTAGTAGTGTTCGTCTGTCCTTGTTGTCCTTCCCACTGGAGCTTGCGTCGCCGGCAAGAACAGCTTGTTGACCAGGCATCATCACCACAGGTCACGCTCGCTAGCGTCACATTCCAGGTGTTGTTCAATTGCCCTGATGTTCATAACACAACAATTTCTGATTTCTATACATACACTGCATTTGGTTTGTTATGCTTCATTTAGTACAATGACACTCAATTTCTGATATCTTTACAACCTGAAAGTAGTTAGCTGTCAGTCTTCAAATATGCAACTGAATAAAGTTCAATTTCGCTCTGGCTTTGATGAATTTTGTCCTGGACTATGTTTCACTTGTCCATATTTTAAATTTGACTAGTTAAACACCCGTGCGTTGCTACGGGATAACTGAATTTTATATAAAAAACATGGATCGCATGATAAGATAACAATACTATAAAATTAAACAATGATATTAAAATGACATTTAATCGAAACAAGTTTTGCGAAAGTAACACAATTAATCATGGATATCGCAAGTTTGTAAACTTTATTTTATGGGTTTTTCTGTAATTTGACTAAGATAATGTTTTATATCGGCTGAAAAAATCTTCGATATCCATTTATTTCGATGCGAAAGGCTCCATGTTTTGTTTTTCTTTCCTTTTATTTGCCAATAATTTTTCTTTCTTTCTTTCTTTCTTATGCCTCTCACAACGTCTCTTTTCATCAATCGTTGTCGCATACTGTTCTCTTTCCCTCTGCCTCTTGTTGTCATTACGATCCACATCTAATGGCATCAACACCGGCCGAGTATGGTTAGCTTTATTAAAATTTGGTGTGGACATGCAAACATATGAACATTCTGTGAAAAAGAAATATACCTCCATGATTTCTATTTGCAAACATATGAACATTATGTGAAAATGAAATATACCTCCTCGGGACGTCGAACACGATGAGGGAGGCCGCGGAGGACGTGGTGATTGCGGCGAGAGGCCGTGGAGACCGCCCGTGATGGGTTTTCCTAACAGCGCTACGGATGACATTTATCGAACCAAGATTCGTGGGCTGTGAAATAGTGGCAATTTTTGGGAAGCCTTACCATCACACGAAAAAAGGGACAGAGAGGGGGCGCCCGTGGTATCGCACGGGAGGCAGACAGACGGCGGGGGAAATTTTTTACCGCATGAAAAAATGTCCATGTTTTATTCGTTTTACATTGTATAGTATCGTGCCCGTGTGTTGCTACGGAATAATTAAACTTTTGTATAAAACATACACGGATCGCATGATAGGATAACCATACTATAAATTAAATAACAATATTAAAGTGACATTTAATCTAAGTTTGTGAAATTAACCACAGAGATCACATGTTGGAAGCTCACAAATTAAACTCTGTTGTATGATCTTTTTCATGATGTGCCTAAGATAATGTTTTATATCGGTAGTAAGGTGTTTTTTTTGGTTCCACAAAATTAAAGCCTTGTACTGCCTCCTGTGCAGCTGCCAGCATACTTCAACCTTATTATGGTAACAATACTATTACTATTGCTGCTGCACGGCTGCACCACCACTGCTGCTGTCCTGGACGAACAGGTCGCTGATCAGCTACAAATTAGTGGATGTTTTGTCATTCAGATTCCTAGTGGAGAAGGGTCAGAGGACCACAGGTAGGCTATAGGCAGATATACATATTTTATGTTTTCCATGGGAGCTGCAGAAGTTATTCATATCCCGTTACCGTTGAGACCTAACGATATTAGTTGTTCCTTTGGCCGAGAAACAAAATAACTACAAAAAAAAAGCTACAATGTTTGTGTGTATGCTGAGGTCCTGCAAGGTTTAAATACATGTGCATTGCAACAAGAACGAAAAGAAAAGACCGCGATATTTGGAATCTAAATGTGCTATGTAGATATACCAAAAAAATGATAGTCATCAACATATGCTCAACAATGTTTTTTTTAAAAGGGGCATTTCAAAAAAAAAAAAAAAAAAAAAAAAGGGTGGTTTCAGGTCACACATATAGAAACTGAGAGCACATATGGCAAAAAATACAGCTGGAAAATGATTTGCAAGCATCACCCACTCCAATGAAAAAAACATAATTATGCTTTCTTTTCTTATAATACATAGTTTATATGCCAGATCGGTTCTATATAATCAAAACGCACAAACTTAATTAGGCACTCGATTAGGAGATCAGGAATGTCATGATGGTCGGGGTCGACACCATTGAGTTTGCCCGCAAGTCTGTCAATAGTATCACGTCGACTTCAAATTAACTAAACGGAGTAAAATGGAAGGCACCAATGACAACTGAATGTACATATATAACAATCAATTGCTAACATTAGGGTCTCATTGTCACTGTAATTTAATAAAAACTCTGAAATACCATGCAATAGATACCATTTATATTTGAAAACGATCACTTAACAGTGAACTCTGAACTGTATTACTTACAGCATACAGTACACATTAGTCATTTGTTTATCTCTGCATACCAATTGCCAGACAGTTAGCAGTGAATGGAGGCATTGATTAAATAGATAGATTGTGTTAAAGAAAAAGAAGCTGACACCAAAACCAGACTGCTCAAAGTCAATAAATCGATGTCACATAACATTCAATGATATTTTAAAATCTGAAAAATAATAATCAAACCACTTTTGGCAGCATTAAAATCAATAAATTAACAATCTTGAAATGCCATATCATGACCAGTAGGGCACTCAGCAACACCTGGACTGACCTGAAAACAGCATGCAGTGGTACAGACAACGTTGGGCTGGGCAACAGCATCGCGCAATAGAGGTGAGCGACAGGCAGTGAAGTCAACTCTTCAACACACATTCTCACACAAAAGAAGATCTTGCTTCCATATGAATTTTCTTGATTGAATTTGCAGGGATCGAAACTTTAGCTAGCATGAATCCCAAACAAACCTGGCAAAATTATAGGGATTGAAATTACAAAGGTTCAGCTTGGTCAGAAAGCAATTTGTTGGGTTGAGAAAAAGTTATATGGCAAAGGTGTTGCTGCATCCTTTTGTCATCAAGGCTGGTTGCTAGTAGAGTTTCAGTTCTAACCTATGGATGGTGCTCTAGAAATTGCAGAACATGGATTGAAACTTCAGTAGCATTAATATTTTTTGAAAATTTAAACTAAAAGTTAGATGGCATCACACTATAAAATAAAATTCCATGTAAGGTGCTGATGCGTCCCTTTTCAGTCAAGGATGGTTGCTAGTAGAGTTTCCGTTCTAACCTATGGACTGTTCTCTAGAAATTGCGAAACATGAATCGAAACTTTAGATAGCATTAACATTATTGAAAGTTTAAAAACTGGATATTTAGATGGCATCACAATATAAAATTAAACTGCATGCATCTATAACTGATCCATAAGTCAACATACATAGAACTACTGCAAAGAGCATGCCATATACCTACTGTCGGATGGTGAACAGTGCTATGCTAGCAGCATTATTTGCTAATGGATAGTAGCAAGGACCGAACAATTTGGTAGTAGGTTGAAGTTTCTTCAAAGACATTTAGATTCATGTGTATTCATAATAGACTGAATTAATATATATACTCACTGCTTTTAGCGTGTTTTCAGTGTGAAATCAAGGATATGCTGAAGACCGGATCATGGAATAACTGCCAAAAAATAGTATGGAATAATAAAAATATGCACCTTCTTTGCATCGGGGTCAGGAATTTCCTTGGGAACATCATCATAATAACCCTGCAAAGAACAATCAAAGTCATACACCAACAATGATAAAAATCATCTGTAAAAGGCTGTTTAGGATCAAATTGTCATACAAGTAAATGATACTTCTACTCAAAAGATTTGTGAGTTACAGAACATAGTGGAGAGAATATGAACCGAACTACTGTGCTAAGCTCAATAAAGTGAAATTGGCCCAAAATTAAAACCACAATTTACTGATATAAATCATATAAAGTTGTAGAAGGGAAAAATAAATATATACCTCTGGCTTCTTGTCCTCAAGATCAGGAATGCATTCCATAATCCTTATCATCCCAGTCTAAACAGGGAAGATGGTGGTGCTGTTCGGCAGGTGTTCAATCGGGTCAGGATAGTGCAACAACAATTGTTGAGGAAGCTTAAATTTGGTTATCCATTATATACCAACATGGCTATAAAATAGACTGAATAAACAAAAAGTAAGTTAAAGAGATAAGAATAACTAAATCAAATGAACATTTCAATGCATTAATTATCTCATATCTTCCAAATTACGATATATGGCAAGCTACTCAAGAAAAATAGTAAAGTGCCTGCAATTGCAGGGCGAAAGCTACTAAAAAAATTATTAGGACCTACCAAGTGACTACTGAAAGTTTCACTATGTTTCAGAGTTTCAGCCCTAGTCTCTCATACAGGTAACATGAGAATATCACAATAACATCATAGTTTTCTTTGAAAGTGTGTATGGTCAAATGAAAAAAAAAATAAATCAGGCACAAAGTCATGGTTGGCTCTCTAAGTAAGGATTTGCAAACCATTTTTCAAGCAGGCACCATTTCAGTTTTGCAATGAGTTGATCATGGTCCATTATTTTTTGTCTTGATTTGCTTTCTATCAGAATTCCTTACTTGTGCGAGATTTCTCGATGTCAGCGTGCTCACCCAGCAGCACGTACAGCTCCAGATCTAAGGGCCTGAGTTATCTTCTTGCCCCAAGCTAGGGAGAAGAGGCGGTGAGAAGGCAGAGAAGGCAGCGGCGTTCAGGCTTGGCTATCTGGATTATTTGTGCCGACGGGTGGAGACAGATGTCCTCCCTGGTCAGTAACCCGAAGATTGTAGTAGCTAGTAAATGAGCCACAACTTGATGTTGCATGAGCTGCAGCAGCAAGAACACCTATCTGCATAGTGACAGAAGATGACAAGGAAGGTTGTTGTTTGGTGGCCCACCAAATACCTTCAAGGAGCTATGACTTCTCATCCCTGCGTCAATATGAAAAGTTTTACAGCTTCTTATATCGATGATACAAAGGAAAGTTGCATTGCATATTCTTGAATTAAGCAAGCAATAAAAATGCAATATGAACAGTAAAGATATGCAGTCTGCAGCAGTAGATGTATCTGCAAAATACTTTCTTGTACATTTGTAACTTTGTCACTGTGATGGTATTGTCCCAGCACAATTATAAGAGAAACAACAAACATGTAGCATTAGATGCTATCAGTATTCTTAACACTTTACAAGAGCCTGGAGCAAGTTAATTAACTTTGCTATAACTTCGAAATAGGCCTAAGGGTAGTAGTACCATGAAACAAACCATGCTACCAGTCTTTCCATTGACGCTACATGGCCACAAAGTTTTACAAAAGGATCAAAAGATTAGCAAGTAATGAAATAACTGGAGGAATTTTTTTTCTCTTTTCTACTATCATGTACTATCATTTTTCTTCCATATTAGAAAGTTGTGTACTAAATCGTTTGCATAAGACACGTCACTGCAAAATCGTCAATCAATAGTATTAAAGTGAAAACATATAGTTAAGAAAAGAGAAGGGGCAGACCTTTCTACATTTCAGGAACATTGTGATAAACAAGCTCATCCATTGGTACAAGTGTTGAACTCATCTATCGCTCCTGCTACATTTCCACCAGCACCTGCACCATCAATCATAAAGTTAAGTGCAGTATTGTCAAAAAAAATTTACGTGCATTACATTCTTGAACAGGAGGTAGCTGGTGAGCAAACTATTTCATTCCTGCTCACAGGAATTATATGCCCAAATTAGAAACCACTGATAGACCCAATTGCACAGTGCAATAAAAAGGCATCGCAATCAGAAAGAAGAACCTAAAAACTGCAGTCGGATGGGATGTGCAGAGGTTCGGCGAGGTCTTTCTTCTTCCTCCCGTCCTCCCCAGCCTCTTGTGGCGCCCCATGCCACCCGGCCTCCTTAACGGCCGGCCTCCAGGGATGGCAGCAGCGACGATGCGTCGTTCCGCCCCGCCGCCGCTTGCCGACCTGCCCACGCATGACGATTCCCCGCGCTCGCACCTCCCGCAAACGTCCATGACGGCGCGCCCCTGCCGGCGGCACATGGCGGCGGGATATGGCGGCTGTTAGGGTTTGGGGTGCCACCAAAACTGCCCGTGCGGGAGAGGCGGTGTTGGGCCGACTCTAGACTGCGACGGCCGGGCATGGAGGAGGGAAGAAGCGCCGCCTGGCCATGGAGGAACGAGCTCGCGACGGCTGTGTTCAGATGGTGTTTCATCATGAGGACGGAGGCGACTTCGAACACTCGTCGTGGGAGGGCCCTTGCGCCACTGCCGGCCAGGAAGAGGAGGAGGGCGGGGAGGCGGCGGCGGCGCCGTGGGTGAGCGCGAGGGAGACGCACGCGGGCGCAGCTGCTTGATTGGAGGCGAGATCTCGCGTGTGACGGGAGGTCGCAGGGACAACAAAGGACGATGTGAAGCTGGTCCCACCTGTCGGCGCGATTTTTTTACCGAGGGAAGACGCGGGATCGCACGGGGTGAGGAGGTGAGGCCAAAATTTTTACGGACCAAAACCTGCCTCCCTTCCATCCTTCTTAGGTAGTAAAGATAAAGAAGTAGGACTGGTTTGAAGCTTCCTATTTTGATTTGTTAATATTTTTGGGTCATGTAACTACTATTGCGTTGATTCCATCCAAAATCACAAAATTAGGGTATGATTGCATTTGTAAACTCTGAACAAACCAGCCGGCGGTCATAGTACGACTGTATTTTTATGGCAGCATTTATAAACATATTTCCTTCATGTGTGTGTGTGTTTTTTTACTATGTATAATTGGACATCCTCCTCCTATATGCTAATAAACTTTTGCATCACAGTTCTTTTTTTTTTTAAAGTCAAGTGAGAAGTTATATGATAAGATAGACCAGTTTGGGTGGATGCATACCTATTGAGATGGCTAAGACCGTTAGCAGTTTAGCACTCAGCAGGCCTTAACCAACAAACTGAAAGAGAAGCAGCCTTTTTAATTCATTAATTTACTACACAAGAAAATGCCACAGTAATAACAGGAACATGGAATATAATTATCTTATCAGTTGCATGAAAAATAGTAAGGATGAAACTGTGGTGTAAATTGTCATGGATAATTGATATATGTGTATATGCTATTCTACTATTCTCAAGAAAAAATAAAAGTTTGATAGAACTATATCAGAAGAGCTATTTGGATCTTCAAAATATTCCAACAAACTCAGTTATTTACCTTTTTTCTCTAAGGCATTCCCTAGAAATGTAAAAATCTTAGCTGGATTGTAGAGCATTATTATGGGTTTGACAAAAGAGTGTGTCGCCAAAACATCAATATTCTCATGGATGTGTGCAAGTTGTGTGCAAGTTTCTGTGCACCTGCCCACATACCAAAACTACTGAAGTACAACTGAAAATAGATTCTAGGCCACAGTTATTTTTCTTTGATTCCTGAGCCAGTATGTTTTTGTGTTATGTATGGGGTCATAGCAGCAGGTTATCATGTGCCTTTGGCCTTTGTTGCTAAATTAAAATGGATGATCGAGGCATCTCTTGGGAGGTCTCTAGGAATTGTTTCATTCACGCAGGTCAAGAGTACAAAACATAGAAACAACACAATAGTTATGCAATGTCTGTTATGTGGTATATATCAACCGGAAAGAAATTGAAAAGCCATAAATTTAATATGTTACTCAATTTGGCCTTGGAGCCCTATACTTGCAACAACTGTGGTATTTTCGATTTTCACATATGTAGCTAAAGTAAAAGCCTATTATGTTTGACTGACATAGTAAATGTCCTTGGACTAAACCTGCATGCAGTGAAAATAGACATTTGGAACTGACATAATAAATCTCACTGAGATTGTGTTATTTTGATGTTGTTTGCATGAAAGAAAGGGAGTACCTGACAAATGGAGAGGTCACTGAATCGCGCCAGCAGGCAGCAATGAAAACTCTGTCTTCGGACTAGATAGGAAGAGGTCACTGAATCGCTTTTGTGAGAGATACGTTGCAAGAGGTAAAGAAACACCGAAGAGTCTATTTGTATACTTATATATTCTTGATAATGGCAAGTAATTAAGCAGCAAAAGTGGACTAGGAACTCCAAATCTCCAACACAGCTAAGCTATAGATAACGAAAATGATGATCTATTAGCACCATCATAACATAATCAATGACATGATGCGACTATGGATCAAGCTTCACAATAAAACATTTGATCAACTTAAATGGATGAGATTAAACAGATTTTTGTGAATTAATTGCAGTATCCCCAAGGCTGGACAAGACCAACTCCCCACCCGCCACAGCCCAAACATCTCTGCATTTAGGAGTTCCCAATATCTGCAGTTTGAGCGACTGACTCAACTACAGTGTTGGTGGAACCTGGAGGTTCCCACTGTGTGGCCTGTGTCTCCATATTATAGTAGTGTTATGGCCTAAAATAAGGCACATGACGCGTTAGACTGGGGGTAGTAATACCAGTATATCACACATGCAAGATATCAGCAAGCAACTAAAAAAGGTAACAAAGGTCTCATGTAATTTTATTAGATGTGTTAAAGGATGGTCTGTCCAACTCAACTTCCTATTCATAGCTTAATATGTGGCCAGTTTCTGGTCTTGCATCTGGAGTTCAGGACATTTCAAAGAAAAAAAAATGGAACCTTTGAAAGTTTAGGGCTAATGAACATGAGCCAAGTCTGATAAATTAGAATTTTTGTCTCTTCTTTTTTTCTCGAACACGCAGGAGAGTTATGTATCATTGTATTAATAGAAGAAAGAGAGTCATACATAGACCCCACACCACACACACACCCATCACTATGAAACCACTAGATCACCGGTTAAGAAAAATAACAAGACGACCCGACTTCGGCCTTCTACCTGTTCATTTGTCAATTGCCTCCTCCATGTTCTCTGGCAAGGATGGAGAAACTTTATGTTGCATGGTATTCACAACACTACCAGTACGATCCCATTGAGTAACTCTGGTGCTTTGAATGTAAAAGTAACTACATCAGGGTTCTCCCAACTATCAGTACTTAGTTTCCATTCCACCTTTCCACTTTAGTTCCCAATGAAATTAGCAACCTACAGTCTGTGTACTCGTGTTGTTCTTATTTGTTGTCTCATCTTTGAGAATTCCCCTTGCCCTTAACCTCTGCTTCAAGAAATCAGGGAGATTGTTTGCACATTTTGCTTTATTATAGTTTAATATCTAGGTTTATTTGAAGAAAAAAAAGGACAGTAGTTAGCCCTTATTTATAATAATGGAACAACAAGTAATTTATAGATGTGACATCCTCATTTGAGCACTTGGCAAGTTTGCAACATAATAAGCACCACCTCCTGGTACACCATAGCCATTGCCAATTTCACAGTGGCCTGTAAGCATGTTCAATCATCAGGTTTGGGAAAGAGATACTCCATTATGTACTTAAAGAAAACTAGCAAGGGGATCTCAACTTCATAGCAACGGACTGTGTAACAGAAAAATATATTAAATGATAACTACAATGACTACATTTAGCAGAAATATATACAAGTCGTGAGAGCCAATTACTGATCTCCATGACTAATGCACTGAAATACAATGAACAAAAATAGAACTTGGATCCATTTTGTAAGTGCAATCAAGCTCTAAGTGGGTTTTGGCGTTGATGACCACCAAATTAGGGGACTAATGAGATTTACGAAGATGACATGCAGGGATTAAAATATGGAGTTGATGTACAGGTCCAAAGGCACCAAATAAGCTAATTGGTGGTGTTTTCCGGATCAAGACGTTTAAATTATTTCATACTTTGAATCTTGAGTTTAGGAAACGCCGTACTGTTAAGAGGGATCCTAGGATTCTCGGGTACTGTGGACCAAGTGCTCTAAACATCAAAACCAGACACAACACTCAACTCAAAGCCTGACCAGCCAGCTTTTCAACTCGGGATTACACCTTTGTTTGTCGGGCTGCGCGGCAAGTGGGCAAGCGCTCTACGCTGCAAGTCTTGGCGTGTCGATCAGGCGGCAAAGGCCACACTTAAATCGTACCGTTGGGCCCGTGGGGTATAAATACCCATTCTACCCCTCCCACAACGGTAACCTAGCTCACTCTTCTTCTTCCTCCCGACCAGAACAGCCAGGAGCACCTCTTGCTCTCTCTCACCTCTATTGAAGCACCTTGAGCTCCCCACTCAATCTCTCACTTCCCACCTGGGATTCTTGAGGGAAACAGCTGCAAACTTCGATTGGAGACCGGATCTACTACTTCCCCACTCAAAAGAGCATTTGGTTCACGTTTGGCCGGAACCCTAGGGTTCTTTACTCTTGGAGCTTGCTCCTAGACGGCTAGGCGTCGCCCTTGAGCTTGCCCCCTTCGTGTGGCAGCCTTGGGAGGTTTGTAACCTTGATCTACAACAATACATTACCCCACATCTCTAGGGTTAACTCCCTAGACTTGTGAACGAGGGAAAAAAGCAAGCCGGTGGGCAAGCTAAGCCTTGTGTGGCAACCTCAACAACGTGGGCGTAGCCCGGCTTTGTGTGGCGCGGTGAACCACGGGTCAAATCCTTGTGTCACCTTGTCCCTTTACTTTTCGTTGCATATTTGTCTTGTGAGAAAGGGCTTCGACCCAATCTACTTTGTGGCAAGGTTTTACGCCGGTTGTTGTTTGCTCTCTCGTGGTTTACTTGTGTGCGGGAACAAGGGAAAATCACCATCCTACTAGACACAGCTCACAGAGCCATCTTGAGGTCACTTCTGTGAAGTGCCCCGCGGGCAAGCATTTCGAGGGACGCGGCAGTGCCGCGCCCACCCCGACCGAGAGAAGTTCACTCTCGTCTCTGTCTCTGTCTCTGTCTATCGCCTTTACGCGGCGGTTAGCCCCTACACGCGGCATGTCGCGCCTCGTGTGTACCGACAAAGGGTTTGAGTTTCAACAGGTCGATTTTTCGGGATAAGCCTATTCACCCCCCCTGCTTTCATCGATCCTACAAGTGGTATCGAGCTAGGATACTTCGCATACGCTTCACCGCGTGAAGTATGGAGGCACCGGGAGGGATCAAACAAAGGAGGCAAGTCCACCGTCGCTGTGGAGGAGCTAGAGCCTAGCGGCGAATGAGCTTTCTCTTGGTACGGCTAGCGAGAGCACCATCAAAGGTGACGCTACCGACCCCGAGAGAAAGGCCACTAGGCAAGCACGGGCGAGCCGCAAGAAGACAAGAGCGAGAAAGGAAAAGCTAGAAGAACAAGCTAGCATGAAGCTCGCCGAGAAGCTCCAAAGAAAAGAAAAAAGAAAGATGATTCAGTGAGGCAAGGGCTGCTAGAAGGGCAGCTAGAGAAAAGCAAAGACAAGAAGAAGAAGCGGAGTCAAGTGAGCTATCAAGCGCTCCGACGATGGAGATGATGATGTCTCATACAACAAGAAGAAGAAGAAGGAAAGCAAGAAGGAGGAGGGCAGCGTCAACAACAACAAGTTTGCTGCCATCTCTTTCAATTATTCTTCTTATTTGACTAACCGCGACAAGAAGTCATTGTTGGTATTTGTTAACCTACAGGAATATTATGATGGATAATCCGCAGTTTAACGGATACCGGTGAGCACTTTACCCGGGAATAGGGCTTTAAATATCGAATCCACAGGGGAGAAGGTGAGAGAGCATGTCGAGTGTATAGCTAAATCCGTGAGTGGCTAAAACTAGATTAAAAGAGAGTTAAGGAGTTCTATTAGGAAGGTCTTGTTCTCACTTCAAGTAAATCATTTGCAACATTGATCTTAAGAGGGGTTGTCATGAAGAAACTCTTAATAAAGGGAATCTACGCTAACAACGCAGGTCTCCTACGATTTCTATAAACGGGAGCGAGGCATAACAAAGGACTCAATGGTGCTGTCACCACCACGATCAGCCTTAACGGTTGGTGTTTCACCCCGCCTATAGAAGGTATTCGTAATAAGCTAGTCAATCTAAGCACCACGCTTACATTAATCTAACAACTTCAACTCAAGAGCAACCAAGAATCAAAGTAATCTTATCAAAGAAATACGAACCTTAAGAACAATAGAGACAATACCACTTACTCGAATGGAAGTCGAACAATCCACAAGATCTCGAGTTGCGCCCAATGGCACCAACTCCGGAGGAAGAAGAAGATGGAGGCGCCGACAGCCTCCGGCCTTCCTTCAACTCTGCCTCAACCGCGCTCTAATTCTCTCAACTTGAAGCTCTACTCTCAACTCTAATCTAAGGCTTCTAGTTCTACATCTTGTCTAATCTTCTCCTTCTTGTTCTTGAACTAGAGCTAAGGCCGTCGACTAGAGCCGGATCTCGATCGATATGATGATGAGTTGATCCGAGATGCCCAGCCGAGGGGCCCGGGGGTCTTTATATATGGGTCTTCGTATGTCTCTTCACTTCAAAGCAGGCAATGTGGTACTAATCTTCATGTATCTCGTGCTTAACCGATGCCCTCGGATCAAACCGACATCAGACGACCGGATTAGATTGCGTCTTAGAGGCGGTGGAGGAACGCTCGAAACAGGGGCAACTTGGCGGCCAAGCCCGGGCCGATCGGGCTGATATTTGGGCCGATCGGCCTAGGGTGGGTCCCACCCTGGGCCCGCGATGCGTCGTGGCTTCAGAGTCTTCTAGATGATGTTTTTCGGTGTCAAGTTTTACGCTCACGTCGGGTGTATTCCGAGAGCTTCTAGACTTGTTTCGAGTTGGATTGCGTTGCGTTATGACACGTCAATTTCTGCTTTGTTTTTTTTTGTTAAGTCCACGCAAATCACAACTTTACCAAAACTCATGGAAATCATTAGTAGAAACCCCTAATAAGGTTATCTAATTATATTTTAGTCCTTTTCCATGTTTAGTTGATAATTAAAAGTATGCATTAACAAGTGTCAACAAACTCCCCACACTTAGGCTTTTACTGCGTCCTCGATAAAAGGATGGTCTAACTTTAATGTAACCGTAGAGACAAAGAATGGATCATAATTATACTCCATAGTCATACCTGCACCTTGGGATATCTCGAGCATGAAATGGTTAGAAACAGATCACCTTAAATTCTTAAACCAAGTCACTTGGAGAGATTTTGCATAAGTTTTGAAGAGAAAACATAGCTCTACTTACTCCTTTGTGACACTCTCAAGTCTCTCAAAATATATTATATCCTCACAGTTCATTTATTATATCATATGTGGAGCTCAAGAACATGTAGCACACTTACCTTGTATTTATTCTTGAGTCAACTGTGGATCCATGGAGATAGATGTCATAAGTCATAGATCAAGATGTGCATGTGAGTCAAGATTATTATTATCACTCTCTCTAGTTGAAAATCGTCCTATCTCCCTTTTTGGAACATTTTATTTTTTCAAGCGAGGTAACCGACTATTTAGTGGAGAGGTGGGTTCTACTCACCCTCGGACACTTGTCCATTTTTGCTCTCTTATTTATTAGAGAAGTGGGCCCTACTCACCCTCGGACACTTGTCCATTATTCTTCTCTTCATTTTTGCCTTTTTCTCTTTTTTTTTTTTCGAGAGGAGGGTTCTTCCTGACCCGTAGAACACTTGCTCATTTTCTCCTCTCTCTCACTTTTCTCTCCACTCTTAGAATTTTGAACATTTGGCTTTTTCATAGCTGTACCTTTTTCAACTCAATTAAAATTATGGGAGATAGAGATTAAAACTTTTTAGAGCATGGATACTTTAGTGAAAGCGGTGTATGTGATCTTGATCTTAGTCTTTAGACAAATTTCAACATGGGTCGTGGTTTTGACAAAGCTCAACATAAGAAAGCAACAATTAATTAGATATATCTTTAATGATTGCTATGGCTCTATTAGGATGTATCATTGATCACAAAGGAGAAGCATAACTAATGATTTTAATATTTTGAAATAAATAACTCTCCAAAGACAAGATAAAAGAAAGAGGATCTCATTATTCTAACTTTATTATTTCTCATGTTTTAAGCAATTAAAGCATCCCAACAAGTGATGTGGTATATGTAGGAATTTAATCATACAAGACTTTGTTCATGGGTTAACAAGACATCTTTTTCTTATAGGGAAAACATACCATAACAGAATAGACTTATTTTAATTCGGAACGGAAAGTAATTTGTGAAAATTGAAAGGTTTTAGGAAGCAAACCGAGCGGTGGACGAAACTGGGCCTGAGTGGGGCCATGTAAGGGCCGGTCGGCCTAATAATTGGGCCGGTCGGCCTGCCTCTGGGCCGTGTCGGGTCGCGGTTCGTCGTGCGAGTCGATGGTTCCGTCTTGGTTCCGAATTTCTTGATTTTGGTCGCGAAGAATTCTGTTTGGTCGTCGAGGATCTCCCCCACACTTATTTTACATTATCTTGCATACAAAGCATGGTGGAGACAAAAAACATATCCAGAAATATATGGAGAATAATTGACTCAACTTGTGGATGACTTCCATAAGAGCACTTTTATTATATAATTCGAATCCTAATATTTAATAGTAAACTAATTTTGACTAAACCGAACTAAACAAATTAATCGAACTAACTCTATGACTTAAACGCTAAGACTTATTAAATCTAATCAATGCAAACATATATAATAACTAGCTAATAATTTAAAAGATAGTGATACCTATCGTGATAATGGGGGTGCTCTCCCCAAAAGCCGGATATTGAAGTAGTCCTTTGATTCGTCCTTGGAACTTGTTCGCCTTCGGGTTCTCCTTACATGTTCTCCCCGCAAATATTAATTCCGCACATACCCGAAGGAACAAACTCTAGGAACATGTTGTGAGCCTTCATGTGCTCACATATTTTTGGATTTTTCTATGCAAAAAGGATGATGATGCAAAAAAACATATGAATGCAATATTTTTGGATTTTTATTTTTTTATGCCACCACAACAAGGAGTACTTGCATGGGGCTTAAAGAAATTGATGTAAATGCGGCAAAACATATTTTTATGATTTTTTATGCAGGTGTAGGAAAGTAAAAATGCTAAAGGAAATATGTTAATTTAAATATGCCGTGTAGAAAATAAATATGCAGATAAATACCGAAGTTACCTCTCGGCAAGAGTTTTGAGTACTTACTCCCATGGCGTGCGTCATCGATGGCATCTCGCCGGAATGTCATGTTTGAAATGGTGCCTTGATGATCTCGGCGAGTGGCGTAGATGAGGTGGCGATGGAGATAATGTTTGTTCGAGTTGATGACGCGGGTAGTGGTAGGTCTTCCGAAGGTGTACTCTTGGCGTCCTCTTCGGTAGGTGATGCTTCTTTCTTTTTCCATGTCGCTTCTTCGGAGGAGACCTTTCTTGGAGTGGCGAGTGCCGAGTGTTCAATTGGTCGGGGGCGGCGAACTTCTTTAATCTTTCTTAATGTCTTCCTTGTTCGTCAACTCCGTTCCAACTGGTCTTGTGATTTTTAGCAGCGTCTCCGCGTCTTGTTCTTCTTGTGGTGAGGTAGGCAATAGTGGTGGCCCTCTTGATGGAGTATGGGGATGATGTTGACCCATTGCTCTTATCAAGTGGTCTACACCTCCAGTCATGTCGTGCTCACTTTGATCTTCCTTGGTCACTCCTCAAGTGCATCATCCGATCTTAACGACCACTTGGTGATGGCGTTGCCCATGTTCTTTCTTTGATTCAGCGCTTGAAGGAAGATTGGATGGTGGCAAATGGGCAGCGTCTTGTTTAGTGTGCATATTTGTAGGTCGGGGGACTTCCACTTGTAGGAATTGGGGAAGTAAGACTTCTCCTCTTATTGCGCAAAGTGAGTCCTCGCTTTGCAAAGACAAGGTAGAGATCAAGTGCATGGGCTCTGTTGGTGGGAAAACACCATCGTAACCAAAATTTCATTTACTCTAGTCTAACCTTGTGGGCACATTGAACAAGATAAAGATAATGTATAAGTTCTTTTATGACAAGGGTGGTAAGATCGGAAGATAAATCTAGCATGTAAATATTTTTAGCAAAATAATGAGCAATCAAGAAAATGATGCTAGAAATTAAAAGGCTAACATGCCGAGTTAACAAAATTGGATCATGTGAGACTATAGTTCTAGCATGTTTGACTTTTCATTTATGAGGATGCCATAGTAAAGAGGAATTAACGACAACTTACCTCAAGGTGTTACCTTTATTATTGGAATATGATGGCGCTATTACACCTTGTGGTGGTCCTTCTCTTCTTCTTGAGTGGCATGTGGAGTGACAGTGCATGTCGGGAGGAAGAGGATGGCTTAATTATCTTCAATGGACTTGGCCTCCCTCCTTGATGCTTCCATCACCCATGAATTCTTCCTTCGAGTGAGTGATTACGATTGTGGATCTTGTCTTGTGTCACTCTTCTTCTTCTTGGCTTATCGGGAATTCTTTTATCCATAAGTCATGTCTCACATGTCTTGCTCCATCTCTAGTGAGTTCATCTCGACCCCCCCCAAACTTGTTTGAGTTTATTATTTTCTCTGCGGGGGTTAGTCCAACAAAGATATACCAAAGATCTACTATAGTGTACTATGGTTCAAAAGTCAACCTAGACACCACGTCTAATTTGATTTAGGAAGGCGTTTTAACCTAAGCACCACGCTTAATTTAAAAAGCCTTTAGAAGAAAGATCACCACACCTTATGGTTTTCAGAATCAAACTAAACACCATGTTTAACCCGAGCCATGAAAACAATTTAAACTAAGCACCCTGCTTAATCTAAAAGGTGTATGAAAATACTTCAAAACCTAAGCATACTAGAGCAAACAATGGTAGCATGAAAGCATTACGAGATTTTTTCAAACGAGAGATGATAGAGCATGATGAGTGTTTTAACGGATCGAGCATGCATAAAGGTAAAGATAACCAAGCTAGTGTAGCAACACGACAATAAATGTTTCTATGTATGTAATTCAATGTTGCATAATGACTGGTTGGACATACCTTGTATTGTCATCCTTCGTTCTTCTTTACTCCAAACCCGGCATGGTCGGTGACAAGAATACCCAAGGAAAATTTTTATAATCATATGCTCATAATGTAGGGGTATATAGTGATATATAGTAATTCCCCTAGAGTGCTTGTTTTTAGGACAAAAAGCTCGTCTTTAGGAAACTTTCAAATTATGAATGAAGTGGTTTTCCTTATATTGCCAGTAAAATTTCAAGCTGTAGGAAAATTCATCAACAACCACCCTTTCTAAATTTTTAAGAAAAAGAGAGTATGAGGGGGATGGAGATCTCATGTGCGGCAGAAATTGAGATGGCAATCAATTTAGGAGTTTTCAAATGAGCATGGACTAGGTGGAAAAGTTCCATTTATGAAGTAGTCTTTATGCTCATTGATGTTCTCCGAGAAAAAATCGTTCCTTTTGGTCTTCCTTAGATCGTTCATAATTTTTTTAGGATCGTGAGGAGACGCAAGAAAAGGGCACAAGAGGATTCATTGGGCTCAAGGATGTGGTTAAAGATGGGTTTGAAAAGAATTATCTAATTTGAACATGGAAAGAGAGAGACAGGAGTGGCTTCTTGATGGCTTTGCTCTCTTCCTATTGCATGATTAGATATACCATCCTTGAGGTTCCCTCAATGTCCTCGCGTAGCAATAAAGGTGCTTTCTAAGAGATTATCTCAAAAGAGGTTTGGATTATGGTCTCTTGTGAAGCTGGAAGTTCATGAAACTCATCATCTAAAGAGATATCCAAGGGTTGAATTTCTTCTCCCCTTAAAGGTTTTTAGCGCATTGATGGTTTGGGGTTGATAGCTAAGTCTTGGGATAGGAGTGATGGTGATATAGCTATCGAACTTCTATTTTTTCGGGCCGGAGGATGATTCTTCTTCCTTTGAGTGGTCATAAAGAATGCTAGTATATGGGTTTCACCCGCTGAGTTCGTCAAAACAAACCTTGCTTTAAAAGGGAAAGAAAAGGTTCCTCCAAAAATTGCATGATGATCATGCGCACAACACTTTCATGATGTCGGCAAAGACTCCTACCATAGAAGATATGATCCTCGCTTCTCACTCCTGAGAAGTATTGCTTCATGATCATTTTGATCAACCGTAGGGCGTAGCTAATGGCCGATGTAAGGATGAGATCTAAGGATTCTAGTGGCCGAGCTTCCGCTTAAGGGTGCAATATAAGATAGATAAATATGGAATCAATTGATCCCACGAAGATAGAAAGAAAAGATGAGAAGATAGAATAAAAGAAAAAGATAAAAAAGTATGGTACAAGATTTAGCTATAGTTTTTCAACATGGTCTCAAACCGTTCTCACGAAGAACGGCGCCGAAATGCTTGTTAGTATTTGTTAACCTACAGGAATATTATGATGGATAATCCGCAGTTTAACGGATACTTAGTGAGCACTTCACCCGGGAATAGGGCTTTAAATATCGAATCCACAGGGGAGAAGGTGAGAGAGCATGTCGAGTGTATAGCAAAATCCGAGTGGCTAAAACTAGATTAAAAGAGAGGTAAGGAGTTCCATTAGGAAGGTCTTGTTCTCACTTCAAGTAAATCATTTGCAACATTGATCTTAAGAGGGGTTGTCATGAAGAAACTCTTAATAAAGGGAATCTACGCTAACAACGCAGGGTCTCCTACGATTTCTATAAACGGGAGCAGGCATAACAAAGGACTCAATGGTGCTGTCACCACCACGATCAGCCTTAACGGTTGGTGTTTCACCCCGGCCTATAGAAGGTATTCGTAATAAGCTAGTCAATCTAAGCACCACGCTTACATTAATCTAACAACTTCAACTCAAGAGCAACCAAGAATCAAAGTAATCTTATCAAAGAAATACGAACCTTAAGAACAATAGAGACAATACCACTTACTCGAATGGAAGTCGAACAATCCACAAGATCTCGAGTTGCGCTCCAATGGCACCAACTCGGAGGAAGAAGAAGATGGAGGCGTCGACGGCTCCCGGCCTTCCTTCAACTCTGCCTCAACCGCGCTCTAATTCTCTCAACTTGAAGCTCTACTCTCAACTCTAATCTAAGGCTTCTAGTTCTACATCTTGTCTAATCTTCTCCTTCTTGTTCTTGAACTAGAGCTAAGGCCGTCGACTAGAGCCGGATCTCGATCGATATGATGATGAGTTGATCCGAGATGCCCGAAGCCAGGGCCCGGAGGTCTTTATATATGGGTCTTCGTATGTCTCTTCAGCCGGCGGAGAGCAATGTGGTACTAATCTTCATGTATCTCATGCTTAACCGACGCCCTCGGATCAAACCAACATCGAGCGACCGGATTAGATTGCGTCTTAGAGGCGGTGGAGGAACGTTACGAAACGAGGGGGCAACTTGGCGGCCAAGCCAGGGCCGATCGGCCTGATATTTGGGCCGATCGGCCCGGGGTGGGTCCCACCACTGGGCCCCGCGATGCGTCGAGGCTTCCGGAGTCTTCTAGATGATGTTTTCTTCGGTGTCAAGTTTCGTTCACGTCGGGTGTATTCGGAGCCTTCTAGACTTGTTTCGGAGTTGGATTGCGTTGCGTTATGACACGTCAATTCTGCTGTTTTTCTGTTAAGTCCCTACAAATCACAACTTTACCAAAACTCATGGAAATCATTAGTAGAAACCCCTAATAAGGTTATCTAATTATATTTTAGTCCTTTTCCATGTTTAGTTGATAATTAAAAGTATGCATTAACAAGTGTCAACAGTCATACATCAATGTTCCCGTGGGGGGAAGTTGCCTAAATTTGATGGGACCAACTATGCCAAATGGAAACATTTGATGAGGGCTTATCTTGAAGCTCTTCACCCCGGTCTTTGGGAGGTTGTGTGCAGTGGATTTCAGCCACCGGTGAACCCCAAGGCACCAACAAATGAAGAGCTAGCTGCTGCCCATATCAACGGTCAAGCCACAAGCATACTCCTAAGTGCTCTAGAAGGAAATGAGTACAATAGGGTGATGAATGTCAACATTGCAAAGAAGATTTGGGACACCTTGGTGCTTGCACATGAAGGTGTTGACAAAGTAAGGAAAGCAAAGATTGACATGTTGAAGGCAAAGCTCAACCGGTTTGTGATCATTGATGGAGAGGGTGCACAAGAAATGTTTGATAGGTTGATGGTCCTAGTTGGCAAGATTAGAGGATTTAGAGATGAGGATCTTGATGACCACATGGTTGTCAAGGTCATGCTAGAGGCCTACACACCTAGAAATCCTACCGTGGTAACCTTGATTAGAGATAAGAAGAGGTTTGAGCACTTTACTCCCAATGATGTGCTTGGAAGGCTGCTCACTCATGATATGCAAATGGAAGAAGCAAATGAGAGAAAGAAGCTTGGTGAGTTGCAAGCCAAGCTTGAGGGCATCAAGATCAAGGATGTTGCTTTAAAGGCGGCCAAGACAAGCAAGCCATGCTCATCACACAAGACAAAGGGCAGCAATCGAGCATCTACAAGTCAAGACAAGAAAGTAAAGAAGATGCAAGAAAATATTGATGCAACCTCTTCCTCAAGTGATGATGAAGACAATGGGGCTGATTACAAGAAGATTGATGATATGGCCCTATTCATGAGGAAGTATGGGAAGGGGGATGAAAGCAAATGGCTACAAAATGGTGCAACGAAGATTCCCAAACAAGAAGAAGAGGACTTGTTTCAATTGTGGCAGCACCGAACACTTTGTTGCCGATTGTCCACATGAGAACAAGAACAACAAATACAAGAAGGACAATGGCAAAGATAAGAAGCAAGACTACAAGAGAAGGGGAAGGAACATGGGTGAAGCTCACATCGGCCATGAGTGGGACTCAACGAAAGAGACAAGTGAAGAGGAGGTTCACATTGCAACGTTTGCTATGCAAGAGACCTCTACACCCAAGCTCTTCAACAACATGACCGATGATGAGGATGAGGACCTTGACTCCACTCATGTTTGTCTCATGGCCAAGCATAAGAAGGTAAAAACCAAATCCAAACCCTCTCCCTCTCTTAGTGATGAATCTAGTGATCTTAGTGAAAGCTCTAGTGAAGATGAATCTAGTGACGATGAAGAATATGCTAGACTCACCAAGAACCTAGACCCTAAAACTAGAAGCTTTCTTGCTCAACTAATGGCGGATTTAGAAAGTACCCAAGCGGAGTTGGCAACTAGAGATGGTCAACTTGATAGACTTGAAAAGCTCTATGTTGACAACAAGGATGCTCTTGTAGCTGAGAGAAGTGAGGTGGTTTCCTTGCAAAAGAGTCTAGCTAATGAGCAAGGAGACCATGCTCTCACAAAGAAAGCTATGGTTGCCCTAAATGGGAAGTATTGTGACTTGCAAGGCAAGCACAAAGAGCTTGAAGCTCAATATAGCCTTCTATGGGAGAGCAACTCACATCTCTCAACCACAAAGGATACTTCTACTCCCTCCGCTAGTCAAGGTTGTGGAAAATGCTATAATGTTGATATGAATGTTTATACCACTAACCTTGCCAACATGAAAGCAATGGAGAAAGAGATCACTAGGCTCACGGCTATGATGAGAAAAGAAGGTGAAAATAGCAAAGCAACAGTGAGCAACAAAGTTGAGGCTCCAAAGAAGCCCAACTACATTGATGGGAGAAATCCAAGAATCAAGGATGGACTTGGACACAAGTAAGGAAACAAAACCAATGGTCGAAAGGTGATCAATGGTGTTGAATGTGTCAAATTCTTGAGCAAAGGCACAGTAGGTACAGAGAGACCTGCACAGAGCGCTGGACACAAGCCAACCCGAGCAGTTTTGTCTGTCACGCGGCAGTGCCGCGAGGACGGGCGGCAGTGCCGCGCCCCCAAGAAAAGGGAAGGTCACCTACACTCCTCAGCTCGGAATAGACCCAAGAAGATGGTCCAAAAGGTCTGTGAAGAAGGTCCAAAAGTCAGAGAATCTTGTCAGGCTGTTCCAAGAGGCCACTCCTATCAATGGAAGGCAAAAGCAAGCAAGTTGAACTCCAATCCATGCTTTGAAGTAAAGGCAAACAGCAAGGGGGAGGTGTATGCAAAGTACACAGGAAATGACAAGAAAAGCTACCGCAACACCTCCATATGGGTTCCCAAAGTTCTTGTGACTAAGGTAAAAGGTCCCAAGAATCTTGGGGGACCTAAACTTGTGAACTAAACTTGTTTTGCAGGCATACTCCTCCGGTGGGTCAAGTTGGGTGTTTGACAAATGGGGCGTACAAATCATAAGACCGGAGAAAGGAGTATGTTCTCATCATATTCCCAAACCAACGACGATAGAAACAACATAAGGTTTGAAAATGATGATGTGAGAAGTGTGATCGGTCTTGGTAACGTTGCTATCACAACTGAGCATAATATTTCAGATGTTTTGCATGTTGATTCGTTGGGATACAAATTGTTGTCGGTCTCACAATTGTGTGAGAAAGGCTACAATTGTCTCTTTACGGATGTTGGTGTGGAAGTCTTTCGCAGGAAGGATTCCTCTGTTGTCTTTACAGGAAAACTCAAGAATAAGCTTTACCTAGTTGATTTCAACAAAAGTGAGGCTAAGCTTGATACCTGTTTAATGGCAAAATCTAGTATGGGCTGGTTATGGCATCGCCGTCTAGCACTTGTTGGCATGAGAAACTTGGCCAAACTACGCAGAAAGACAAACACATCATTGGACTAACAAACATTGATTTTGACAAAGACATGATTTGTGGACCGTGCCAAGCCGGAAAGCAAGTAGGTGCACCTCACCCACCAAAGAGCTTGATGACCACTACTCAACCATTGGAGTTGATACACATGGATCTCTTTGGACCGGTGGCCTACCTTAGCATCGGGGGTAACAAATATGGACTTGTTATTGTTGATGATTATTCCCGCTTCACTTGGGTTTTCTTTGTCTTTGATAAGTGTCAGGTACAAGAGAAGGTGAAGACCTTCATCAAGAGGGCACAAAGAGAATTTGATCTCCCAGTCAAGAGGATAAGAAGTGACAATGGGACCGAATTCAAGAACACCCAAGTTGAAGAATACCTTGATGGAGAGGGCATCAAGCATGAGTTCTCAGCTGCATATACCCCTCAACAAAATGGTGTAGTAGAGAGGAAGAACCGCACGTTGATAGAGATGGCAAGGACAATGCTTGATGAATACAAGACTTCTGACATCTTTTGGTGTGAAGCTATCAACACCGCTTGTCATGCCATCAACCGCCTCTACTTACACAAGAAACTCAAGAAGACTTCATATGAGCTCTTAACCGGTAACAAACCAAAGGTGTCATACTTTAGGGTGTTTGGGTGCAAGTGTTTCATTTTGAACAAAAGGCCCCGAACCTCTAAGTTTGCACCTAAAGTTGATGAATGTTTTCTTCTTGGTTATGGGTCAAATGAGCATGCCTATCGTGTTTTCAATCAAACCTTGGGTAGGGTTGAAATCACTATAGATGCGACATTTGATGAATCTAATGGCTCTCAAGTAGAGCAAGTTGATCAAAGTGTTGTAGGAAAGGAGGATCCACCTTGTGAGGCAATCAAGCAATTGGCTATTGGTGACATAAGGCCTCAAGAAGATCAAGCTAATGAAGAGGAGGATCCACCAGTTGTTGCTTGCACAAGATTCGGCCGACGTACTCAAAGACCAAGTGCAAGACACACCGCCGGAAGTGTCCAAAGGGCGTGCCGCACCAATGCGCCGCAGCGGTGTCGTGCCCACCTACCTCGGCGAGAATCGATCCACCTGCATCACCTGTTCAACCACTTGATCTTGCACCAATACTTGAAGCTAATGATGAATATGATGAAGATCGGGAAGAGCAAGCGTAAGGCGTTGATCACCCACGACTACGACAAACGGTTCAAGCGGGATCATCCCGTTGACAACATCCTTGAGAGTCTTCGAAAGGGAGTTACTACCGATCTCATCTAGCCGCTTTACGCCAACATTTCTCGTTTGTTTCTTCTTTGGAACCGCAGAAAGTAGATGATGCTCTCAAGGATCCGGATTGGGTGTTGGCCATGCAAGAAGAGCTCAACAACTTCAAGAGAAATGAAGTTTGGGAGCTAGTGGAAAGACCCAAGACAAATATTATTGGCACCAAGTGGGTCTTCCGCAACAAGCAAGATGAAGATGGGTTGGTGACAAGAAACAAGGCAAGATTGGTGGCTCAAGGATTCACTCAAGTAGAGGGCTTGGACTTTGATGAAACCTATGCACCGGTGGCAAGACTAGAAGCAATTACATTCTTCTAGCTTTCGCGCCCATCATGACTTCAAGCTGTACCAAATGGATGTCAAGAGTGCATTCCTCAATGGCCCACTACAAGAGGAAGTATATGTTGAGCAACCACCCGGTTTTGAAGATTCCAAGTTTCCCAACCACGTCTACAAGCTCCATAAGGCGCTCTATGGGCTTAAGCAAGCACCTAGAGCATGGTATGAATGCCTTAAGGAATTTTTGCTCAAACAAGGCTTTGAAATAGGCAAAGCTGATCCTACTCTCTTCACTCATAAAGTTAGCAATGATATCTTTGTATGCCAAATATATGTCGATGACATAATATTTGGTAGCACTAACAATATGTATGTTGAGCAATTTAGTAGGACAATGACCAAGAGATTTGAGATGTCCATGATGGGTGAGCTAAAGTACTTCCTCGGGTTTCAAGTCAAGCAAATGGAGGAAGGGACATTCATTAGCCAAACAAAGTACACCCATGACATGCTAAAGAAGTTTGATATGGCAAAGGCCAAGCCAATCAAAACTCCAATGCCAAGCAATGGACATCTTGATCTTGATGAGGAGGGTCCAAATTGGGACATGAAGGTATATCGCTCCATGATTGGATCATTGCTTTACCTTTGTGCATCTAGGCCAGACATAATGCTTAGTGTGTGTATGTGTGCTCATTTTCAAGCCAATCCAAAGGAATGTCACAATGTGGTCATTAAGAGAATCTTGAGATATTTAGTACACACTCCTAACCTTGGCTTGTGGTATCCCAAGGGTTCCAAGTTCAATCTACTTGGCTATTCAGATTCGACTATGCCTGGTTGCAAAGTAGATCGAAAAAGCACTTCGGGGACATGTCAATCCTTGGACGGTCCCTAGTGTCTTGGAGCTCTAAGAAGCAAAATTGTGTAGCCCTTTCCACCGCCGAGGCCGAAGTATGTTGCGGCCGGTGCATGTTGTGCTCAACTACTTTGGATGAAGCAAACCTTAAAAGATTACGGATGTCAATTCACAAAGATACCTCTTCTTTGTGACAATGAGAGTGTCATCAAACTTGCAAAAAATAACCCTCAGTAGCACACTCTAGAACAAAACACATAGACATCCGTCATCACTTCTTGAGAGACCACGAACTAAAAGGAGATATCGCACTTCGCCATGTGAGCACCGAAAAGCAACTAGCCGATATCTTAACCAAGCCTCTCGATGATTCAAGGTTTTGTGCGTTGCGTAGTGAGCTAAATATTCTCGATTCTCGTAACTTGGTTTGAATTCAAGCACACATGCAATCTGTTTGAGACACTAGATCAACTTAGGAAAAGTTTGTGAAAACTTTCATATCGTGTTTCAAAAGGATTTCAAATTCTAATCCGAAATTCATTGTCATTGTTCTCAGACCGATGATCTGTCCCCTAGCAATGAATTTTGGTGTCTCTGTTAAATTTGAGGAGAAATGAGTCAAAAGTGGCAATATATATGCAGACACACCGGGCTGGCGCGCGGTGCGTCAAGATGTTCTGCGCGGCGGTGCAGCGTAGACACGGTAGTGATGCCGCGGGGCAGTGCAATGCCGCGCTTAGGTGTCACACCCCAAAATTTCCATTTTGGGTTGTGAATAGAAAAACACAGAATTAATTTTTGAGCTTTTACGCTTTAATCTTTCATTATAAGTTTCTCGACATCCTTAGACCTCAACTTCAAATCACTTCACTATGATCGAGTAACATCAATCCGCCACTCAAACCTCTTCGAAATTTTTCTCGCTTTTCCGAGCAATTTCCCGCTTTTCTGAGGTTTTTCTTTTTTCTAGATCCTCTCAAATATCTTTTCATGAGCTCCAAATACTTTATTTTGGTCCATCATGATTCTTAGTGTCTCCGAGAATTTTCCCTGAATTTTCAGAACCTTCAAAGTATTTTTCGTGGCTTAAATTGAATTCTAGACTTTTCTAGAATTAAATAAATCCCGAAATTAAGAAAATCCGAAAAGTCTCAAACCAAACCGATATATACATGCCGGTATTCACCTTGACGCGCTGGTTCCAGATCTGAAAACCCCATCACGAACCGACGCGCCTAACCCTCTGTATACCTCGCCGAAGTTTGGACAACTAAGGGTTCCGGCGAACTTCCGGCGAGCGTTTCCGGCCATCCTGATCGTCCCCGGAGAAAACCGTCTCCACCACGAGGTAGATCTCGTCGTTCTCTACGCCGTGGTATATTCGTTTGCTCAATTCCATTATCATTTGACCGAGTTCTTCTTCGTTCTTCTTTTCCGATGAAGTTTTCCGGCGAACTCCATGGACGTCGTCATTGTTCTTCGTCTCCGGTCAGGCCGCGTCCTCGCTAGCCCTGTTCTACGGACTCGCGACCCCGCGCCGTCGCCCGGCGACTCCTGTCTCGCGCTCCCAGGCCGCGCCCGTTCCGCACCCCCGGCGCGCCGCTGCTCGCGGTCCAGCTGCAGGTGACCGCCGCCATGGCAGCAGGCCGGCGCAAGTTGAGCGGGCTGGTCCAGCCCCCGGCGTGGGTCCATGGCGCTCCGTTCCAGCTCCTCCGGTTGCCCTTGGCCCCTGCCAAGCCCCTCCCTTCCTTGACGAACAGCAACAGCAGCCGGTTCAGCCATGGCTGTTCACGTTCGGGAGAAAGAAGATGAGCAAGGTAGAAGAAGGACCTTTACGTAATTATTTATTTTCTGTAATCGCAGATTAGTCCCTGATCTTTAATCGCCCACTGTTTCGCCGCTTTAAGTCGAATCGAGTAATTCCAGTAGCGTTAGATTCGTGTCTTCGTGCTCTATGCAGTAGGAGTAACGTTTATCATGTCACTCATCTGTGAATTTATTTATTTAAATTCAATTTGATTAATGTTTTATGTAATTGGATTTATAATTAAAAGTAATGTAGGTTTTATATCTCGTGATTTTAGAATAAAATCTCAATGTGATTAATTACTAATCTTAATATGTTTCTAAATTATAATTTGCATAGATCAAACACGTTCCATACAATAAACTTGTTTATCTCTCATGTGTACTCATTTTATTTTGCAAAGATAAAATTAAACATGATTAAATTATATGACATGTTTACAAATAAAATATGTCTACATCCAACTCGATTTTGAATTCAAATTTGATGTGACTAATCCAAATTAATGTTATTCACATGATTTTCATATATTAAAAGAAGTCAAGCATCTAGCTTTTTCTAATCTTTTATATTTATATAACTCTCGATAGTTGTTTCTTTTTCTAATGGTAGTTCCGTTATCGGTGTCTCTTGCGCTGTCTCTACCGTAGCAACGAAGTTATCTCTTAGCTTGTTGTTTTAAAGTTTTTGTGATGATTGGTGTATTTTTTTAGTTTATTCTCTTTGTCTTTGTTTGTGTGGTGCTTGCTTCGAGTAGAACGAGGACCGCTTGTGAGTGTTGAAGATCGGAAGGTGATGAACGGAAGCAACATATGAGAAAGTTGGAGCAACTATAAAAGGCAAGTATAGTTTTGGGATATGCTAGATTTAAACCATGATCATATGACTTGAATGATGTTTATGCAATGAACTTTAAATGTGAATTGTTAGCAACATGTGGACTTGTCCGTAAGTGGTCACCGGGACAACCGCATGTACCGTGAGGGCTACATGGCTCGGCTTTAGTCGGTCAAAGGACCTTATCTATCTTTGTTGGTGGTTTGCCGGAATGGGAGGAACGGGTTGTATCGCTCGTTGGCCACTAATATTTTTAGGTGAACCTTTGAAAGGCTTTATATGATTTCCTGTTTAGGCCTAATTAACCTACTCATTTGGAAAACATGACTTACAAAGTGAAAGTGTACAACCTCTGCGCAGAGTTTAAAACTGGTATATCACCCGTGCTCACGGTCACAAGTGGCCTTGGAACTCTTGCATTAAAGATGATGACCTATGCTTGTTTAATAGTTCATAATTTATCGTTTATGCTCTACATTATTATGTTATAGTGATCATGGGTTTTGGGTAGATATTGCCTTGTTGTATTTGCTTTGAGTTCGACATGGACTCACTCTTGCTATTTTCCCCACCCTCGGTCTGTTAGTAAAAGCTGCACAAAAGACGGATGAAGATGTTGAGGATACTAATCGAGTGCTTATATACGGGGCCCCGAAAAACAGTCCCCGATAAGAATGGAGCCCGAGAAGTTTAGCAACCGTTCAGCGTTACATCGATAAGTTGTAAGTTTTTGTTTAGTTATATTTTACGTTTTAAAGCATTGTTTCTCGATATTTATCTATTCTCGGGCTATATGTGTGGACTTTCTGGGCACACATATGGCGTAGTCCGTCTACTTTGGAAAACCGGGCATGACACTAGGGTTTCCAAATCCGCCTCGTCCGAACCGGCTCGAGCCAACCCTTTTTCTTCTTTTCTTTTCTACCCCCGGCTCGCCCGGGTCCTTTTCTCTTCTCTTCCGCCCCGACTCCTCCCACGCCCCCACTCTCTTTTCTCCCGCGCGTGAAGGGAGGCCGCCACCGACGCCGCCGCGGCCCGCTCCGGCCGGCCAATGCCCGCCGCCAAGAATCCCGACCGCGCGCCCGCCCAACCCTCTTCCCTCGACTCCGGCCCCCTCCTCTCTTCTCCCCCCCGAGCAGTTTCTCTTCTTCTCCCTTCAATCAACGAGGTACAACCTAACCCTAACCATGGAGTTCTTGCCCCATCTATGGATTGTGTAGAAATTTCTTATAGATTTGTGTTGATTAGTGATGTATGAACTCTAGGAAAGTGGTTTGGTAGATTGAAATCAATGGATTTCGTGTTTTAATTATTTAAGTGATTAAGGGAAGAGGATATTGATGGTTCCAAATGAAACTTAACAGCTTTCCCGCTGATTTGAACAAAGAAAACCCTCTCAAATCACTCATCTAATTGAATTGGGAAATTGGTTGATTTAAGATATCGAAGAAATCTTTCACTAGGGCTCATATTCATATTGAATCCATGGGGAATTTCTCACAAATTGAGATTTGGATTATGAGATTGTGATAGATATGTAGTTTGTGTCAAATAGATGTATTAGAAAGGTACCGCGAAGATATTGATGATTTGAGCAAGGGGGGAGCGATTGCAGCGCGTGCATGACACGGCAATCTGCGTGCATGCGCCGCAGCTGCCGCGTTTTCAAGGCGGCGAAGGCCGCGCAGCCCAGTGTTTTCATCCCGACAGCTTGCTCTAACCATCAATTTTTACTTTTCTAACTTTTCTTCTACATATGTTTGGCCGATATTCCGTCCTGTGCGCTTTCTTACCATAATCCTATCATTTGGTATAGATGGATCCCGGAGGTGATCCTCATGGCAAGAGGAAGCAAAGGGTCAAGGTGATTGACAGAAGGGGCAGGGGAAGAAAGAACTTGAATAGAGCTGGTGGCAGTGGAGCAGCTCAACTTACTGAGGAGCAGCAGCAGCAGTATGGGTACACTATTGTGCCTCTTTGAGAACAAGGCACTCCAGAGCACCCCTCCGTGTTTGACAACACATATATGGTGGCAGTAGAGGGTGTCTTTGAGATGGCAGCTCTCAGAAATGATCCACCCATCCCAGTGATGAGCTATTTCAAGAAGCAGAGAGAGGTAGCTGATGCAAGAGCAGTAAATGTCGTCTATGCGGATGAGCAAAGCATGAGGGCATAGATGAAAGGTTTTGGGCTGCATTCCATGCCAACTTCTATTTGATGATCCTTCTTCATTCCACCAAGAGCAAGATCACTACTATGCATTACATTGATTTCGAGATGATGGCGGACAAGGAGGAAGATGCTTTCAATGAGGCGATTGAGGCATGTGACAAGTTTGAGCTGACAAATATCATGTCTTTCAGGCATGATTGGAATGAGGAGATTCTCAGTCAGTTTCATGCTACCTACTATTGGGACAGGTCATCTGACACAATTCACTGGATGACTGACAAGAGACACTACAGGATTGACTTTGTCACTTTTTGTCAGATTCTTGGTTTTGGGGCTGAGCACAGAGAGTACACTGATATTCATGAGATTGACCCCATTGATGCCAAGGCAATCAGAGACTGCTGGGCTGATCCTGCACTTCTTGGGAGAAGAAAGGGGTTGAAGGATTTCTTCTATGTGATGAACAACCTTTGCAGGTGCACTATTGACCCAAAGGATGGAGCAAACTCGATATCAATGGCTATGCTAGGAACTTACTTGCTCATTTCAGGAATGATGAAACTTTCAATGTTGGAAAGTTCATTTGGAGACAACTAGCCAATGCTATGGATGATGCTAGGAGGAATCTGCCATATGCTCCCTACATCATGTTTATGATTGAGAGGGTCTCGGGGAACATCTATCCCAAAGACTGCTTCCACACGCCTATAACATTGAGAAGACCCACGGCTTAGATGGAGGGAAGATCGCTGGCGAGCCGCACCCTCGCCGGAGGCAATCGTTGGCATTTCTTAACGTATTCAAAGGAAACAGGTATTAAAACCCATCCCAATAAAAGCGTCAGAAATGCACCGCTGACATTCCCAAGTAAACCACCATGTCGGTGATCTGAAATGAGACTGCCAACGGGATAGATCTTGTCATTGTAGATATTCATCCGCAAGCGCACGGATCTATCGTTGTAGCATTTCACCCGGAAATATTCAGGGTATCGTTATTTATATTCGCCCAAAGGAAGGCATGTGATTGATAATTTAGCATGTCATCTGAATAGAGGAACATGTGTTTGCTTAGACCAAATTACTCACAACAGGGGTAAGTGAACAGTTCATAGATAGTGTGACACACACTTGGAAATCCACTAGCAAAAAGGATAAAGAAAATAGATAAAGAATAAATGAATAAATGAATAATCTAATGGAGTAGATCTAATGTATCTAGTCATGGCCATACAAATGAATAGTTAGCATCATATGCAAACTGATCTAAACGTTGTTAGGTCTAGGATAACAGGGAGACTTCCTGGTTACCATACGGCCCGATAGGAAGCATTTACGAACTCCTACAGCACAGACGAACGTGGGGGGATTTCAAGGGACGGACAAGGCTGTCACAACCAAGCCGCCTACCCCCTCAACCGTGGCATGCACTCATATTTGCAGGTGTCATAATACCCGGGCACCATGCCCGCATACTAGAGCACTACTCTTGTCCCCCCAGGGTCCCCACTCGTCGAATGGACGGACTAGAACAAGAGCAAACCCGAAGGAACAACAAACCGTTATCCCACCTCTAATCAAGTTAGGCATATGATGTTCGTTAAAGAACTGTAATGAACATGTCAAGATCATGATATGTAAACTATATGCTAGTTCATATACCACTACAAGAACATGAACAAAACTATACTCTAGTTCATAAGTTAGGCCAAGAATGTAGAAATAGGACTTGCAAATAGAAGAATGCTCCATAGAGAAGATTTATTACCAAAGCTCTTTCTTCTAGGAGACAAGCCCTCCTTGTAGCTCTTCTACTCCAAGTGTCTACTAAAGACTAAAGAAGAAGAAAGAAGAAAGAAGAAGTAGAAGAAGAGAGAGAGGTAGAGAGATGTATTGCTGGTTTGCTGGACTCCAAATGGTGTGTGTTGAGAGGGGGAGAGAGGGGGCCTATTTATACACTTGGAGTAGGGGCCTAAGTGCTAATTTACACCCAAACCGACCTGGTAAACCTTCCTTGTATGCGCAAACCGACAATCCCAGGGCGGTAAACCAAGTTTGGAAGGTGCACGAACCGCCTCCCCGAGGCCGGGCCCGAACCGCCTCAGGGAGGGTGCGGCCGCACCTTGTGGTGCGCGCGCACCCCCTGGGCGCCGCTCGCCCGGGTCTTGGTGGGGTGTCGTCTTTTTCCCGAAAAGTTGTAGGCCGGGCTGCGCCGGCCCGCATTTGACGTTTTGAGTCGATTTACTCTTTGGGCTTGGATTTTGAAATTATGCGCTTTCCTAAGGCGTACTTTTGGTCGATTTTCCACTTGCTTTTATTTTAATTCTGCAAAATAAAATACAAAACACTACAAGTGGAATTTATTAGTGATAAATGCATATGAACATAAAAGGTTTAATTTTACTCCCTTTATGGTAGTAAGTTGACGGGCAAAATATAGCGTTATTTACCGTCAACAAACTCCCCAAGCTTACCCTTTGCGCGTCCTCAAGCAAAAAAAAGAGATAAGGACTTGGTTGTTGATCAAGAGTTGCTACAATGCCGATTATGTTTCACAAGTGCCGTGGTTATAATAAGATTTTCTACCAAAGTTTGAATAAAATGGCACATCTTCTTCTTACCCTTTATTACCCTTTCATCGTAGAAGGGGCTTTCTAGCTTTTCTCAAAGCCTTGGGTGGTTGCCGATAGAATGGTTATAACGGGGATGCTTATCTTTCATCCTTTCGATCAACTTTTTTATCCGGGATTTTATTTAGATAAAATTTATTTCTTTTTTTTTTTCGAGAAAGCATGGGCTTTATTGCTATATATATATTTTTTGGAGAGGTGGGCTCTGCTCGCCCTAGGCTTTTTGCCTTTTATTTCCTCTCCTTTTCTTTTTCTTTCTTTTTCTCTTCTTTTTTTTTTAGAGATGTGGGCTCTACTCGCCCTCGGACACTTGTCCATTTTTCATCTCATTTTTTTTTTTTTAGCATAGCCCAAAAATCATTTCTCTTTTTTTTTTTTTTCAAAACATAGATTCCCGGATGTCAAGTTTCTCTTTTGGATGAAGTCATAGCAAATCCATTTGTACCATATCATATTTGGCAACAACTTAGACTGGATAGAGCATATGCAACCCACATGAATCAGGTTTTTTCTCGGGATAAGTTTTAGAATTAGCCACTAAACCCAAACTCTAGAGAACTTCGAATTATAAACTAGGCAATGTGCAAAGCATAAAAAATGAGCAACTATTCATCATTTCAACTAGGGGATAAAACTAAACTTTTTTATAGCTCATATATAAGCATTAGGCACAAAGAAGAGCTACTTATTCTATTTTTGGATTTTTTTTTAGTTTTAGTTTTAGTTTTTTTTTCGATGCAAGGTTGCTGAAATTTAAACATGCTAAAATAAAATAAAATTTGATGGAAATAAATATGCAATGCAATGATTCTGTGGAGGTCCTCCCCAAGCTATCCGGAGGCCTAAAGATCGGGTCGAAGCCTTGGAACCTCTAGAATGCTTCCTCGCGCGCATGGCGAGCAGCCATGTCGGACTCTAATTGAGTCCATCTCTGTTGGCTCTGCTGCTCCCGCCTCTGCCGCCATCGTCGGTATGTTGCACATGGAAATTGAGCGTATGCTCAATATTCCTAGTGCGGACGTCGAGGTGCTGCAGCTGGATCCCGATAGCCTCCACCCCTTGTGGTGGCCGCATCTTGGCTGAACTGGTGGGGGCATATCGTCGGAGCCGTCATCCAAATCATACATGTGGGCTCCCCATGCCGCAAAGATCTCCTTCAAAGCCACTCCGATGGTGCCGGTGTAAACCGAGGCGGCAGCTCCCACCTAGGATCATACCCGGATATTACCCCTGGGGTCCCCATAGGGTGAGGCCATGCAGCCTGGAATACCGGTGTAGGCTGTGGCTGAGGCTGTGGCGTGAAGTGGGCCCCATGGGAGGAAGATCCGACCTCGTGTCTCCTGCGTGAAGAACTGACGGGGGTATCTTTCCTAGCGCAAGCTATCAGCAGTCTCGAGCT
Organism: Hyparrhenia diplandra; assembly: GCA_015847255.1. NCBI lineage: Eukaryota > Viridiplantae > Streptophyta > Magnoliopsida > Poales > Poaceae > Hyparrhenia > Hyparrhenia diplandra. Next base: position 109,770 of record JADLZK010004625.1, on the reverse strand, counting down.
CAAATGTTAGTGACTGGCTTTTATACAACTGTAAGTCCGGGTTAGGTAACCGAACTATAGTTGCATAGCCAGGGAAAATATGACCAAGCTCGCCAGAAGGTAAAACCTTAATTAAATGCCCCTAAACTAGCTGCGCAACAGTCCAATATTCCCTGGGTGTGGAGATGTACTCTATCTGTTGATTTTCTAAAGCCCCAATCGCAAAAGCGAGGCGTGCAATAAGAGACGTGCAAGTGACAGGAATAACAGGCTTTGAAATAGTATGTATCATGTTCCTGCACATTTCTACCACTGGGGCTACTTTAATCTTGTGAACAACAGCATAAAGTAATTTCAATTCAGTCTCATTAACCCATCTCACCCCGTGTCTAGGAAACAAAGTCAACGAGATCCAGCGGTGGATGAATCTAAGTGATGGGTGCTGGATCTGTGAGTGGCGAGGTTTAAAAGCTCCGGCCTCATGTGCACCGGAAATCTCCTCCCAAAAGTGGTTTCGGACAAAGCCAGGGAGAGCAGCATCTATGTTCAATGCACATCTACAATAAAAACCCCAGTAACGAGCTAGGTTCTCCCATGTAACATGATATTGCGTTCCAAAAAGACGGAAGGAAATTCCTAGCTGGTCCTCTACTAGTGTGCATAAAAACTGAATTGTTAGGAGGCGAGAACCTTCCTCCTCGAGAGGGGGAATGTCCTGCCACCCAACTGCTCTCCAAAGAATAGGGAGTTCTTCATCCATACCTGACTGTTCGAGGAGGTCGGAGTCGATTCCGGGCGTGTGTTGGAACACACGATCCCTTGAGTAGGAGATAGGCTTGCATCTCCCCGTCCTTCTCGAAGGTCGAGGTGCGGCGCGCCGCCGGCTTCGCCGATTGTCGGGGAGCTTGAGCTTCTTCCTCCCCGATGGGTGCAGCATCATCTTGCATGGGAGAGTCCTCGAGATCGAAGTTGAGGGCGGAGCTTGTGCTTGTATGGCGTGAGCTTTGCCTTGACGACCGCCTCAACCCGCTGAGGATCTTCCCGGCTTTCTTCATGGTTACTGCAAAAACGATTGAGCGAGACCTCGGGTGTGCAAGGGTTAGTTGAAAGTATGAACTTTCACACCCGTAATCTTGCTCTCGGCACAATGTTTTTGGTGGAGAAAATGGAGTGTAGAACAAAGGGGAGAGAGTGCGAGAGCGAGAGAGAGTGAAAATGAGAGGTGTGCACTCTCACACCTGCTGTTCTATTTATAGCCGAAGCACAGCCGAGGGCCGCTCCACTCGACGGAATGAGGCGGGGCCGGCGAAGTTTGAATTTGAACGGCGCCCGGGGGGTGCGGCCGCACCTTGGGGTGCGCGCGCAAGACCCGCCTCGAGGCCGAAGCGGCCCGATTTTGGTCGGGCGTGCTCACGAAGTTCTGAAAAGTTTGTCCCCGATGTGCGCTTCGTCCGATTCAAATTTCTTCTCCCCTATTTCGAATTTCTCCAAAAATTTTCAAATATAAATTTATTTTAGAATTGAAAAATTATTTTAAAAATATTTTTGTATATTCTTTTTGTGTATAAAATATTTTTTCATAAAAGAATTTATTTTATTTATGAAAACTTTTATTTTAGTTTTCTAAAATATTATATTTATCATATAATAAATATATAAATTTATAATATATATATATTTTTATTATTTTATTTTTTTCAAATATACCCCATTTTTTTTTTTTTTGGATATACCCCATTTTTTTTTTCTTTTTTGGGTGTTCCTATATATTTTTTTTTGAGCGGGTTATTTATAGTCGACTGTCTCGACTCCCCTCGCTTACTAGCGGGAGGTACCGCTCCCCGGTCTCGAGCTAGATCCTTCAACATTCTACACCGGTCTTGTTGATGATGACTTCCTCGGTGAGTTGTTGCTTGTACCCAATGAATGGGCACTTAACCGCCTTTGTCTTTGATGTGGAAGACGATGAAGCCCTTCCCCGCATCGATATCGGCTTTGGGTCAGATAGAGAAATGGCCTCCCCGTAAGAGAGACACACATCTTCTTTCGGGCCCATATCCAGGATCACGAAGTCTGCAGGGATGTACTCATCTTGGATCTTTATCAGCATGTCTTCCAAGATCCCCTCTGGCCGCCTTGTTGATTGATCTGCCATCTGGAGGACGAATTTGGCAGGGGTAAGTGTCCCTCCATGAATTTTGTCGAAGGTGGCCTTGGACATCACGTTGATACTGGCCCCCAGGTCACAAAATGCGTTAGCGAATTTGTGGGGGCCAATGGCACAGTTGATGATCGGACGCCCAGGGTCTCCCTTCTTGGCGATAAATGGCGAGTCCACAGGGATCTTCTTCAGCTCTTTGGGTTGACTGAGCCTCAGAGATATCATGTTAACCGACTCATGTGGGACCTCAGGTTGCCCTGGGATCCTGCCTGAGTCGTTAACTGGCACTTGAGCAGCAATCTGGGCCAGCTGTGTCTCTATCATCTTGTTAAAGCTGAGCTGGTTCTTCACAGCTGAAGTCAACCCTTCAAGCTTGTTATTCATGCCCTCAAGAATCTTGTCTTGGTGACTCATCTTTTTGGTGAGGTTTTCGTTGATCTTTGCCTGGCCCAGTACCAGGTCCTTTAATGATGGCTGACTAGGGTTATAATATCCCTGGTTGCCTTGGAATGGTGGCCTGGACTGGTTGTTCCAGCCCTGCTGCGGTTGACGGTACCCGTTGCTGTTGTTGATGAAGGCAGCTTCTTCACGGGTCTCGTGGCGCTTGTCCCCCGAGTGGCCAACCTCACCACATGTCTCACAGGTCATGTGAGTGTGCGTGGCGTGGGCCGGGCGCCGCCGAGTAGTAGCATCTATGCTGCGCTCCTCCGCTTTCTTCAGCCAGAAGATCCATTTTTTAAGGCAAGCATATCCGCCTCCTTCACGGTATGCATGCCTTTTTGTGTTTTGGCCGGGGCTCTGTCTTTGCCCCCTACGGTTTGCCACCATTTTGTCAATCGGGGCTGTTGCCTCGATCGATGGTGAGCGATAGAAATGCGCCACCAAAGGCCAGGCGCGTCGAGGTGCCCCTTGGATATGGTCGTGAGACCATTGTAGAAGATACGAGAGCACCGGCCGGTTCTCCATCCCGTGGTGTGGGCATGCTTGAATGTATTGTTGCAGCCTTTCCCACGCCTCCGAATGGGTTCTATTGGGTTTTGCTAGAAGTTGGCGATTCTCCCCTCGGGGCATTGGTTTTGCCTATGGGGAAGAACTTGGCGAGGAACGCCGCGGAACATTTGTCCCACGTCTTGACGACTTCCTTGTCCTTGTAGAACCATCGTTTCGCCTTCCCCACAAGGGAGAAGGGAAACAGGCGAGCCCGATGACGCTCATTGCAACATCTTTGATGACGATTGTATCGCACGGCTCAAGGAAGTGTTGGAGATGAGCGTTCACGCCCTCGCCGCGGCAGTCCACGTAATGGACCGGCCTCGCACCATGGTGATCAGCCCAGTACGAAGCTCGAAGTTTTTGTCCGTCACGTTCACCGACGGCCCAGTGGGCACGTTGGTGACGGCGAGTTGAGAAATCGCGCGGCCACTTCGGGCCATAGCTTGCGGTTCGGTTGGTGCGGGGATGTCGGTCTCGACCGTCGGTGTTCGGCCGAGGAAGAAGCGGCACGAGACCGGCTCTTCCTTAGGAGTGCCTCCGGATCGGAGGTGAAGTTTTCCGCGGGAGGAAACCCGACATACACTATCCCGTTTTCATCCACAACAGGGAGAAAACATAAAAGATTAGCCTGTATGAGCAAATGGCATCCACGCGCACAAGTTCATATTCATAGCCAGCTATTTATTTATTTTTATATTTTTTTTTCACAATGCCTTCCCGCAACGGGCGCCGAAATGCTTGTTGGCATTTCTTAACGTATTCAAAGGAAACAATTATTAAAACCCATCCCAATAAAAGCGTCGAAATGCACCGACATTCCTAAGTAAACCACCATGTCGGTGATTCGAAATGAGATCGCCAACGGGATAGATCTTGTCATTGTAGATATTCATCCACAAGCGCACGGGATCTATCGTTGTAGCATTTCACCCGGAAATATTCAGGGTATCGTTATTTATATTCGCCCAAAGGAAGGCATGTGTTGACGGTAACCAACGACAATTTAAATACATCAACCCAACACCAAAACTACCTAGAAATAGGATTTTTAACTAACATATTCCAAAGTTTTGGTGTTTATTTGGACTTGCAGGTACAAACTCATGGATGATCACTTTGGGCCAAAAAGACAAAGAAAAAGAAATAAAATCAATAAATAGAAAAAGGCCCAAAGGATCAAATGGCAAGCCCAAACGAAATTCCAACAAAACGTCGAAAAACAGTAGGGCGCGCGGTGCCACACAAACTTTTCGAGCAAGAAAGCCCAGCCGCCGGCTCGGGCCGAAGCCGACCATGGCGGTGCGCGCAAGACCCCAAAGTGCGGCCGCACTACCCCCGGCCAGGGGCGGTTCGCGCCATCTTCGGGCGAGGCGGTTTGTTACCTTCCAAAAACTGGTGAAACCGACATGGGATAGTTGGTTTGTCGTACATGGAAGGTTTTCCTAGGTCGGTTTGGGTGGTTTTTAGCACTTAGGTCCCTCCCCTTATGTATAAATAGACCCCCTCTCTCCCTCTCAAAGAACAACACATTTTTTACAAGGAGAAACCAGTCCACTTGTGCAAGAGAGTAGAATTAGATCTTCTTCTTCTTCTACTTCTTCTATTCTATCTCCCCATTCTAGAGAGTGAGAGAGGGAAAGGCTAGAAAGAAGCTTGGTTCTTTCTACACAGTTGTCGGTTCGCCCCTCGGTGTTCATTTGTTCCTAGGAGGGCCAGTGCGGACTTGTCGATACCCCTCCCGGCTTGTACCTCTGCAAACTACTTACACTTTGGTAAGCAGTCTTTGTGATTATCTTGCAGCTATTTAATTTCCATCGTACATTTCTTAGCTATTGTAGACTTGCGGGATTGGTAGATCGTTTACGTTAGTTCTTGGTGGAGGGACTCTTTGATCGGGGAACCTTGGCCAACATCAAGAACTGTGACCAATAGTGCAAACGTGGTGTTTGGACTAGCGTTCACCTACCTTTTGCGGTGCATCCCACGGTTGAGGGGGTAGGCGGCTTGGTTGTGACAGCCTTGTCCGTCCCTTGAAATCCCCCCACGTTCGGCTGCGTCGTAGAGCTAATTGCCGGACACTGTCCTTTGGGCGTGGGCCGGTGCCCGAAGTGAGTAGACAACAGACTTTAGGAATCACTGCCTGGAAAACTTAGCCTATAGATACCTCGCTACTCTTAGAAAACAAACCCTTGCCTTAGGTTGACATAAACCTGAAAAGCCAGCTGCGCGACCGTCCCTGTGGAAAATACGATACCCTGCTTACCACCGGGTGAAGTGCTACAACGGTATTTCCCGTGCGCTTGCGGATTTATCTGTGTGCGTTAAGAAACACCAACAGCATCTGATTGATAATTTAGCATGGCATCTGAATAGAGGAACATGTGTTTGCTTAGACCAAATTACTCACAACAGGGGTAAGTGAACAGTTCATAGATAGTGTGACACACACTTGGAAATCCACCAAAGAAAAAGGATAAAGAAAATAGATAAAGAATAAATGAATAAATGAATAATCTAATGGAGTAGATCTAATGTATCTAGTCATGGCCATACAAATGAATAGTTAGCATCATATGCAAACTGATCTAAACGTTGTTAGGTCTAGGATAACAGGGGAGACTTCACGGTTTACCATACGGCCCGATAGGAAGCATTTACGAACTCCTACGGCCGCAAAGACGGCGAACGTGGGGGGGATTTCAAGGGGCGGACAAGGTCTGTCACAACCAAGCCGCCTACCCCCTCAACCGTGGCATGCACTCATATTTGCAGGTGTCGTAATACCCGGGCACCATGCCCGCATACTAGAGCACTACTCTTGTCCCCCGGGGTCCCCACTCGTCGAATGGACGGACTAGAACAAGAGCAAACCCGAAGGAACAACAAACCGTTATCCCACCTCTAATCAAGTTAGGCATATGATGTTCGTTAAAAAACGTAATGAACATGTCAAGATCATGATATGTAAACTATATGCTAGTTCATATACCACTACAAGAACATGAACAAAACTATACTCTAGTTCATAAGTTAGGCCAAGAATGTAGAAATAGGACATGCAAATAGAAGAATGCTCCATAGAGAAGATTTATTACCAAAGCTCTTTCTTCTAGGAGACAAGCCCTCCTTGTAGCTCTTCTACTCCAAGTGTCTACTAAAGACTAAAGAAGAAGAAAGAAGAAAGAAGAAGTAGAAGAAGAGAGAGAGGTAGAGAGATGTATTCTTTGGTTTGCCGGACTCCAAATGGTGTGTGTTGAGAGGGGGGGAGAGGGGGGCCTATTTATACACTTGGAGTAGGGGCCTAAGTGCTAATTTACACCCAAACCGACCTGGTAAACCTTCCTTGTATGCGCAAACCGACAATCCCAGGGCGGTAAACCAAGTTTGGAAGGTGCACGAACCGCCTCCCCGAGGCCGGGCCCGAACCGCCTCGGGGAGGGTGCGGCCGCACCTTGTGGTGCGCGCCAAGACCCCCACGGCGCCGTTCGCCCGGTCTTGGTGGGGTGTCGTCTTTTCGCCCTGAAAAGTTGTAGGCCGGGCTGCGCCGGCCCAGATTTGACGTTTTGAGTCGATTTGCTCTTTGGGCTTGGATTTTGAAATTATGCGCTTTCAGGAAGGCGTACTTTGGTCGATTTTCCACTTGCTTTTATTTTAATTCTGCAAAATAAAATACAAAACACTACAAGTGGAATTTATTAGTGATAAATGCATATGAACATAAAAGGTTTAATTTTACTCCCTTTATGGTAGTAAGTTGACGGGCAAAATATAGCGTTATTTACCGTCAACAGGCACCTCACCGGCGAGAGAGACTTGGAGGAGCCCTCTAGCTCTAGGCCCAGGAGGCCAAAGCAAGTCCAAGGGCAAGATGAAGAAGTGGCTCAAGGCAATATTTGGACATTGCACTTATGCATCGCAGCCGGACTTATGAGTCAAGAGGGGAGGTAAGACAGGCATTCAAGAGTGTTAGGGAGAAGCAAGGACTTCCAGTTCCTCTTTCTATCCCTAGGCCACCTCAGTATGACCTCCCAGAGCTTTCAGCCACTAGCAGCTCGGTCGGGATCTATCGATATGCTTGGGTCCATTTCCACGATAGATACCGGCTTCGGCGCTCTACTCACCGCTCAGCTCAGGCTAGTGCTGCTATCTCTGAGGAGGGTGAGGACACAGCTTCCAGCAGTGAGGACGACAGTGAGGAGTGATTCCACTCTTCTTCTCTTTTCTATGATCTTTTTGGTGCTTGACGCCAAAGGGGAGAAAAATTAGAAGAAAAGAGAGGGGTCAAACTTTTTCGACGCCCTAGAGTTAGTTCGAGGATGTTGCGGCGAGATGTTCTTGAGTTTAGACTCGTTGAGAGTAGCTTGTTAGGTGTGAGTTTGAGAGAAACTCTATTTTATGTAATAATGCCACCTATGACTTGTTATTCTTCAGATTTGGTTGTCATTTGTTAAACTCTGTTTTATGTTCCCTGCTGCATGTTTAGAGTATACATTTTATGTCATATATGTTGTGGTTGATATCATGTATGCGTCTGTCTCAGACGATAGGCGATAGGCGCCAGTGATGCTTTTCCACAGCGCGCGGTTACAAGCACACCGAGCAGAGCAGAGACAACCTCTTGTGCTCGATCTCTTATTTGTTGTCATATGCATCACGGATATATTTCGACACCACGAGCACCCCACAAAGAACAACGAGATGTAGGGCAAAAGCCTTACACACTCTAAATGTATACATTGACTTTTATGTCAAAATTGGGAATTCAAATCTCACTTATACATTTAGAAGAAGGCTTCACAACACCTAAATATGTGAAACTGACATCTCATGTCAATCTTGAGAATTCAAAACTCAATCACATATTTAGGGGGAGGTTCCTACATCCTTGGTCTTCGTAATCTAAGTTTGACTTTATATCTTATGTAAGCTCTAATTTGGTTGTCATCAATCACCAAAAAGGGGGAGATTGTAAGTGCAATCAAGCTCTAAGTGGGTTTTGGCATTGATGACCACCAAATTAGGGGACTAATGAGATTTACGAAGATGACATGCAGGGATTAAAATATGGAGTTGATGTATAGGTCCAAAGGCACCAAATAAGCTAATTGGTGGTGTTTTCCGGATCAAGACGTTTAAATTATTTCATACTTTGAATCTTGAGTTTAGGAAACGCCGTACTATTAAGAGGATCCTAGGATTCTCGGGTACCTGTGGACCAAGTGCTCTAAACATCAAAACCGGACACAACACTCAACTCAAAGCCCGACCGGCCCGACTTTTCAACTCGGGGATTACACCTCTGGCCGTCGGGCACACTTACGCGGCGATTCAGCGCAATGGTGCGGCGGTGCAGCGTGTCGGTCTTGGCGGTGCCACACTTAAATCGTACCGTTGGGCCCGTGGGGTATAAATACCCATTCTACCCCTCCCACAATGGTAACCTGGCTCACTCTTCTTCCTCCCGACCAGAACAGCCAGGAGCACCTCTTGCTCTCTCTCTCACCTCCATTGAAGCACCTTGAGCTCCCCACTCAATCTCTCACTTCCCACCTGGGATTCTTGAGGGAAACAGCTGCAAACTTCGATTGGAGACCGGATCTACTACTTCCCCACTCAAAAGAGCATTTGGTTCACGTTTGCCCAGAACCCTAGGGTTCTTTACTCTTGGAGCTTGCTCCTAGACGGCTAGGCGTCGCCCTTAAGCTTGCCCCCTTCGTGTGGCAGCCTTGGGAGGTTTGCAACCTCGATCTACAGACAATACATTACCCCACATCTCTAGGGTTAACTCCCTAGACTTGTGAGCGAGGGAAAAAAGCAAGCCGGTGGGCAAGCTAAGCCTTGTGTGGCAACCTCAACAACGTGGACGTAGCCCGGCTTTGTGTGGCGCTTGGTGAACCACGGGTCAAATCCTTGTGTCACCTTGTCCCTTTACTTTCGTTGCATATTTGTCTTGTGAGAAAGGGCTTTGACCCGATCTACTTTGTGGCAAGGTTTACGCCGGTTGTTGTTTGCTCTCGTGGGTTTACTTGTGTGCGTGAACAAGGGAAAATCACCATCCTACTAGACGACTCACAGAGCCATCTTGAGGTCACTTCGTGAAGTGCCCCCGCGGCGATGCCGCTCGAGGGGCAGCGGCGATGCAGCGCCCACGGCGAGAAGTTCACTCTCTGTCTCGTCTCGCTCGTCTATCGGCTTTACGCGGCGGTCACCTACCTACACGCAGGTGTCGCGCCTCCGTGTGTGCCTTGGCAGTGGGTTTGAGTTTCAACAGTCAATTTTCGGGGGATAAGCCTATTCACCCCCCCCTCTAGGCTTTCATCGGATCCTACACATTTCATCATTTTAAAGAGGATAATTTGTATTGCCGGATAGTCTATATGTGCCTTTTTTTTTCAAGTCCGTGGGAAGAGAAGGGATTGGCACGTTCGGGGTGGTGCTCCTCGCAGGCCCCGTCCTCCCGGACCACGGCGATGGTGGATCGATGGAGGGTTTGGGTGCTTTCGGTTTAGCGAAGCGGAAGGGAAGAAGAGAAGGGATTGGCACACCTGCTGGTGCTCGGTCTCGAGGGGGGCAGCGCCGCCGAGCCTCCGCGACGGACCGGAGGTCGCGCCGGGGATGGGGAGCAGGGCGGCCGCGCGTGAGGAGGAGCCGCCGGGGGGGGGGGGCGCCCGCACGAGGTGCTGCCCGGCCGCCGTGCCCCCGCCGCCACTGGCGCCTTCGGCGGCGTCGGCGCTTCCCCCACGGGCGGTATACAGAGGGAGTGGGGCTAGCGGTGGCGGGTCTTGTGGACCGCAGAGCATGGGGAAGCCCCCGGCCGGCAGCAGCCACGCACAACCTGGCTCCGGCGGCGTCGGTGCCCTCCTCCGTGGAGACGAGGTGGTGAGGCGCTCAGTCTTGGGAGTGGTCGGCTTACAGGCAGAAATAGGACTGAAGGGAGTTTTGTCTCTCTTTTTTTTTTTGAGAATAGAGTTCTGTCTTTTTCGCGTAGTACAAGGAGTGGACAAACTGATCGAGAACACTAGGACAAGGAGATGGGAAGAAAAGAGTTTTTTCTTTTGTTTCGTTTTTATACACAAGTATATATATTATTTATGTATAAAGCTCTATATATGTTTAGCAACATTTATAGGGAGGGAAAGGAAGTATTATTTTTTCGTTTATATTATATAGGATAAAATTATTTATAGTATGTTTAGCAACACTTAAATTTATTGATTGAAAAAAAACATTTAAATTTATTTACGTGTAAATAAAAATACATAAATAATTTAGGTTTGACTAAATAAGCTAAATAATTATTCTTATTTATGTTTGGTTATTCGATTCTACATAACAAAGCTAATGATTTAGCGCTTAAGAAAACTAAATGGAAAAAATATGATAGAATTTTATATAGCTATATATCATTTCAATTTTGAATCAACGACATCTTTTATAAGTATGTTGGTACCTTAATCATTTTAAAAATAACCTATTTTGCAATCTATGCTTTTTGTATATAAAATTTAGTTATCCCATAGCAACGCATACAGTATTTAACTAGTGAAGGGTATAAATATAAACCTTATAAAAGGGCTCGATTTTGTAGGGTATAAAAAGCAATCTAAACACAAAGGTACCAAAGCAAATGTAACTTAAATCGATCGAATTTCAACATGCCCTTTCAAAATTGGGAAGAACAGATCTCTTCTTAGAAGGAGGGATGGAGCGGTGTGTAGCCTTTGCAATGGTAGCCGCATCCGTGGCATCCGCGAGAAGCGACCACCACGCCGTTGGCGGCGATGATCCCAAACAGCTCCCCTGTTGCGTTTCCTAAGCGCCAAGTGCCAAAAAAGGCAAGAGCACCGGGAATCCGCGAGGTTGACCTCCCACAACGACTTCACGAAATTGTTACATTCCGGTTACCATTACCACGGGTTGTCGGGTGGCATTCTCAGCATTCTGAGAACAAGTCCGCAAAGCGCCGGGAAATACCGTTGTAGCATTTCACCCGAGATATTCAGAGTATCGTTATTTATATTTTCTCAAAGGAAGGCATGGTGTAGGACTCTAGCGGGGGCATGAACAAGACAACATGTCTATGCAGTTGACTAATACTCAACACAGGGGTAAGTCATGATAGTTTAAGATAGTGTGACACACACTTGGGCCAACCTCAAGGATAAAAAGGAAAATAAAGAATAAAGAATATTCCTAAGTGGAGCAAGCATTCTAAAGTAGTTGTGCAAAGAACAAGTTAATGATCATGCAAACATAGATGACTAGAGTTTTAGGCTGAGAGTGAGGTGGATGGGGAGACTCCCGGAGCCATACGGCCCAATAGAAGCATTCTAAACTCCAACACACACACGAACGTGGGGGGGATTTCAAAGGGGCGGTCAAGGCTTGTCACGACCAAGCCGCCTACCCCCCTCAACCGTGGCATGCACTCATATTCGAAGGATACCGGCATCCTGGACACCACGTCCGCATACTAAGACACTACTCATGTCCCCCATGGCCCCCACCCTACGGATGGACCGGAATAGGACACGAGCAAGCCCCGAAGGACACAACGAACCCGCCATTGTTGGTATTTGTTAACTTACGGAGAAATAGATCCGCAAGCGCCGCGGATGTCCAAAGGAGCATTTCACCCGGGGGGGTTTTAAATATCGTATCCACGAGGAAGATATGATAGGCGGTTCAAATGATTAAAGACAAAGTGATAGAATACTAATGAGATTTTGTGGTATTTAGCATATACTTAAACAAGGTAAGCCAATGATAAATGGTAATAAGGTAAATGAGACAAAGTGTGAGGCACACACGTGGTGAGTATAGCATAAGATTAATTCCTAGTAAGATTAGGATTGGATTTAAGACAAAGGGACAGTTCTTAGGTAGCATACAAAGACTCTATTAAATGGTTTTAAACAGGCATAGCATAGGATCATATATAATCAAAACCATAAATAAGAATGTGCACCTCAAGATTACTTAAGAAAATCGAGAAATCGAAACAAGATTAACCCAAGAACCATTATCGACTAGTCTTACATACGGGGATGGATTGCAAAGGACTCAATAGTCTTTGTCACCACTACGATCTACCACACGACCCGACATATATAAGGTGAATCCGCAAGTAAATTATATCTAAGCACCATGCTTACATACTCTCTACTACCTAGCACACACGTGTAATATACTAGGAGCTCTATGAATAAAAGCGCGTTGAATTATCATGAATAATGATCATATCAAATATGCTATGACTAGAATAAAGTAAAAATAGAATAATTGCATGCATAGTAATGAAATAGCACGAAGGTGTATGAGAACAATAATAATATTGATCCATAGTGTAACTTATCGATCCGAACCGGAGCGAGCGCTCTCTCTTCTCTAAACTCGACTTTCTATCTAAACTAGGCTCTAGATCTATATATAGAGCGGCAATTAGCTATCCTATCTCTTGGTGGTGCCTCCTCTTCTCTGCCTTGGCTTCAACTTGATCTTCTACTTGATGATGACTTGAGGCTTGGATCCATTATGAAACGGGGAGCACTGGGGGCCGCTTATATAGTCCTGGGAGGAGGTGCCGTGTTGGATTTAGATCCATCTCGTGCTTCTACCGACGCCCTCGGATCAAACCGACATTAAACGGGTGGATTAGATTGCGTCTTAGAGTCGGTTGAGGAAGCTTCCTGAGACGGGGGGTGACTTGGCCGACAAGCCGGGCCGCTCGGCTTTGTTATTGTCCCCGCCGGCCCGGGGTGGGCCCCACCCGGGCCCGCGCGATCGTCGTGGCTTCCGAGTCTTCTAGATGATGGTTTCTTGATTGCCAAGTTTCGTTCACGTCGGGAGTAATCCGGAGCCTTCTAGGGTCTTTCTCGGAGTTGGATTGTGTTACATTGCGTGAGTCGCATGCGGCTCGCAGTGCGGGTGTTTTCTGTTTAGTCCACGCAATTCACAACTTTACCAAAACTGGTGGAAATATGTTAGTGACACCCTATTCTAGGTTGTTATTATGATTTATACCTCTTTCTCATGTTTATTTGATTAATAAATTTATACGATAACAAGTGTCAACAAACTCCCCAAGCTTACCCTTTGCTAGTCCCTAGCAAAGCTATATGCTATAGTAGGATCGGGGAGTTGCTACTACGCTTTCATACCTCGAAATCTTTGTATTTCTCGAGAAATAAACTCTCCTCTTAACCAGTTGCTCTCTCATACCATTTACTATGGGGCGTAGCCTTTTCACGAATCATAAGCAAGATAAAACAATCAAGTTAAGTACCATGTCTCAAGCTCTTTGATCAACTATCATCACGGGGTTTTGCAATATTTTTCAAAAGAAACTCGGAGATCCTATGTATGACCCTCTTAAGTGGATGGTATGTAGCGAAGTTACATATGTAGTAGGACATACATAGTGGGATGATAGTGGTGAAGTGGATGAGGATGAAAGGTAGTAAATAGCCCTTAGCCTTTTCTAGTATTTTTCTTCTCAAGCATCTTGGACTATATCTCTCTTTCTAAAAATTGCTAGGACACAGGCTGTCCATTCTTGGAGAGGTGGGCTTTGCCCCGGACTTGTGTCCATTTTTCTCTCCTTAGAGATGTGGGCCCTACTCACCCTCGGACACGTGTCCATGTCTATTCATCTCTAAATATATTTTTATTATTAGGGAGGTAGGCCCTTCTCGCCTAGTATGACTTTTTTTGTCCAGTTACTCTCCCTCTCTCGTCTCACTTTTCTCTCTAATTATTTATTTTTCCTCTCTTTTTTTTTTTTTTTCGATATAGCCCAGCCTCTATTTGACATAAAAAACACCGAGAGAGACATATCCAAAGATTGCAAGAGTTTATTTTTATAATTATGGCTAGCGGCTTGATGGAGTATGGGGATGCGTACTTAGGGTTAGAAGCGGCGTATTTAGTGGAGTGGGATGATCTTGATGCGAATGATAAACTCTTAAGGGTCATAGCTAAGGAACTCATCATGTAATGTTTTATAATTTTCAAAGATAAAAACCCAGGGAATCAAGTATCTCTAGGAATATGATAAACAACACTCAACTTTTCATGTATCTTTATCTTTCAATGCTAAGACTCGTGATTAAGCATGTGCTTCCCACAGTGTTTAGAGCAAAATAAGCATTTAAAGCTTTGGGAGAATCTAAGTCCAAAGTGTAAGTACTTTAAGAAGAATTATGGCGGAGCAACTATTCATCATTTCCAAGCATATGTCACCAAGGTCACAATTAAAGAGAGCTAACTTCGCAAGCATCTAACATTTATTGGACTCTTAACACTAATACTTTTATTTAAGACTCATTAACTCTAAGCAAATATACTAACTAGCTAATATATAAAAATAGATAGGATAATAATACTTATCGTGATAATCGAGGGTGCTCTCCCCAAAATTTGGATCTTGAAGTAGTCTTTTTATTCGCCTTGGAACTTGTTCATCTCGGGGTTTTCCTTAAATGTTCTCCCCGCAAATATTAATTTCGCACATACCCAAGGAACAAATTCTAGGATTATGTTGTGAGCCTTCATGTGCTCACATATTTTTATATTTTTATTTTTTTATGCCGCCACGGAAGGGGTGCTTGCATGGGGCTTTTAAGGAACTAATGCAAATGCAAAAACATAATTTTGTGATTTTCTAATGCGGGTTTTTAGAAAAATAAATATGCTTAAAGGAAACATGCTAATTAAAATATGCTATGCGAAAAATTAAATATGCGATAAATACCGAGTTACCTCTCGGCGAGAGTTTCAGTACTTACTCTCGTGGCATCTTTGTCATCTATGGAATCTCGTCGGGATGTCGGTAATGCGGTGCGGTGCCTTCAATGATCTCGATGAGTAGCGTAGATGAGGTAGCCAACGGTGTTTGATCCCGGTCGATGACGCTGGTGGTGGTAGGTCTCCGAAGGTGTACTCTTGTTGTCTCCCTTGGTAGGCGTGTCTTCTTTCTTCCTCCAAGCTTGTTTCTTCGGTGAAGACCTTTCGGAGTGGCTGGTTCGGGCGTGCTTGGTTGGTGGGAGCTGGGTGGACTTTTCTTGAATCTTCTTAATGTCTTCCTTGTCCCGTCGACTCCGTATCCAACTTGTGATTTCTCCGCGTCTTGTTCTTTTTTTAGGCTTGCTTATTGAGTGCTTCGTCCGATCTTGAAGTTGCGTCTCTTAGGATTGTGATCCCGAGGATGGCATCACCCATGTTCTTTGCTTATTGTGCATGTTGTAGGCGGGACATTAACTAGTAGAGATTTGGAGAAGTGGCAACTCCTCCACAATTGGCGCAAAGTGTGTCCCGCTCACAAAGTCAAGGTAGAGATCAAGTGCATGGGCTCTGGCTGGTCGGAAAACACCAACAAACCAAAATTGTATTCATTCTACTCCAACCTTGAGCACATATAACCATGGTAGCATAATTTATTTGTGACAAAGGTGATAAGGTCGACGACGGGTATGAATGTGGCATTTATAGCAAACTAAAGGGTAGAGAAAATAAAACTAGAGAGATAGGGGTAAGAACAACTAAGAGCTAACATGTTGAGCTATTCAGATTAATCTAAGTGAGGTTGTGAGCTAACATATTTAACTCCTTAGTAAGCATGCCATGATTAGAGTAAAAGCTTTATCGATTAGGACACTTACCTTAAGATGTTACCTTTATTGTAGAATCATGGCAACATCGTAACATCTCATGGTGGTTCTCTCGTGGCATGTGTGGTAGTTGAGCGTCTTGTCCTCTTTTCCTCATATCATCTTCCCTTCATTTTTTCTGTGTCGGAACGGTGGGTGTCTGAGAGGAGGGAGAGCCTTGTCGGATCATCTTCTAGTGGAATTGGTCTTCCTCCCCCAAGCTCAAACTCTGTGTCACTCGGCGCTTAAAGTCAGGTTTGACTGTTCATCATCTCCTTGAATGGAATCTTATTGTGTTCGTCCTCTCCCTTGCATCAATCCATTTTCTCTTCTCTTCTTTTTTTTTTAATCGGCCCAAGGGATGAGGATGCCAACAACGAGTTGATCTTCCTTTGTCAATTCTTCTTCATCTTCCTTTACTTCTGGTTGACGAAAGGATGCTCATTTGAGATGTAAACTTGGAGTCCCTCCTTGATTAGCTTTGTCCTCTAACGACGTGGTGTGGAGTGTTCTTCTTGATGGTGTGTAGCACAATCGGGTCGTCTTGATGATCAAGGGAGAAACCTCATTGGTGACAATCCTTGTCCTCCATGGTCTCGGGGGGCATTATTGTGACTTCTCTTTGTAATGGCCCGTCATTGATTGGAGTGCGTTCCTATCGGTGTATTTCTTGTGTAGGTGATGAGAGCAAGCAAGTCTTTGACAAGATGATGTAGGTTGACGTTGATCCTGCTTCTCATCGACCTCCCGGCTTGGTACTCCTCTGTTTTTGTAGTGGAAGCGGTAGTGAGGTAGGTCCATGAACGCATTACCCACCACGATTCTTTCCTACAAATGATTAGTGGACATATACCCGAAGGATAGTAATAATATTGAAAAGGGTTATTGTCCATATGATTTATTTGTGCTAACATAATGATGGTTCTTTAAAGACTTAGCACGATTATATATATTTGTTTTTGTTTTTATTATATTTTTATGAAGCGGCTGCACTAAAGCGTGGCTAAGGCAAAGGTAACTTACGACAAAAGACAAATTGAGTATTTAGGCACTTACAGTTCGTCCTTTCATAAGGAGTGAGTTGAGTCTTCTTTTTGCTTGTGAGTTGTTGGAGTTCGTCACATACCTTGCGTAAGCTAATTTCTTTTCCCAAATTGGATAATTTTTTGCGGGGGTTAGTCTAGCAAAGATAACCCAGAATCTACTAAAGTATACTATCAGTCAAAAATCAACCTAGACATAATGTCCAACTCAATTTAAGAAGGCAATTTAATCTAAACACCACGTTTAATTTAAAAGCCTTTAGAAACGAAAATCAACACACCTTGTGGTTTTGTGAATCAAACTAAACACCATGTTTAACTTGAGCCATGAAAACAAATTAAACTAAGCATCATGTCTAAGGTGTATGAAGATACTTCAAAACTTAAGCATACTATAGCAAAACAGAGGTAGCATAAAAGTATTATAGAGATAAAGGGGTATGATCATGGTGAGACTAATATTTTTAATTTCCCTTTTTTTTTTAGATGCAATAGGTATATAAAGGCGAGGAATTTAAACATGCAATGGATTCACTATGGGGACAACATGAACAGATGGATTGAATGCATGGATGAAAGTAAACATGCTATGGGAAATTTAAAAAGGATAACTACTCAAAAGTTTAAAGTCCATGAGCAAGACCGTCTCACGTTCGATCATACTTACCTTCACTCACAAATAGAATTTGTGAGTTGTGCAGCTTCTTTATCCGTCACTTGAAGATGTGATTTGAATTCTTGTGACGACGACTTGGGCAGGGTTCCAATGTTAATGGTTCATGAAGTTCAGGTACACTGGATTCTCTTACCGTAGGTCGCTTCGGAAGTTTTAATCAATTACCCTGCATAAGATAGACTAATAGACAATACACGGGTAAATCTGTTTTAAGCAGAGGGTGCTAAGTAGCAAAATCCACACTTAATATTCATCCATCAACAATCAAAAGAGTAGCTATCAAAATCTTCTCCCGAACGGCGCCGAAAATGCTTGTTGGTATTTGTTAACTTACAGAGAAATAGATCCGCGTAAGCGCACGGATGTGTAACACCCGAAATTTTGCATGTTTTCAAATAGCTTAAAATGATTTATTTATGCAATTTTGTGATGCATTGAATGTAGTAAAAATAAATAAATTTTATGAAATTAAAATTAATCATAAGGTTAGACACATGTCTATGCATTCATGCTGCTGCACCTTTTCTTATGTGATGTTTGTTTTTATCTAGAACAGTAATGTTTTTCAAATTCTTTTGCAAAGGCTAGTTGAAATTTGTTCAAAGTAGAAAGAAAAGCTATTCTTTTTATCTCCCTTTTTCTCTATTCCTAGCCCAAGTCGCTGGTCCTTTTTCCTGGACCGAGAGGCCATTTCTTTCTTTTGGCTCGTCAGCTGGAACAGCTCAGCAGCCGCTCGTCCATCTCCCTCTCCTGGGCTGCAGTGGCCGTGGCCCAAGCTAGCTATTCCTCTTCCCCGTCAGTTTTGACTCGCAACCCAGCCAGCACTGATGCCGTATCAAATCCTGCGACCTTTCCTTTGCCTGGAAGACTGAAAGTCGCATGTCCGGCTCCTACATAAGCCCAGCAACAACGCCGCGTTGTTCTTTTTCCCCAACCCTAGCTTTGCGCCGCCACCGTCCTGACGTTTTCGCCGAGCTCGTCGACACCCGTCCTGTCTCCAGAAGCTTGGCTGCCTCTGCGCTGTCCTAAACCAGCAGCCGAGATCAGAGTTGAGAAACCCTCTGTTGCCTCAACAACCTGCACGACTCTGTGGTTTCCGGACCGACGAGATCGTCCTAGGTGAGATTGGTGTGATTCCCGTATCTTCCTATGTTTCTTTTTCTGAGTAGAACAGATGGCCGGGGTCTTGCAACGTGATCATCAGCGAGCTCCAACACAACCTGCAATGGAACCACGGTGCTACTCTCGGTGCCCAATTCCATGGCTTAGACACACGCATGTACATGTGCAAGTAACGTTGATGCATGCGTGATTCTCTTGTTAGCATGATGATGCCATCATCACATCATGCTCGGTTTATGGTCGTTTTCCTTCAGAAAAAAATAAATCCACAAATACAATACAAATACACATATATGCACACAATCATCCAGAGCCGTCCGTTCCTAGATCAACACTCAAGATTGCCAATGCCATTCAACTCAAACCTTTATACCTTTTGCATTTTAAATCCGATTAGCTCCATTCGAATTGCGTTACATTCGTTATCTCGTAATCTCCACGTTAATGTTACTGTTAGTCAGGTTTTAATTTTTTTTTAAATTTCGAGTTTATATTAAGTCTATTATTTTATTAATGTAAAGCTTGTAAATTTCATATCTTCGCCGTTTTAGGTCCGATTTCTTGCATTTGACGCCTATGTGATCGTAGCGACGTAAACTAGAGTTTCAAATCTTTTAAATTTTATTTCCTTACTGTTGGTGTACTGTTCTCATAATATGTCTTTGTTTGCTTCGTGTATGCTTGCGTGGGCGATTGAATGTTGCTGCGTGATGATTGCTATAGACGGTGAGCTGTACGCGTTCGGAATCGAGCTTCTTGGTAACCCGAACGTCCGAGTTCTCCAATCAAGGCAAGTATAGCATGGGAAATTCCTTTGTTGTCCTATTCACCTTAATAATTACATTCATTATGCATGTGTCCGCCTTGATCGACATTAAGGATTTCCTAGCTATTGTTAACTTGTACCTTGCCACCTATGGGTTTGCATTTGGGTAGTAACTATGCTAGTGCTCCACATACATCAACCATTGTTCTTGTTTAATTTCAATGCAAAGAAATATGATACATGATGTTGTTGTTAATTTTGATCATAGGGCGAAAGAGCTTGTGTTTTATTTATTTATGATGCTCTTAGCTCTCCGTAAGGACTTACTTTGTAACCGATCATCCGGGACATACAAGTACAACTATGGGGGTCACGTGGCTCGCTCTAGTCGATCAAAGGATCTTGTCTAACTATTTGTTGGGGTTACCGGTTAGAGATATACAGGGGGTTTGTACCTGTGGGCTTCCGACATGTTAGACAACCCTTTGAAAGGCTTTTATATGATTTTCATTGGCCGTGGAAATCATAACCCATAGTGAAAGTGTACACCTCTGCAAGCAGAGTAAAAACGATATATCACCGTGTTCGCGGTTATGAACGGCCTTGGAGACACTTACAAAATAGATGATCATTGTTTAATATCTGTTTGTGATTTATTATTGTTCATACTTGTTTATTCATGTAATTATGGGTTGATGGGAATTTCTTGATGCTAATGCTTAAAACTTTGATCAACTAAAAGCGAAATGCGCTTTAACCATTAATGTCTATCCTTTTTGAGCCTCATATACACCCATGTTATATTTGTTGAGTACGACATGTACTTACGCTTTGTTTTACATTCAATATTGGAAAATCCCGGATGGGTAAATGAGACTTTGGAGAAGATGATGTGTTCCAAGGAGATCTTTAGGCTTTGATGTCAACCAGCTTGGCAATCCCTCGTGGATTTTGGAGCAAAGACCGGAGTGCTAGTCGTTTACTTCCGCTTTGTTAGACCTTGCTTTTATGGATGTAATGAATATTAATCGTTATGTAATAAGCTTTGGATATGATACTCCAATAATTTGTCTTGCATATGTGTGATTGATCTCGGGGCACATATGTAATCTTTGTATTCGTTTTTGTTCCTTAAAAAACGGGTATGACAGATGTCCAAAGGAGCATTTCACCCGGGGAGGGTTTTAAATATCGTATCCACGAGGAAGATATGATAGGCGGTTCAAATGATTAAAGACAGTGATAGAATACTAATGAGATTTTGTGGTATTTAGCATATACTTAAACAAGGTAAGCCAATGATAAATGGTAATAAGGTAAATGAGACAGGCAGAGACACACACGTGGTGAGTATAGCATAAGATTAATTCCTAGTAAGATTAGGATTGGATTTAAGACAAAGGGACAGTTCTTAGGTAGCATACAAAGACTCTATTAAATGGTTTTAAACAGGCATAGCATAGGATCATATATAATCAAAACCATAAATAAGAATGTGCACCCTGAAGATTACTTAAGAAAATCAGGAACGAAACAAGATTAACCCAAGAACCATTATCGACTAGTCTTACATACGGGGGATGGATTGCAAAGGACTCAATAGTGCTGTCACCACTACGATCTACCACACGACCCGGCATATAAGGTGAATCCGCAAGTAAATTATATCTAAGCACCATGCTTACATACTCTCTACTACCTAGCACACACGTGTAATATACTAGGAGCTCTACTTAATAAGCTGCTTAAATTATCATGAATAATGATCATATCAAATATGCTATGACTAGAATAAAGTAAAAATAGAATAATTGCATGCATAGTAATGAAATAGCACGAAGGTGTATGAGAACAATAATAATATTGATCCATAGTGTAACTTATCGATCCGTAACCGAGGAGCGCCCTCTCTTCTCTAAACTCGACTTTCTATCTAAACTAGGCTCTAGATCTATATATAGAGCGACGAATTAGCTATCCTATCTCTTGGTGGCGCCTCCTCTTCTCCTGCCTTGGCTTCAACTTGATCTTCTACTTGATGATGACTTGAGGCTTCAGATCCATTATGAAACAGGGGAGCCTGGGGGCTGCTTATATAGTCCGGAGGAGGTGCCGTGTGTTGATTTAGATCCATCTCGTGCTTCTACCGACGCCCTCGGATCAAACCGACATTAAACGGGTGGATTAGATTGCGTCTTAGAGTCGGTTGAGGAAGCTTCCGGAGAGAGGGGGTGACTTGGCCGACAAGCCGGGCCGCCGCCTGGTTATTGGGCCGACCGCCCCGGTGGGCCCCACCTCGGGCCCCCGCGATGCGTCGTGGGCTTCGGAGTCTTCTAGATGATGGTTTCTTCGGTGCCAAGTTTCGCTTCACGCCGAGTAATCCGGAGCCTTCTAGGGTCTTTCTCGGAGTTGGATTGCGTTACGCTATGTAGTCGCATGGCTCGCGAATTCTGGTGTTTTCCTATTTAGTCCCCGCAATTCACAACTTTACCAAAACTGGTGGAAATATGTTAGTGACACCCTATTCTAGGTTGTTATTATGATTTATACCTCTTTCTCATGTTTATTTGATTAATAAATTTATACGATAACAAGTGTCAACAGCCACCCCAGCACAACTCATACTCTACTCAAATACATGGCATGAATGGTTAGGTCCTAAGTTCTACACGACTAACCACGACATAGGAACTATAGTCTAGTTCTTCTATCATGATCGTGTCGAGAACAACATGTCAAGAATATAACATGTAAATACTCTAGCTCTATTGCACAAGCATATGAGATCAAGACTTGAGGACAAACCATAAATGTATTCATACCGAATATTCCTTTTCCCAAGTACAAGCTCTCCAATGAAGCTTAGCCTTGCTCCAAACACTACTAAAGACTAAAAGAACTAGAGAGGTAGACGAATAGAGAGGAGAGGAGTAGAGAGGAGAGGAGAAGAGGAGTAGAAAGTGAGGAGACTCCAAATGGTGTGTGTTACAATGGTGGGATATGACCTCCTTTTTATAGGTAGAGGAGAGGGGCTCTTTGGAAAATGGTCATCCCCACATGGAAAGAGCAAAACCGACCTTGGAATTCCTTCCTAATCTGCGAAACCGACCATCCCACGTCGGTAGTGCCCGTTTGGAAGGTAATGAACCGCCTCCCAAAGCCGGGCCCGAGCCGCCGCCCGAGGGTGCGGCCGCACCAAAAATGTGGTAGCGCACCTGGCCCGCCCCGCCGGCTCCGGCCGCGGGGTGGCGTTGTTGGTCCCGAAAAGTTGTAGGGCGGCGTTGGCTCGGCCCACTTCTGCGTGTTTGGTCCATTTCTCCCTTGGGCTTGATGTTCTTCGAAATGCACTTTCCGTGGAGGCGCCTTTTGGTACATTTTCCACTTGTTTCTTATATAAATCTGCACAATAATAATTTGGACACTACAAGTGGAAATATGTGAGTTATAAATGTATATGAGTATGATAAGGTATAGTTTTACTCCCTCTATGGTAGTAAGTTGACGGGAAAAAATATGTCGTTAGTGACCGTCAACACTCCCCAACTCGCACCACACCCCGCCGCCGGGCGTCCTTGGTTGCTGAGGCCATCCGAGCCTCCGTCTCCTCCATCTCAACCTCAAGCCTCGCATAATCAATCATACCAAACCGCCGAAATTAACCATTCACGTAAGCGTCGATTGGGCTGCCAGTCACGAACGTACGTGGAGACGACAACAGAGTGCTTGCCCTCTCCGAGACGACGCTCTCAACGGCGGCGAACCCGACAGACTACCCGGTCTTGCCGCCGCCGACGCACCGGGCGCAAGAGTGTGTCGGACGCACAAGTTTGAGCGCCCGGCGACGACCAAGGACGGTAGTCGCTTCGAGACGCCGCCGCGTCGCGCCCCCAAGGATGGGAACCGGGGGGGGAACCGGCAACGTCGTAGTAGAAGTCGGAGTATCGGCGGATGGCGCACCGCGGGTTCCTCGTCCTCCATGGCCATCTTCCGTTCCTCGCCGTGGAGTCCCACAAAGATCATCGTGGACGGGAGGCGGCGGATCTTGAGGGATTGGGAGGGGAAGATGCCGGCGACTCGACATAGGGTAGTGGAAGAGGATCTCGATTTATGCGCGCGAGGGGGAGGAGGCGAGTGGACGCCGAGGGTTGGAACGGGGATGCATTCATTGACGACGTGAAAGATGGGAGGAAGAGGCGGAGCCGAGGGAAGGGAAAACGCCGCTCCCGGCATCGATGGGGATACGGTCGAGGACGACGCATGACCAATGGGGGCGAAACGATTCTACCCGGACGGGGAAAAGGCCCAGCCCACGCTCACCCGACGGGGGAGAAGGCCGAGCCCACGACGCCGCACGAATGTGCCTTTCCCACGCTTTCGCCATTACCGCCGGGGACCAATCACAAGGGTCGACAACTCCTTAAGGACTCCCAATGGGGATCTTTATAGATAGATGTTCGGATCGGATCGCTGGACTGCAACGTGTTCCTCTTCCTTTCCTTGTGTTGTGCAAGCCTTGGGCCTAGATAGGAAGAGGAACAAGGCGCAGACTCACTCGCCCGCCCACGATCCTACCTCGCTCGTCGGTGTCTATCTACTCCCTCCGCCTCAAAAATAGTTGTCGTTTTTTTGACTTAAAACAATCGGCCGGCAATTTTATTTTAAAATATACAAATATTTATGCTAAGTAATTAGTATCATCGGAAAGATCTTTAAGTCTAGTTTTTTAACAAATTTATTTCGAAATTTAAACATTGCACGTATTTTATACAAATCGAATCAAAGTCGTGGCGCGAACACCCAAAACGACAACTATTTTGACACGGAGGAGTACTCTTCTGTTCGCGATTCGATTTTCGACCACCAGTCGCCGCCCGCCGTGATGGCCTCCACCTCCGCCTCCGGCCGCGGCTCCAAGCAGGGGAGGAGTGGGTGCTCAGCCACGGCGACGTGGTGCTCATCCGCTCCGACCTTGCCATCCTCCGCGGTCCCCGCTTCATCAACGACCGCATCATCGCCTTCTACTTCGCCCACCTCTCCGCCGGTCTCCAGGGCGAGGCCGCCGACGACCTCCTCCTGCTCCCGCCCTCCATCCCCTACCTCCTCTCCAACCTCCCCGACCCGGCTTCCGTCGCCGCCGTCGCCGGCCCGCTCCGCCTCGCCTCCCGCCGCCTCGTCCTGCTGCCCGTCAACGACAACGCCGACGCCTCCGTCGCCGAGGGCGGCTCCCACTGGACCCTCCTCGTCCTCGACAGCGCCACAAGCCCCTCCGGGCCACGCTTCGTCCACCACGACAGCCTCCGCGGCGCGCCCAACCTCCCCATCGCTGCCCACCTCGCCGACGCGCTCCGCCCCCTGCTGCCGGGCACGGTTCCGCTCGTCCAGGGCCACACGCCGAGGCAGACCAACGGCTACGACTGCGGCGTCTACGTCATGGCCATCGCCAGGGCCATCTGCGCCTGGTGGAACGACGCCCAGCACCACCAGGGACGGGGACGGGGAGGGGATTGGATCGAGGCGGTCAGGAGGGAGGTGGACGCCCGCAGCGTCAAGGCCATGAGGACCGACCTGCTGGAACTAATCAACACACTCATCCAACAGAAGGCCAATCCCAATTCCACATCTGATCCTGAGGGAGGCTCATCAGATTGATACCTTAGTTGCTGATAGTGATATGATTTCTATGTCTGGTACCTCTGTTGATCTTAATCAATGCTTCTCATGCTATGTCTCCTTGTTTGTGAAGAAGAACAGGTAGGGCATACACACGTTGTGTAAGTAGCAAGTCTTAGGAAAATACATCTGTCCATGTGAGTAAAGTTTTGGCAGTCATGATCAAAATGCTGCGATCTCACAGCTCACAAGTTTGTTGAGTATGAATGGATTCGTGTTGAAGTCCTATGCCTTTGGAGTTTGGATATTAGTCAAGTCACAGCTGTATTTGGATGACAATTGGGAATTAGTTGGTAAGAGCAAAATGGTTGATTGAGCACTTTTGTTTCCTGAAACCTTTATTCGCTGGAATGGAATTTTATAACTTGAGAGCTATGTTAAATGCGCTGACATGTTGCTTACTCAAATGTTTTCATTGGATATGCATATTTGATATTTTAATTGTTAGACTTGCAAGTTTCTAGTATATCATCCTAGAAACACCTCCTGTTCAACTAGGTAATCCTGGACCTGTTCTAGTTGAGACGTATTTATTATGTTCAATCCTTGATATCCTAAACGGAATTAAACGCCGTTTAAACAGCGTCTAAACGCTAGACGGGAGACCACTGTCTATGCCTAAACGCCGTTTAAACGCCCGTTTAAACAGATTAAACGCTAAACGATGGTCGACCGACTGTCTACCATTTACCGTGTAGGAAAACAGGGTGTTCAATTCTAGTTTAAGCATTCCTGTTAGTTTCTTTATCTCAACAGCTCTAGCACCATGATCTTTTTGCTTCTGTTGGCATGGTTTATTATCGAATGTGTTTTAATATTTTACTATAATCAACACTATGGTACCTGTGTTTGCAGACACTGTAGTTTTTTTCTTTTTCGTTTTGATCCAATGGCCACATTTGAACTGCAAAGTGCTGCGTGATATAGATGGTACAAACCAGTGTTTTTTTAGTTGAGCTGAAACAGGCTTCCACTGCAGAAAGAAGGATCTGTATATCCCTTTGTATCCATCAAATCCTCATACTTTACAGTTTCACTAGCTTCATCATGATGTTCCTGGCTGCATGACTAGTCCCAGCTAAGAGTAAGCGTGCTTCAAGCCATTGAAGTGGCAAATTGAGTCATAGAGAATGACATTTGTGGGAATACTGCTTTATTTGGTACCTGCAATGACCAAGCTGTGCAACTGCATGTTTTGCCTTCAGGTTGGCCCTTTGAATGTGCTGGCTTGGTCTATTACTCAGAAGCCAAAGCCAAAAGTGTCTCTGATAACCTGTCAAAACAACGGGAAAAAAAAAATAAACAAAAGCTTGTTTCCAATGCTGCTACACACATTTTTTCTGAAGGATAGAGGTTGGCATTTTGTTTTCGGATAGTCTTTTGCTGCTGGAAATTGTGACAGTTTGTTACCTACATTTGTTAGCAAGCAATTTAGAACTAAACCTGAAAGATACACATCTTTGCTGATTGATGACAAGTGCAAATCTTTAGATTTTAATGCTTCTTCAATGCTGTTAGGTACGAAGGAGCATTTCCAGAATGTATTTTATTGTCAATGTTTATGTTGTTTAAATTCCCATCATGGATATCTTAAAATCTTAAGGTTGCTGTGCTAGCCTGAACCATCTTTTAGTACTAAGTTTAGCCATGCGTTTTGCAAGCTGCACATAGCATGGAATGTACACTTTCTATTGCTTGCAGGTAGGTTGCATTTGTACACGAATATTGGAGAGGGTGCAACTAAGTCTCATGAAGAAAGTTTTCCTGTCGTGTAACCTGGTAGTTGATGACTGTTCCTGACATTTTGTTTGTGCATTGCAGAAATCAGCATCGACTAATGTTTCTCTGTTTCATTTGTAAACTAGGCCAAAGGACTTCTGGAAGAATCAACTGATGGACTTTTCTAATCTAACAAAAGTGGAGCTGAAGGGAGCAGGAGTGCTGAAAGTGGTACCATGCTTTTAGATGTTCACGAAGGTTATCTAAAATGTGAGGTTTATCTCTCTCTTTGATCATCATCATATATCAGAAGCTAGAATCATCTTTTTATTTCTTTAATACTACCTTTGTCCTCCACTCTGCTGCAGTAGATTGGTGGAAGCAATGAAGGGAGTTGAGCAGAGGACAAAGAGGTAGGTAGTTAGTGCACAGGAATGTAGAAGACTGTTAGGTATGGACACAAAGCACGGGAGCAGATATATACAGATCTCCCTACTTGTCCTATGCTCACCAATCTACTTGTTGCGCTTGCATTGCTTCCACGTATGCGGCCCTTTTTTTTCCAGTACTCTCTTTACTTGCTCATTTTGTCGCCTATGTGAATGCCCTTCTTTAGGTTACTATAATTTGGTTGATTTATTGTAGAAGTTTACAGTTTTCACCACAAAATAGTTCAGTTTGTATCTGAAGTATTGTTCTACTACTCTTTTTTAAGTTGCATAATTCCCTTTATATTAGACAAACAAGCAAATGAACGGCTGCTTTGATTACATAATTTTTTTCTCGATCATGCAAAAGGTTTGCGTGTTTTTGTATTGAGCGAGAAAGAGTATTTAGCACATTGGAATAGGCTTGTAGATTTGAAACATGTTGATGCCCTTCCCTACAGAAACACCACTAAAGTACTACTTGCTCAAGGAGACAATCAAGACTCTTCGCACCCACATCTCAGCTTCGTGCTTGATGATGGCCAGCAGGTCCAGCACCTGGGTATTAGCCCCTCAAAAGCATCTTACGTTCCTCTCTTTCTAGAGTTTCCAGGCGACTAAGGAGAAGATAGAATCAGCTCCTTGACGTAGATCCCCAGTCCACTGTTCTCTCCATACTCCCCACCATTCCCGGATGGAGTTGCAGACCGGCAGCTGTTGTGTCTCTCTCCGAGCCGAGCGGATGATCCACCATACTTGCTTGGCTTAGGAGCAATCTATGGCGATGTGATCTATGGTCTCGGGCTTCTGGTCGCACAGATAGCAGGTTTCATGTGACTCCAGCCCGTGGTGGTGGCGCCGGTCCACTGTCCAGAGACGTTTCCTGAAGGCGAGCCATAAGAATAGCTTGATCCTTAGGGGTGCCCAGAACTCCAAAATGAGTGCACAGCCCAGCGTTGGGTGTGACCGCTGAAGTGCTTCATAAGCTGACCGGATTGAGAAACGGCCATCTGAAGCCCATCTCCAAACGAATTGGTCAGTGTTGTCATTGAGTGCTATGTTCTAGGTGGCGTTCTGAGACCACTGATTTGGATGATCCATGGTTAGCCTCTGCCTACGAATTCATAAATTGTCCCCTGTTTTCAGGTCAGGAAAGATGCAACCTCATGAGAAGGTTGCTGTTCTGAAGCCTGCCAGGCCTTTCTCCTGCTTAAGGTCCTTCCCAAAGGTTCTAATCAGGCCAAGAGCCACTCAGTTTGCATCGCTGCTGGGTGATCTTCCAACACGGATAACAGCAACCATAGTAAGTCTCACACTGGTTTTGCTTTGGAAAAGAAGCTTCATGTATTTTGGTAACAACAATTTTCTGCTCAGCCTTCGAAGTATTTGTCTTGTCATATACTCGATTAACAACAATATGGTAAACTTAACTTACAGGATGCTGGGTCAGATACCGTATCTGAGGAGGAAATATATGCAGAGCATTGTTGTGACCACGTAGCAGCATGCCAAACTGCTAGGAGGAATGGTGTGGACGGTCGTTTTGTCTCTTGATGGGTACAACTGGAGGAAATATGGGCAAAAGAAAGCGAAAGGTAGCGAGTCCCCACGGACCTACTACAAGTGCACTCACCCCAGCTGCCCTGTGAAGAGGAAGGTGGAGACAACAGTAGATGTGTACAGTGGTGCACAACCACCCTAAGCCAGGCAAGCCTTGTCCCCCCTGGGAAGCCATTGTCATCGACAAGCACAGAGGTTGTGATGTGCGACATGCATGATGTTCTTAAGAATACGATGCAGGAGTAGAAACAAAGACAGTAAGGCAGCCATCTGGTGATTGCTAGTAATGCCGTAATGGTAGGTATGTTTATATAAGTTGCTGGACGACATGAGTTGGGAACCTGGTGTGATAGAGTGGCAAATTGCAGAGTAGCTGTTGCCTATGTTACTTACTAAGTACATAATACTATATCTGAATCAATTGTACTATTTAGTAAATAGCATCTGATTGTGATGGCTGAAAAACTGCATATGCTACCTTCACTATGTACTACGTATATGTGATGGCTGCTGGAACTGTCATTTCTATTTTATTTAATTTAATTGTGGTGTTTCGTGTCTTTTGCTTTTTGTGTACCGTATTTTTCTCTCTTTGTTTCTTTCTTCCATACCAGCCAGATGTACAGTGACGAATAACCATCACGTGGGAAGAAGGAGGGAGTGTTCACCGATAAGTTAAGATTTTTGACACGATGCAACAAAAGAGTGCATATTTATACTGATTGCTAGGCTAAGGATACAGGACCCTGTTTGTCTGGTGGCTCCGGTCCAGGAATTTGGCTCCCAAGGAGTTGCGGCGTGGATTTGATTCGCTGTTCTTCCTCGTCGGATGGATGATATGGAAAGAGCGGAATTGTGAGACATTTGGTGGACCTTTGATATTGCCGTCGGAGGTTGCTGATCATATCATGGCGCGCGCGGAGGCCACAGCTTGGTCCATAGCTGGTTTTAGGAGTGTTGATTGCCTGCTTGCTAGGGCTTGATTTCTGTTTTTCTTTGGCTTCGAGCAAAATGTTTCACAGTGTACAACCTCTATGTAACATCCAGTAGATCAATGTAGGGGAGGCGACCGTGGTAATCATGTTGCCAGATCGGCCTTGTGTTGTAAAACTCTTTCTGCTTAATGAAAAACGTGCTCAGGCGTGCTCTCAAAAAAAAAAAGAAAAGAAAAGAAAAGAAAAGCTGCCTGCACTGTTGTGTTTAGATGAATTATTAACCACGTCTGCCGGCCTTGGCCCCGGAGCGGTGGAACTCGATCGACTAGCGTTCGTTTATTCGGATCAGAAGAAGGCGCATGCATGCAGATCGATCGGGCACACCTATAACCACCCTCCCTCAATTTCACATCGACATCTCCCAGCAACCCATCATATCTCTCCCCGATCGATCCGTCACCGTCACCGTATCAATCAATCCATCCGAACCCAATGGAGGAGGTGCTACCGGACGACATGCTCGCCGACGTGCTGGGCCGCCTCCCTCCCAGCAGCCTAGCGGCGTCACGCTGCGTCCGCAAGCACTGGTGCGCCATCATCGACGCCCGCCGCCTCCTCCGCGCCGACCTCCTCCCTCTCCGCCTGGACGCCTTCTACTGCATCTCCCTCGACCTCATCGAGCGGCTGACCTATTTCTTCGCACGCCCACGCGCAGCGCGTCGAATCCCCGGCGGCCCCCTCGACTTCTTGGAACATCACTCCGCCCTGGAAGTCGAGGATCACTGCAATGGTCTGCTCTTGGTGGCTGACATGGACCACATGGTCGTCAACCCTGCCACTCGCCAATGGGCCACCCTGCCCGACTTCCCAGAACCATCCCTTGACGACGTGCTTGGGGTCACCGTCACCATGGATCAGGAGAACAACCACGGCAGCCATTTCTTGTCTTCACACTCTTACCTTGTGTACGATCCCATGGCGGAGTCGCCGCAGCACTTCGAGGTATTTCTTATCCCCTTACTTAGTCGTTATAGCCTGTGCGGTCCCGAAAACACGGTCACCATCGACCTTGAGGAGCAAGAATGGCCGCCGTCGGTATTGAGAACCCACGTCTTCTCCTCGAGGACATGGAGGTGGGAGGAGAGGTCCTTGGTCCGCCAAGGGGAATCTGCCGGGACCATGGCTGATATGTTGCAATGTGATTGCTGCAACCGAAAGGCCGTCTATTTCCGAGGAGCACTCTATGTGCATTGTCAAAATGATTCTGTCATGAGGTACTACTAATAATTAAATACTAGTTGGCATCGTTGCATGTATTATTAATTAATTTTATTGTTATTATTGTACAATTCTATATATAATTGATTTGCTCACATATGCATCTGCATACCTTTTGTAATTGCAGGATATCCTTGTCCAATGACAAGTACCAAATGATGACATCTCCAACAACACTGAGCACACTTGATGCTGACTGTGCTACATTTTACTTGGGAAAATCAAAGAAAGGTGTCTACTTTGCGTTACTTTATTTGATCGACTTTGATAGCTGCCCCCAGTTTCAAGTCTGGTTGCTTAAGGAGGAGGAGGAGGAAAAGAAAATGATCACATTCACATGGAATGGGTGTTGAAGACCAACATCAGCCTTCAACCCCTGCAGGCAAAACCTCCTCTTCTTCACAACAACTTATTTACTCAAGATGAATGGAGGGTCATCCGTGACTATAACAATCTAATGGAGGAATTAGAAGCACCACCTGCTGTTGTTGCTGCACATGACGATGACGAATTATTTGCTGATGATGATGAATGGGACTTTGACAAAGCTGATGAGATTGTCATCCTTGATGCCAACAAAGATAATAAGGCCGAAGCAGACATGAACTACCATGTTGATTTCCTCGATTTCATCCTTACAAAGAGATTGTCATCTTTTCCTTGTTATCATCAAGGACAATATCTTATGATTTGAATACCTCAAAGGTTCAACAGTTGGGTGACGATGTACATGTACCTGTGGGTATAAGAACCTGTTTCCCATATACACACCATGTTGGCTGACCATGGGGGAATTATTTGAAAAACAGTTAATCTAAGTGGCTTGATTGTCTCAAATACTTATATTTAGACGTTTGTTTATTTTGGAGCTAGCATAACGCATATGATGTTGGTCGAATCCCCAGCCACTTGCTTATAAGTATGTAATAATCATCATCAGAGTGCACATCTTCAACTTTATTTGTCAAAATTATCTTCGGTCATGCATATTTTACTTTCATTTTTGTGAAGTTTTTTTTGAGGGATCTTTTTTTTTTTGAGATAAATAAATATCTTTGAATCACTACTTGCATCTGGCACAAAGTTTACTTTCATGCCCCACCTCCAGCTCTCGATGGGTGGTAGGGCCGGCTCATGGTGGCCCAAAAAGGGGGCCATCTGCAGCCCCCCCTCAAACCCTCCTCAACCCAAAGTGTTGTTGGGTGGGGCGGCAGGCCCAGTCGATTCGACCTACACCTTACCGTGTGTTTGGTTGAGGGTCGGGTGGGTTGGGTTGGATCCAACTCGTTTTTGGGTTGGGTTGAACCCATCTCGTTTTTGGTTTGGTTATAGATTTTGAGGACGGAGTCAACCCATCCCATGTTTGGTTGGAGGAATTGAGAACGTGGGTCGGAGGCCAAGATAACAGCGTTAGTGGGCTGCACTTTTCATCGAAAACCCTGACTTTATACAAATCAATTAAGGTGGGATATGTAAAAGGTTGTGTCTAGCACTTTTACATCGAACCTTGCAAGAGAAACAAAATCGGATTTGAGTCCTTCTTCTTCCTTGCCCGACGAGACTTCCTCCGCCAGATGCAGACGACCGACGGGCTCCTCCGCTTGTGCCCGCCGGCGCACCCCACCCTCACCTCAGCCTCACCGGCGCCGGGTGGGTTCTTCCTTGCCCGACGGGGCTCCTCCTTCGTGCCGCCGGCGCCCGCCCCTCGCCATCACATCCGCCTCCACCGGACGGGTGGGGACGGGCGGCGTCACGCTTTGCTGCCCCCCCGTGGGCGAAGCCGAAGGCCGCCAGCGGGCTGGAGAGCGCCAAGACGCCGACGGGCCGCGACGGACGGGCAGCGCGGCCGGACCTCGCAGCGCGAGAGCGCAAGAAGGGACACGACTCCGACGGAAACGAAGTTCGCTCCGGCCCGCCCGAACGGGCGCCCCGACGACGGAGAAAAAGAGGTCGGCTCCGTCCGCCACTTTCCGAGGGACGGGTTCGACCCGCATCTTCGAGGAATATACCAGCACGGACGGCTCCCAACCCCTCACTCTCCATCCAAACAATCGAAATCGGGTCCAACCCATCCGGTTGGCCCCGATCCTCCAACCAAACACACGGTTAGTGGTGGTCATTCCAATCAACCGCAAGGTGGTAGGGGATGAGTGCTTGCCTATCCATCGCTTGGGGTCGTGGACTGCTACATCCGCAGCCGCACGACTCTACGGGCTTTTGGTACTTGTATGCCACGCCACGCTAATAGTGGCCGTGGATGTAACTAGGGCAGCCAGCGTGGTAGCCAAATTTGGCTTGTTGCTCGTAAGTGGTCGGGTCGTGGCGGCCGCCATTGTACGTGGTCATCAACTGCTCCATGACACTCGTGCGACATGGGACCGTTACCCACTGCCAAATTCCACGCCTAGATCTACCCTTTCCCGTTCGTGTTGTCGCCCTGGCTTTGTTCGGTGGCTGTATCGTCCTATGCTGCGGCTAACTGATGTATGGTTGGACCACCTTAGTGGCTGCCAGATTTGGCGGCTTTGGGGGCTCTTCGCCTCCGGCCGGTGTACGACCGGGCGGCCATCGGGCATGGCCATGGTCGGGCCACCACTGACAAAGGGCCACCGCCCAGAAAAAGAGACACCCCCAACTACCGTGGGTCGAAATAAGTTCATAGGTGAAAATCTTCCCCAGCTTGTCACTTCGGGCTAGCGGCGCGACGATGGCGCAACTTGTGTCACCCTCCTTTGTGAAGGCGTCGTCGAAGGATCAATTCATCGCATGAGCCTTTGGGTCCGGTTCGATCTGAGTTTGAAAGGTCCCTTTGGTTTTTGGTAATTGAGTGACAACATTATGTGAACTAATATGTGTGATTGAGATAATACACGTGAGATTAGTTCACGTGATTGGTGCAATGAAGGAGCTTTATTGCATATGAAACATGACATGGAGTCATGTGACCAAGGTGGTGAAGATCAAGAAAAGGCTTGGCTTGATGGACCGTTGCAAGTGTGAAGGGCAAGTCAAGGCAAAGAAGCGGCGGACCGCGAGGCGTGAAGCTTGGGCAAGACTTGGCGCCGACGGACCGACGCAACGGTGAAGAGCAAGAGAGGTCAAGATCGATGGACCAATAGTGTCACGCGATGATATGAAGTGGATCATATCATTTGGTGATCGTGTTGGTGCATGTGTTGCATCGGCACTTGGAGATGGAGCGAATGGAAATGCGCAAG
Source organism: Hyparrhenia diplandra (assembly GCA_015847255.1). Lineage (NCBI taxonomy): Eukaryota > Viridiplantae > Streptophyta > Magnoliopsida > Poales > Poaceae > Hyparrhenia > Hyparrhenia diplandra. The sequence continues at coordinate 75,575 of JADLZK010004625.1, read as the reverse complement.
GCAAAGGTATAACCTATAGGGCATTTCATTTCGCGGTCATTGGAGCTTAGAGAAGTTTATGACCGGTTTAGGATAGATGGCCGCATTATTAAGAGGGACAAACTTGTTTGCATATCGGTCATCTAGTGCCACTTGAGCGATCTAACTTTGCGATGTGTTAGGATCGAAAGTGGCGTGACAAGAGCTAACCCGCCTTTTGAAATGATTGTAAAATGCTAACACACTTGCACATGGTGATGTACACTTGGTGGTGTTGGCACATTTACAAAGGCGGCGGTGATTGCAGGCTGAAGTTGGGTTTGTGAACGGCCATCCTCCCGCCGAGCTTATGAAGGGATTCGGGCGCTTTCGAAAAATGAGATGCATATTTTCTATTGCGCCGATGCAAGTTGATGGTGAAAACATGCTATTCCTCGTGCTCAAGTTGGTATACTTGATGGGTAGCATGTCAAGAGAAGGCGCCGGTGTTTCGTGGAGTTTTTTGTCGAAAACGCCGACCGGACGCCGACCGAAGCAGGAGGCTTGACCGAACGCGCCACCGGAGCGCCCGTCCGGGCGGCCTCGCGTAGAGCTCGCAGCCGGGCGTTTTCACCGACGCGATCGACGCAGGGACCGAAGCTTCCGTGCCGACCGAAGCATGCACCGGACGCCGGGTTGCCGCTAGCTGTGGGCCCGATGGCCTTGTCCGCTTCGACCGGACGCCGGAAGGGAGCGATCGGACGCTGGACCGACTCGCCGGTGAGTCCGGGTCGGTGGCCGTCTGGCCAAGGCGCGTAAAACCGCAGCTTTGAAGCACCAACGGCTAGTTTTGACTTGGGGGCTATAAATAGAGGGTGTGGCCGGCCTTGGCTGGGTGCTTAGCACCTTGGGGACTTTGTGTCCATGCTTGAGAGTGCTCAAGAGCCCTCCCACTCACATATGCTTGATATCGCTTATCCGATTGAGTGAGAGAGATCGATTCCTAGTGCGCTGCTTTGAGAGATTGCATCGCGGTGGCACTAGGTGTTCGTGTTGCAAGTCGGTGTGCTTGTTTCTTGGAGGTTGCCACCTCCTAGACGGCTTGGTGGCAAGAGACTTCGTGAAGCACGCAACGGAGATTGTGCGGTGCTCAAAGGAGGATTTGTGAGAGGTTCGAGCTCACCTCAAGGGGATCGTGAAGAGCATCACTACTAGAGCGTGTCTTTTTGTTACCTCACTTGTGAGTGTGGTGTCTTGGCGGTGCCTTGTGATAGGCTCACTTGAGAGTGGTGTCTTGCGGTAAGCCTAAAGGCATTTGGCTTGAAACCTAAGAACCATCTAAGTGAAACACCAAAGGAACCACCCAAGGTGTTGGTCGACACAACGAGGAGTAGGGGAAGTTGGCAAGCTTCCCGATACCTCGGTAAAAAATCACCGGTGTCAACTTGTCTACTCTTCTCGGTGGTTTGCATTCTCCAAATCACAAGCTTTGTATTTACATTCATATATATCTTGTGCTTGTGCTTGTGGAGTAGCTCTTGCAATTACTAGCTTGTGTAGCTTGTTAGTTGCTTTGCTTAGTTTGTGTAGCTAAGTAAATTGAGCCTTTGGGTTAGGCGTGTGTTGCCTTGTCCATCGTGCATCTAGTGAGCTTAGGTTGGCTTTGTGCTTTTGCTCATTAGAATTGTGTAGGAGCTCACCATTGTTTGAAGTACTAGTGCATAGGTTTGTGTGACCTTGCAATAGAAACGGTTAGGAGCTCAAGCTAGGCTTATCACCTCATTTGCTTTGTGTAGGATTTTTCGTGAGGTGATTTAGAGTCATAGCTAGAGGGGTGAAGTCTTGGCTAAAACGAATAGTTTCAATTCCGCATTATATTTGTTTAGCCGGCGCAATTAGTTTCAAAAAGGACTATTCACCCCCCCTCTAGTCCCCATCTCGACCCTACAGAGTTGAAAGTCCTTCTTGTGCCCCCTTCAACGTTGTTGGCGTCTGTGGACGCCATTCCCTGGAGGCTTCCTCGTTGGCCTTCGTTGACTCGATATTTTTCACCCCACCCCCTAGCCCCTAATGATTTTCTACCATTGCCAACAAGGAAGGAGGGTTGGAGGTCTTCTGGACGGAGGCCTCCTTCATGGGCCTTTTTTTTGCTTATATTTGAGTAGCTCAAAATGTAGGGTAGAGAAACCTTTTCACAGACCATTAAAAATACATGCTTTTTTTCCCCTTGTTTTTCAGTCAAATCGTCTAGCCTCTTTGGACCAGCTCCCTAATTTTTTTAGGAGAATTAGGAATTAGGTCCTAGAAAAAAAGTTGCTTTAGGAATCAGGCCTCTTTATTTTGAATTTGGGAATCCGCCTCAAAACAAATTTTGTTTAGCAATCAAGCCTTCACTTAGTTTTGAGGCCTAACAATGTTAACTATGGGTAAAAAGATCGTTTCATCCCTGATTAAAAAATAAAAACAAAGTTTTATTCATTTATTGTATATTTTGAGTATATAATCACATTCAACCACACATATATTCTCGCATAACCACACATATATAATCACATTCAACCACACATATTGTATAGTTCACAAATCCACTATAGTTTTATTAAAAAATATGAAACTAGCCATGTTTTATTGACTAGTTTCATATTTTTAATAAAAAAAAAACTAGACATCTCAAGGAGCATAACAAAATTTGCTTCACCAAAATTGGAGTTATCAATGAATTTCCAAAGATGAGGGGCAAAGTGGTCTTTTCCTCGTGCTACATTGTCCAAACTAATTGATTTGCCTCATAAACCTGACAGAAGGTCTGATGCCCAAGTTCAAAAAGAGCCTGATTCCTAAACACAACTTTTTTTGGAGGCTAAATTCCTAATTCTCCCATTTTTTTCTAGATCCGCCACCGCATATGGTGTATTTTTTTGCTATTGAATTTTGGGCTTTCGCCCTAGTATCTCCTAGTTCCTAGAGGTTTGTCGTCTGTAGTACCATACAAGGCCAGACACACTCGCGTGCCATTAGTGTGATTCATGGGAGTGGGCAAACTAACTCTATTAGCTAGCTTGCACTCATGCTCAGGGGCAATAGCGTCCTAACGTTTGGACGGACGTGCGCATCTAGACTCTCACACCAGCCTTGCCTTCCTTGCCACTGGGCCCCTGACCTACCTGCCCCTGCACGCCTGGCCCCCCCGCCTACCGCCTACCCCGCCTGCCCGCCGACCCCGGCCTAGCCATGAGGGAGCGGAGAGTCGAGCGTAGCTCTACCTTGGGAGAGCATGTAGTAGAAGGGTGGAAGAAAGAAGAAGCAATATCCGATCTACTTTAAAACAAAGAAAGGACCCAACAAATGAGACACACACATGAAGGTAGTTGAAACACTTGAACCATCATTTTGAAACACCAGAAAACACACCTGATTTCCTTTTTGAAACATTTGAAAAACAAATGTTGAAACATAGGACTAAAAGTAGTTGAAAACAATTGAAACATCCCTTTGTGAAACATCGATGAAACATATCTCAAAACTTGTGAAACACTCGATCTACTTTTGGAACATACATGTGGTTTGGTTGAAACATACCTCTGAAATAATAGAAACAATTAAAACAAACAAATAAAACATTGAGGGAAAAGAAAAGAAGCATGGCGTGAGAGCCGCCATGGCCACCGGTTGACGGAGCTCGGTCGTCCGAAGGGGATGCTGGGGGCAAGGAGGTTCACGCCCGCCCGCCCATGGGCTCCCCCGCAAGAGAAGACGCCACACCCGGGCCTCTCGCAGGGGAGTACCCGATCCGCCACATCCGCCGTCACAACCGCCAGATCCGGACGGTTCCACGGCCTCCCTCGCCGGATTTTGGTGGATTCATGCTCATCTCCGCCACCGCATCCACTATGGTGGGGGTGGTGGAGGCATGGCACGTGGGCACACGAGGAGCTCACGGAAAAAAGGAGGGTAGAGGGACCGCGAGGGTGCACGGAGGAGGCCGGAGGAGGGGGAGTCGCGGGGCAGAAACCGGAGTAGTGCGTAGCATAAGCTTGTGCGAAAGGAGAGGGAGGGAGGAGCCCTGAGTGGGAGAGGAAGCTGGCGCGGTTGAGCGTGAGTGAGCAGGGGCAGGCCGTGAAGTTGGCTAGGCCGGCTCCGAGAGCGTCGGACCGTCCGACATAAGTAGTAGACAATTACCGATTCACGCTTGTTCATGGATAGGATCATAGGAGACGCAACGCGTGTATGTTTGTGTATACATAGTAGCAGGTGGTGTATAAGTATAGCACGTACGTCAATATATTATTTTAGCTTGTTGGCGTGAAATTAAATATTTGCATGCATCATCATTTCATCGAGCTGATCAGGAAACGATGATATACCACACAAGCATGCATACCAAAATCCCATTGGATCCCTCGTCGGTCGTCATCAGTTTCCAGCTGCATCGCACCCATCGGCCATCATCGGTTCATATCATCACCACCACCGTTACCGTACCGACTCCGTCTCCAACTCCAACCTAGCTATCTTGTTCATCGGATATAAATATGATCGATTTCGATTATTCCACAACCACCATCCGAATCTCGTACGTAGCTGGATCTGATCCGTGCCGCCGATTCATATCCTATAGTAAAGCTAATGGAGCAGCTACCTGACGACATGCTCGCCGCCGTCCTGGGCCGCCTCCCCGCCCAGCAGCCTGGCGGCGTCGCGCTGCGTCCGCAAGCACTGGTGCTCCATCATCGACGCCCGCCGCCTGCTGCGCGCCGACCTCCTTCCTCTCCGCCTCGAAGGCTTCTACTGCACCAGCCTCGACTGCATCGCGCAGATGACCTATCTCTTCGCACGCCCTGCTCCACCAGCGCGTCGAATCCCCGGCGGCCCCCTCGACTTCCTGGAACACTACTATTCTCTGGAAGTGAATGATCACTGCAATGGTCTGCTCTTGCTGTGTGGCTCTTACATGGTCGTCAACCCTGCCACGCGGCAGTGGGCCAAGTTGCCTGAATCCCCGGAACCATCCATTGGAGACATGCTTGGTGGGCTCAGGGTCTACAGGACCATGACGGAGGACGATGACCAACACATCTTGTTGGCTCCAAACTTTTACCTTGTGTACGATCCCATGGTGGAGTCGCCGCAACACTTCGAGGTATTTATTGTCCCCTCGCTTAACCGTTGTCTGATCCGCGACCGGGAAAACATCACCATCGACCTCGACGAGCAACAATGGCCGCCATCCACATTGAGAATCCACGTCTTCTTCGAGAAGGTGGAGGTGGGAGGAGAGGTCCTGATCCGCCAAGGGGAGCCCGCCGGGACCATGGCCGATGTTCTGCAATACGATGATGGCAGCCGGGAGTACAAAGCCGTCTATTTCCGGGGAGCACTCTATGCGCATTGTCAAAACGATTCTGTCATGAGGTACTGACATTGTTTCATCTCGATCCTTATTTACAATTAGCTAGCTGCTATATGTATTCATTCATGCCTTTTCTAATTAATTAATTAATTAATTGCAGGATAGCCTTGTTCAATGACAAGTACCAAATGGTAACTTCTCCAGCAACACTAGGCAAACTTGACGATGCTACCTTTTATTTGGGAAAATCAGAGAAAGGGGTATACTCGGCGTTTCTTGACTCGGGTAGCTGCCCCCAGTTTCGAGTCTGGTTGCTTAAAGAGGAGCAAGAGATCAATGCTGATGGGAATCACATTATTCACATGGAATGGGTGTTGAAGACTCACATCAGCCTTCCACAACTGCTTGTAGATAAACTTGCTCTTCTTCATCGCCATGATGATGAATGGAGGAACATCTATAACTATAATGACGAGGAGGAACAAGTACAATCTACTTCTGCTGCTGCTTATGGGGACGACCAGTTTACCGTAGATGATGAATGGGACTTTGACAATGCTGACATTGCCCTTGGTGATGCCGAAGATAATAAGGCCGCCGCCGGAGCAGACTGGTTCTACCCTATTCGTGATTTCCTCGGATTTCATCCTTACAAAGAGATTGTTTTCTTTTGCTCAAGATGGGGGACAATATCTTATAATTTGAATACTTCAAAGGTTCAACGATTGGGCGTCCGCGTATCTATACCAGTGGGTATGAGTAGCTGTTTCCCATACACACCATGTTGGCTGACGTTGGGGGAATTATTTGAAAACAGTTAATACTAGAAAAGATCGCGGCGTTGCCGCTTATGGCCAGTAGAGGTGCCTGTTGTATTAGAGATGGTCCTTGTTTTTTATTGCTTGCGAAATTGTACCAAGTGAATTAATACTTGTAGTTCTGATGTCCAAATAAGACTCTCATTTGAATGAACTGAGAAAATTGATCAATTGCAGCTGCTGTTTTCGACAACAAAGATTTAGCATGTCTTTCGGTACCCATCTTTGAAGAGTTGAATCGTGGGGGTCTTAATCATTGAGGAAAACCTGCAGGGGAGCATTGGATCATTAGAGATGTTGGAAATGTTCCACTTGTCAAGTGCAAGTAATTACTACTTAGCTGCTTACAAGTGCTACTAGAGAACAATCTACAGTCAGTCATATAATGCAGAAATGAAGGTCCTTCATGGTACACTTAACTCTAGAGCATATTACTTTAGTAGAAATTATTTTTAGATGACCAATTTAACAAACCTGAGTATGGCTTTATATGGGCCAGGCCCTTGTCTGCCATTTTCTATGTCCAAGGCTGTCCATTATCACACTGCTTGCAGCTAGCCAAATAGGGCCGTAATGAGTTCAGTGGATCGCCTGCAAAATGCAGTTAAAATAATTTTAGTTTCTTGTTCCAGTAGCAAACCTGATTGTAAACGGCTGCCAATTGTTGTTGTAGCTGAACCTATAGTGTCACTTGTACGAAATCACTTAATTCTAAAAAGGACGTATCCAGTTAAATAATTTTGTTGTAGATAACTGCAAGTTATCACACAACGGAGGAACAAAAGTTGCACTTAATAATGCTCTAATATTTGAAAAATGCCATTCTATAAAACTTGTAATCAGAGCAGGTGACAAAGACAAGGCAATGCCATTCCAGTTTGATGATATCTTGATTATCTTGTTCCAATGAATCTGAACTTTCATAGGAGGGCACACTGCAGCTATCAGGAACATTTTACTCATTGATGTGAGACATAGGTTTATATTATTTCAGTTTATAATAGGTATAAGATAAGAATGCATTAATCCAGGCATAGATAGTAAGGGGTAGAAAAGGCTCAGCAATGGATAATATAGCTAGGCATTGACTCTATTATCAGTCTATATGTAAGAGAATTATAAATTATTCAGGCTGACATGCATGAATACTAACTAACACATTGAAAATTACAGTCAGCAAGATGTCATGGCTGTATTCTTTGGACAGCACCAACGTATGAAGGCCAAAAAGAAGTGACAGGATCTTGTAGTCAGTCAGTACGAACTAAACAGGGGACTAACAAGTGAAACTAACCATCAATTAACAAGTGAACAGATCAAGTCTGCCATCTAGTTATAGATTATAAATTTATAATACTGAGGGACCAAGCCACCTTCATCTTAGCTAGCAGAAATTCCCTGCAGCAGAACAGCAATTACAACGAGGTACAAACAATGCAACAAAAAGAAAAAAGTGATTCGCATAGACAATACACCGTAAAAATGCCAAATGACTTTAAGATAAAGCATACTTACAAATTCACTATGTACTAAAAAAAAACATCAACTGTCATCTGTAAGCTTACTAAAAAAATAGCTAGAGGCAAAAATGGATCATACTTCAGTATCAATCTGTAACTGTCGCTTTTAGGCTGATAGTCAAATGTCAACATCTTTGGCTAGCAGAATATTACGTATCCTTTATTGGCATATAATTTGAGTACCAGAAGCATGAGCAACCTGTCTTGATTTTCTCTCTGAACGTGAACTCAAAGGTACAAGATGCCGAATTACAGAGTTAGAAGTTGAAAATTTAAATGTTTAATTGTCAGATCAGGCAAACCATCTCTGATGAAAATCTGCATGTGACTAATTCGGCAGTGGCTTAATTCTTCTTGCTAGATCCAAGAGGTCTCTAGGAACTTCACGTTTCTGAATTATTGACACTTTTCTACTGCGTCCGTCTTTTTGCATCTGCTACCGAGGCTTTTTGATCGAGCAGCTGGGCTGCGAGTGGCAATAGAAAAAATAGAGGGAGGCGGAATAGCGTACCGGATGGCTGCCGGGAAGGAGGACTTGGCGCTGCTGTAGAGCCTGGTTGTGGAGACGATGCGCAGGCAGCACCCGGCCCAACCGGCGTCAAGGCCATCCATGGAGCGGAGCTGCAGCCGCGTTAGAGGGAGAGAGGCCGCCGGGCTGTCGCGGAGAAGATGCGCAGGCGGCACCCGACCCAACCGGTGGCAAGGCCATCCATGGAGCGGAGCTGCAGATGCGTTAGAGGGAGAGGGGCCGCCGGGGCTGTCGCTGCCGAACCCCCACACGTGCTGTGGTGGCCGGAGGCGCCGGGGCTGTCGCTGCCGAACCCCACACGCGCTGTGGTGGCAGGAGGCACCGTGGCCGCGACTTCTCCCGCTCTGAGATAGCCGAGGCCGCCACGTGCCCGGGCTGCTGCGCTAGGGCTTGCCCGCACCGGTGGCCTCTTCTCCCGTGCGTCGCCGGGGCAATAGGTGTGGCTGCCTTCGAGCAAGGAAGAGAGGGAGGCGCCGCGTCGACGCCACGCGCGGGAGGCCATCCATGCTGGGGCTGCCGCGCCGGCGGCTGTCGCTGCTGGGGCCCCATGCCGGGCCAGCGCGCCGGGAGTCTTCCTCGCCGTGCTGAGGACGCAACGCCGGGCCGCCGCGTGCTCGCAACGCGCCACCGCGACACCTCCCGTGTGGGCTCCGCCCCAGCTGAGGCCGTCATGCGGGGCCGCCCGCCGCCGCGGTGCGCCGTCCACCAGCATCGCCGGAGCGCTGCGAGGCAGCGAGCGAGGGCTCGAGGAGGGGAGGAGGACGAGGGTACGCGCCGCCGGCCTGCCGCCGTCGCCTTGCGCGAGGCAAGGGCGAGGAGAGAGGAGGCTTGTACTACGGGTCGTATTTCACTAAAGTAAAAGGGCTTTTTTGCAAAAAGGCCGGGACTGTCCTGATATGGGCCGTCCATCCGGACGATCGGACGGCCGAGAGCAGCCAGCGACGTGGCCACGCTGGTTGGCCCGTTTTTGGTGCGCAAATCGTTTGGAGGAGATACGTACCTGACTGGCTGGTTTATTTGGAGCTACTAGCAAAGTTGCTTATATGTCATGATCAGAGTGCCCATACAGCTTCAACTTTATTTGTCAAAGTTATACATCTTTCGTCATGCATATTTTAGTTACTACTTAATTGCATTGAGTGTGTTCGCTTGTCTTAGCTTGGCTTATTTCAGCTTATTCTCTCTCACATAATACTATTCAATCACTCAAAATCAGCCATCAGCCAAAATCAGCCGAACAGGCTAATTGTTTCCATTCAATCGAAAATATAAGCCCCCTGTATTGGTGCTATTAGGATCAGCAATGAATGATCAATTAACGACCAGGACAAGTGAGTGTGTTTTGCCCAGGCCTTGCATTGTAGGCATCCTTCCGACAAGCGAGAGCAGCCTAATACTAGTAGTAACAATGACAAGGATAACTCGCTGTTGGACTGGCAGCTTATGAGATGGAGCACACACGAGCCTTGCCTTGGGATGGATGGATGAATGCACTGAAACGGTGTGCCAATCAAGTCCACACATACTTGAACAAACTGTAACACTTGATTTGTTTTGTTCGTTACAGGATAGATAATCATACAAAACCAGCTAGTGTACCATTTCTCTAATATAGCAGCAAGCCAAGCATCGTACGACCGCAAATGAAATAAGTCAGTGGTATACAAATTACAGAACACTACAGTGTCAGTCAAGCAAACAGCTCCAAAGCCTTGTCGTTGCTTGCTTGTTACTCGGCGCTATCCCCTGAATGCCTGCAATGGCACATCAAACATTCATCACACGGTGATCGAGGGCGATTGATTAAACAATCCATCCCACCTACCTCCAAGATGTCGGCAGATTCCGGGATTTCCGGTCTAACTGGACACTTTCTAGAGCAGCGGATGCCCGCAGCACCTCTTCAGATATATCATCGGCATCGTATCTCCAGTTGTACTCATCTTTCCTTGTGTTGGAAGCTGAAGACCCCCCTCTGCGATCTGAAAGCAAACATACCAAGTGCAGTTGTTTCAGAATTTGCTAAATATCTTCATAAACTGAAACGATCGCACAGCAGTACGTGCACAAACCTGATGCCTGTGACGAAGATATTGGCCTAGCAATTTCAAAGTAATACACGTTACACTCACATCTAAACATCTAATGCCAAAAACAAATAGCTAATTACAATGGCACAGCAGTATGACATCATGCTTACCTACCCATAGGAGGCAGGCTCCCTACTGACGCTGATGGTGGCCTCCTCATGCTTCGATGTTCAGCATTTAGTGATGGATCAGACTCTGTATTCATCACCCTCCTGCCACCCATCCTTGTTTGAGACAAATTCTGACCAAAACAACACATTTAGATGACCAAAGCATGCTGTAGAAAACCAACACTTTTAAGCTAGAGCATGCTAACTATATTTGGAGGTTAACAATTTAAAACTTCATATTAATAAAGTATAATATGCAAATCAACTTTACACAGTCAAGGACAGTGAAAGCCAAGCCGAAAAAAAAAAATCAAAATCCTATTTTGTGTGCGCAATCAACTAGAGGTCATATAGGCCGAAACCAGCACAAATGCAGCTCATACCCAAAAAAACCCAAACTTTTAAGCTAGAGCATGCTAACTATATTTGGAGGTTAACAATTAAAAACTTCTTATTAATAAAGTATAGTATGCAAATCAACTTACATGCTCAAGGACAGTGAAAGCCAAGCTGGAAAAAAAAAATTTTTTTTGTGTGCGCAGTCAACTAGAGGTCATATAGGCAGAAAGCAGCATAAATGCAGCTCATACCCCAAGCACCGCAGGCTAACAAAAGGAGACCTTGAGTACAGGCCTTGCATCAATAAGTTGCACATGTAAGTTGAGATTGAAAAATCACATGTAAGCATTGTAAATACAAATCCCACGCATGCACGGCAAGACAACTGACCAAACTCAGAAAAGAGTATATCAATTTTTATCCATTCTTGTTATTCTAAGAATTATTGTCTACATTCTCCAATTGTTTCAGCTTTCTAGAAAATCTACAAGTAGTGAAGATGTGTTTGATCTTGATAAACCTATTTCCTTAAGCTTTCAGAATAACAACACATACGGTTTGTTCTAAGGCAGCACCTTGATGAGTATTTTAGTTGTGCCAAACAATCTAAATTTTTAGACAGTTTGATTAAGCAAGATGCCGATAATATGAAGGATTATTGCTCATAACTCAATATACTACCTTTTCTATTTTGCATACGGGGATCCATACTGTAACAAATAGCCGGCAATGGGCATTTAGTTGCAGAGTTCTCATAAGACCAATACCTGGCTAAAATGAGTGTGGGTACAAATAGTGGTGTAGTGCCTAAAACAGCTATACCGGCAGCTAATAGCCAGAGATTTGTGACCTCGATCCATACAGGACTACATAGTTTTATGGGGGAAAAAACTGGGTTTCCTTTACTGGGGAAGATAGAGGAACAAAAGGATAATTCTTGCATCTGCTAATGGTAATGCGAGAGATAAACCTCATATTTCAGATAACCTTCGAGAACATCTAACAGCATTGGACCACTTTCAGCACTCCTGCTCCCCTCAGCTCCACTTTTGTTAGAAAAGTCTTTCAGTTCATTCTTCCAGAAGTCCTTGGGCTAATTTACAAACAAAACAGGGAAACATTAATGGATGTTGATTCTTGAAATGCAAAAACGAAATATCAGGAACAGTCACCACTTACCAGGTTACACTCTGGCAAGTAAACTTTCATTGTGTGACTTAGTTGAGCCCACTCCAAGTATTCACATACAAGTGCAGTTAGTAACCTACCTGCAAGCAACAGAAATCCTAGAATGTAAAACCATTACATGTTATGTTCAGCTTGCAAAACACATGGATGGTAGAGTACTGAAAATCATTTCAAGGTCAGCACAACAACCTTAAACATTTGAGATATCCTTGATGGGACTTAAAAACGACAAAACACATTATGGAAATGCTTATTTGAATTATCACCAGTCCAGAAGGATTCAAATCCAAAGACTCATACTAGTCATCAATCAGAACTCAGGAGAAAAAAAAAATTGTATCTTTCAGGTTTAGTCCTAAACTGCTTGCTAACAATGTCAGAACTTTCAGCAGGTTAAAGATTATCATGCAGCAGAACATCAAGCTTTGTCCTTTCTGGAACATTTCAGAACAGTAGTGTAAATTTCTATAGGACAAGGACAGTATATGAGAGAAAAGAAGGTGTATATGCATAACAGTATTAGAGACAAGCATCTCATGATTTTTTTTTGTTTTGATAGTGCATCAGAGACAAGCTTTGGCTTCTGCAGACATATTTGAAACAACTGATTAGCCAGCACATTCAAAGGGCAAACCTGAAGGTGAAGCATGCAATTGCTTAGCTCGGTCATTACAGCTACCAAGCAAAGCAGGATTCCCACCATCATCATTCTCTACCACCCGATCCTCCTCTTCAATGGCTTCAAACACGCTTGCTCTTAGCTCAGCCTAGTCATGGAGCCGGAAACATCATCATCAGGAAAGGTGGAAGAAGTATGTGCATTCAGTGGAGCATAGCATGGTTCAATAGATAAAAAGATAGAAACCCACGATAACTGTATTTATCTATGTTACACACAAATAGATTCTTTTGTTCCCTCAGAAAAACTCTAGAGAAAATGTTGTCACCCACAATAAGATAACCTCACATCATACCATTTTAGAGTTGAAACTCAAAAGCAGCACTAAGACTTGTAGGTCCAATAGTCACAACACAACACAAAAAAGAAGATTTCCAGTAAAGAATGAACACACCAATTGACAATGACAACTAGACCAACAAAATAATACAAGGTGAGTCTTTTCTTCAGCAATGTCAGAGCAGCCTCATATGCTCCAAACTTGTTTTTACCAAAGTGAGCACACGAATTGGTAATGGCAACTAGACTACATAAATGGACCTGGTGGGGAAAAAAAAACTTTCTTGAGCAACGCGTGAGCATTCTTTCGTATTCCTAAACAAGAAACCTGCCCAACAGCACCAGGGCGCTCAGAATGTGCACAATAGAATTTGGGGAAAAACAACATAGGCGCGGATTTTGGGGAGCAAAATTGCGCAAGCGGAGGTGTAGATCCCCAAACCGGAGTGGGAGGAAAAGCTAGATCCGTGAGGCGCGGTGGACGCACCGGACCAATGGAGGGATTGGGGAAATGAACAAGTGGGAAGTACGAACCCTAATCTTGGCGAGGACACCCTTCTTCTCGAGGGTGCGGGTGACGAGCGTCTTGAGCTCCATCATCTCCCGAGCGTAATCGTCCATCCCCGCCTGAAATGAAGTCTGGGGACGGCGAGTGGGAGCACGGAGGTCGGAGGAGCAGTCAGTTCTTGCTCGGGAGGGAGATCGGAGATGAACACGACGGCGCCAGAGGTTGGGGAACGGGGTAGGCTAAAGGTCGACTGACAGGTGGACCCAGTAATTTAGCTTTTTATTTCGTTATTACTTACCCTTATATTATTATATTAGTTAGTTACAGAAACAAAATGAATTCTCGTTAAAAAATCCATTTTTTTAAAAAAGAAGCTAAGAGGCTGTTTGTCCAATTTTACAGCTTCACATTTTTATTAATTAAAACTAAAACAGTTTAATTGTGAACAGCGTTTGTTGTTTGCATTTTATTTTATTATATATATAGCTTACTACCAGAAGTCCAGAACATTTAGTGTTCAATGGTATGCATATAACTTATGGATGATTTCAACAACATAAATCAAATCTAACGAGTTATGTGTTATCTACACAACAAGAATAAATTTTTTACGACAAATATAAAGACACCTTAGATATTTGATACAAACAACGCCTTTTGAATTCGCATTAACTATCTGTCTAAAAAAATAACACACACAGCATTTTCCCGAAAAAGAATACTTTACGCGCAGCCATGTGTGACCGCCTCTACCATTACCAAGTGATCGTTCACTCACTTAGTAATCGTTTACAACTTGAGTCACTATGACACTTTGACATAACCAGCTATAGGATTCATCTCCTAGCCTACCCATATTTCATAACATGATTACTTGCTTTGGCCGCCTTCCATGTCTACACCTGTAGTATTCTCTGGTAGAACTAAACTCATGGAAAGAAAATCAACTCGATCTTGTAAATAAAAAATTAGTATATTTCCAAGGATCACTTTTATTTTTCTATTTACAGATACCACAATATCTAGATAAAGAACATGTCAGCAAGATCTAACAGTAGCCTAAAACAGAATGACATTGCATACTCATATTTGAGTTTGCCTTTGTGCACTAGGTCCAAGAGGTAGTCTACATTGTTTTGTAGTCTTCTGTTTTATTTGAGTTTGCCTACTTTTGAGCTAGAACCCTCACACGAAAATATTCTTTCAAAACATATATTGCATTATGTTAAGGGTTTTTTAGATATGAACAGTATCATATAACACAACAGGAACTCACTATCTCTTGAATGCAACATGAAACCATCCATGAAATAGTTTGATGTTTTTTCTCCCTCGCAAGGGCATATGCATGTTTACTAGAGAGAGAAAGAGGAAGAGAGATATTTAAGACCAATATGCATATTGCAACTTTACAAATAATATACAAAGACAATATTATTTTCATTGCACCCGCATGCATAAAGACGCATTGAGATTATTAATTAACCCTTAACATACATTATTGTTCTCACCCACGTCACATGGATGAGTTTATTAGTTAACCCTTAACATACATTACTATTCTCACGTCACATGGATGCATAGACAACACATGCATCTTCATCATCTAATATTTATTTTTCTTCCTTTAACCAAATTAACATTTAGCTTCATGGATCAATGCTCATTCAGAACATATCAGTGTGAGATTCCTCAGGAGGAGGCAATGTTGTCTCTCCTGCGGCCTCCAATGTATCTTGTAGGGGAGCCTCTAACTCTGGGGGTGTGGCGGCACGAACTAGAGCCCAATTTATCCCACGGAAGAAGGGGTGTTGTTTGATCTCCATAGCGCCCTCATAGGAACCTAGCCTGTTTGTAGGGTCTCGGTGTAGCAACCGGTATATCAGCTGTCTTGCCGCAAGGCTCACCTACAATTAACATGTATATGTCACAAACACTTGCTGCAAGCCTCACCTACTAGAATACATGCTTTTGTTATTACCTGTATGTCAAGCAGAAATCTAATATCCTTATGTAGAATATTAGCGAAGGTCCTTTGTCTTGTTTTCCCTCTAAAGGGTGTATAACCATACAACATCTCATATAGAAGAATTCCTAATCCAACAAATAGGAGGAATACTCATTACTTTATAGTAGCTTGCATCATACATGCTTTCTTTAGCACAAGATAAGTTACCTAGAGCCCACCAATCTACAGCACTTGTATGCCCGGCTCCTGTAATAATCTCCTACAACATGCAAATAAGGATTGATGCCACAATTGACGATGACTATCACACATGTCAAATAGAGACAAGAAATAAAATTGTTGGAAAGAAATCAGACAAATTAAACGAAGTGACAACATATATATATATATACATACTGGTGCAATGTACTCCTCTGTACCAACAAAAGAATTTGATGCTCGCATTGGCTCAGCAAAGAATATGGGATTGCTCCTACTCTTCTTCCTCTTTTTCTTCTTATCATCTTCTGGGAGAAACACCTATCAAATAACAAGAAAAATCATGAAGTACAACTACATAAAAATAGACTAACAAGCTAAACTAATAGTCATTAAATTGTCCAACAAGTTATATTGATGAAGTGACATTACTTGTGGTCGACAGGAAGTCAAACAAGACAAATCAAAGTCTCACAAGGAAATGTGCCCATCTCTATGAAGTAAAATGTTCTCTGGCTTTAAGTCTCTATAGATTATACCGAGAAAAAAAAAGAGGGGCATCAAATGCTTAGAAATAGTAAACACACCTCAAGTTTCTCAATCTAAATGTGATGAATAAGTGAAAGGAATCCCACTTGTTTGCTAAGGAAGCCCCCGCTTCTTTCACGAATGGTTAAATTCTTACTTAGAACGATCATTCGAGATGTTGGCAACTGATTACTATTGGTTAAGCGAAACAATATGGTATTATTGAATATTGGGTTGTTTTTTACTACCCACTAAAAAGAATTTCATATAATTAGTATAGCATGTATGATTACCTTGGCAATGTAGGTATTCAAGTGTCGTGACCACTTCTCAAGCAAATAGAACCTGCAACAATCATGGAGAATTACATCAAACTATACTTCTTGGGTTCTTGGATCTAGCTAACAATAAACAAATTAAGGATCAGAGTATGTAGCATATCAATGACAATCAAAAAGCATAATTTTTTTTCAACAAATCTAAGAAAATAACAATTTGTGTCAACACTAATGCCCACCTAACCGCATCTTCCTTCGAACCTTCATAGGTTGCCTATCAAGGAGCATGAAGAGTTCCCCGCCAAAGATAATAGTCGGTAATGAGACATACATGTGTTTTTGTGCACAACATATATATATGATGATTTTGAGATGATAAAACCATAATACCATCCACAAAAGTACATAAAATAAAATAGAACAAACATTAACAACCGTTGGATGGCATCATATTAAAATATTACATAGTTTCATTATGCAACAAACCTGAAATGATGCATACAATGTCGGAAGGAAAGGATGGTCCAACATATCCAAGATTTGTCGTTCAGCAAGAGCTCTATGGACCTAAAGGTATTATATATGAATCAAATTTATAAAGAACCAACTAAAGGTGGAAGTAACTAAAATGTCACGTGTGATGAAATATGTTACTCATACCTTGTTTCGGTTAAGCATGACACTTTTATCCATAGCTTTCATGGCAAAGTATTCACCGCCCAAGCAACTCCACCAAGTGGACACTACAACTCAACAACTCATATGTTTACTATTTATAAAATGTAAATAGAAAATGAAACTAGAAAGGTGTATGTCTATTGGATTTATGCAAATGGAGTCATTACTATACTTGAAACTACAATAGATAAGTACTTACCTGCCAGTGTCACCGGATCCTAAGGGTCTTACTGGTCTAAAATGTTTCAAATCAATGTTTTCACCATTCTCAAGAACCTACATGAAAAAATAGTATGAACCATCTAGGAGATTTCTAAAAAATGGTCATATATGCTTGTTTTTAGTGGTTTCCAAATTAGGCATATAATATTGCAAATACTACCTAATTCTATGGAAGAATGCATTCCTATTGCTTTCTCAAGTGTCTCAAGTTATGTTCCCTTTCATCTAGTAGGATCACAATTTGCATTTAAGCACCTTGTTGTGAACTATGCATAACATACCTTTTGGATGGCTCTCCATGATGCAAAGATCCTTCATATGTGGCTTTGGCAAGACTGGCTTTGAGTGATTAGCCCATAGATCCTCTGGTCTCTGAATATGACCATAAATTTCTATTAAAAGTGTCTATTCATACTTAATTTTATGTTATACAAAATGTATATTTGTTTAGACGAACCAAATTCGCATCCGGAAGTTCCTTTGCAGCCTCATCAATATTGTCTCAGTTTTCTTAACCTGGTACATGAATAGTTTAGGTTAATGCATAAGACAACTATGTTCTCCAATTAGAAAATTTAGAAAGTAAGGTACACAAATTTAGTTGTCAAAATACTTTATGCAAACTAAAACACACAAGAAACACAAATTAATGAGGGAATGCATCAGAGCATTAATGAATTGACATAAAAGATGCCATCTATGGAACTATTAGAATAGTGTCATACATACCACCGGTCTATGAATCTTGGTGTTGATCATCAAGGGTTTAAGAGATATAAATCTTTAATAAATGCTAGATGATACTAAATGCTAACAAACATTGCAGGTACTATGTTGTGGATGGCTTGCATTTATAATGTAGCTGTCATGACAAAGTTATTTGGCATTTTATTTTTAATTTGTCCAAATATTTGTGATGGCGAGCCCATATATGCTAGCTTCCATTAAGGTAGAAACAAACCAAAGACAACACCATCTTTTGCAAAAGATCATCTCGAACACGCCAGCCCATCCAATTGAACCCCAATGAAGTATTGAACATCACCCTAACCAACCATGAAATTGTTGGATGCATCTCAAACTAGATGAAATAGTTCCAACAAAATATCTACGTCAAAAACTCATATCTCTTACTACAATACCTTTTGATCACATAGGTTGCAAGTGAAAGAGGTTCCAAAATTTTTACCCTGCTCAAGTGATAAACAACCACAAGAAATTTTTGTTTCATTCACTACTAAAAAAATATTTTGCACATTATTAGCTTCTATCTACCAAAGAATTCTTATGAATGCAGTAATAAAGCATTAGATTGATGTTATAAGTGTGTGTGTGTGTGGGGGGGGTGGGAGGGCGGCACAGAAATGCATCATGATATTACAAGAACATGGGAGAATGTGAAGAGAATATATGTACCGCTCTTTGTATAATTTATCACCTGAACTGTAAATTCTGTTTGGTTATCTATGGCATCTCTTATCTTCTTTTATCGTCCCCACGATCAGTTTCAGTCCTTGAAGAAACCCGCAATGGAAGCATATATAGGTGAAGTGATTCATTAATTCATTAGTCACCGTAATATATAGTTTATGAACATTTGAAAGCATGCAATGGAATTATGTAATATTTAATGCCATAATTAATTTACCTACAATTCCTTCCCAATATTTCTTCACGACAATACTCATCAATCGTAAAAGCTATCCGATGCAAATATCTGTGATATTCACCCAAAAATGAAATGATTGTAGTTCAATGGAAGGTTGATATCTATGTTGATAGAAAGATAAGAAAATTAATGTTAAAGGTAGAAGGCCAAAGATCCGAAGTTTTTGTCTTACAATTGGATTATCCGTAACCTTGGGTCAGTGATGACAAAAATTCTTTTCAATACGTTCAAGTGTAGTAGCCAAATCTATACCCCTTCTCATTTCTTTCCTCCTGAAATCATCATCAAAGCTTTCTGGTCTCTCATCATCACTATCAAGTAGTGGATCATCCCTTGGTTTTAGAATGTTCTTCTCTACATTTCCATGCCCCATACCAATTAGACTCCGCACAAACGAATTAAATGTGAGAACAAATGCAAAGATAGTGGAGACTCTACAAGGAATTTTTCAAATAAAGCAAGTCCTATGATTATATCATATGGTTTATTATCATACCCCATAAAGGAGCGCAAACCAGATTTCCTCGTCTTATTCCCTTCTTCGGGCACTTCACTAATTTTTTGTAGAGAGTTTGTCATGCTACTACGTGAGTTCCGACGGGATCCACTTTCGAGCTTCTCTTGCCGTGTACTTCACCTAAAAGCACATCTCTTGATTCTGTGATTTCCTTTTTAAGGTATTGTTTCTTGATTCGACAATGACCGTGGATCCTTTAGGGCAAGTAGAAGTTCCGAGACTGAGCTACGGGCATGATCCTTCGTCTTCTTTGCAAAAGAAAATTATTGTTTTCATGTATAGACGTGTAAGGTAAAAACTTTTATTTGAAAAGTAAGAAAGTTAGTAGTAATAGTACCATCATATTTGATGAGAGACTCGGCAATCCATTTGGGCGAAGAGTCAGTATCCTTGCTACCTTCTCAGTGTACTTACTCACTTCCACTTGCATCCTCAGATGTGACACAATATTGCACACAAATGTTTCTTAAATTATAGTGCTAAACAAAACTAAATACAAAGTGGCATGATGATATTGATATATATATGATGAAAAAGCTGACCCAATAAATTTGAGGACCCTGCCATCCTCATCCTTGATGGGAGCAACGGTTAAGAGGTTCCAGAATGGTGTACCATCCTTCTTGTAGTTGAGAATACGACCACAATAATTTGACCCAGCTGCGAGAGCCTGCCTGATCTTTGAAATCTCTACGGGGTCAGTCCCAGAACCTTGAAGGAAGCGGCTACAATTGAGAAATGATGGTGGTGGCATAAGTGCAATTAATGCGTATTAATTGGAGTCATATCGATCTATGCATTAAATTAAATTGTCATGTAATTGAAATTGACAAACCAGTTCCTTCCGACGACTTCATTGGAGGAGTAACCAGTCATGTTGAAGAATCCAAAGACCGGGCGTAGAGGATGGGGTGGTCGTATGGGTGGCATCGGACACGACGAAGGTCCGGCTGGAATGCGTAGAGTGCGGCCCGAAGCTCCTCCGATACTCGGGGAGCGCTCTACCGCCGTGTGGCCCTCTCATCAATGGAGTTTCCACTCGCCGGGTGCGGTTGGAGCCGAGGGGCGGGCAACGACACCCCCGTGGGTCGACCGGTGTGCTCGCTCGGCCCGAGGACGAGGCCCCACTCGGCGGCCCTCCCACGGTCGCGCGCGACCCACGCCGGCATCCTCGTGCACCTCATCATCCCCGGCGGTGAGCCTAGGATGGGAAGCAACCGCTGGAGGGAGGAGGAATGGGGAGGTGGTCGTCCGATTTGAAGAAACAGGGGCGTCTGGATTGAAGACTTCGAGGGATCCACGGGAGTCACGCTGAAGTCCTGCACCACCCTCAAAAATATTGCCATTAAATTCGAGTGTGTTTTTGAAGGGAGAATATTAGTGTTGTTCATCCACCACACAAAAATTCATAACATATTATCTCTCTTCTCATTAAGATATTTATATTTATAGTACAAACATAGATGTCTAGCAAAAAGTAGAGGCTTTGCACAAACGAGGTACGATATATAATTTGATTATTATGTATATATATGTCGGGACCATGTAAAACTCTTTGTCGTCTATCTAGTGATGATTTGATTTCCATGTGAGCGTTGCCCTTAAAAATGGAAAAGAAAAACCATATGTTTAGGTAGTTGCTAGCTCTCGGATAGGTTGGGTGTTTGCCAGCAGTTGGATGCACATATTTTTGCAGGTGCATGCATGTACGCATATATGTAAAGTTAGCTCAGATAAACTACACAGTAATGTTGGTCGGAAATTTTTCCATCGCTTTCTCATCAGTCTTTGTCCATGCAACAAAGCTATGTATTCGGTTGCAATGTACAAGTAGATTTGCTAGTTATAAAAAGAATAATATAAAAGAGAGAGATGCTTGATGGATGTATTTTCTTTTGAGAAAGCCAAGGAAAAAAAAAAAGGCAGCAGGGTCGAACAAATTGTACATACAAGAGTAAAGATGAAAAGGATGTAGTACACCGCATGTAAAGACGAAAGAAAAGCAGATGGGTGCTTGTGATGAGAAAGACAGCGGTGTACTCACATGCTCAGGTAGACAGATTATTAGAGAAGGCAAAATATTATATGTGGATGGTATTAATTGGATTCGTGTCCAATAATCCAAGTTAAGGGTTCATGGGATTAGGGACTAGAGACTAAATGGAACTAAAAATTGGTCCCCAGTCTCTTCCAAAAGTCTATTGAAATAGAGATTAATTGAAATTAAAGATTAGTCCCTAGTCCCTCATGTTTGGTAATTTAAGAACTAAATGAGATTAAAAATTAGTCCCTAATCTCTAGTCCCATAAGAACGGCCCTAAGTCGTGGCACACACACATGTGAGAAGGTAGCAATGAATTTATGCTTGACACTGACAGTGGCCGGCCGGCAGGGTCCATGGATCGGATAAGGAAGAATTTTCAGAACCAATCAAAAGAAAGCTAGGTAGCGCTATCTGGAGCAAGCAATTTTATTTATTCCATCGTCTGAATATACTCCTAGCTGATGATCAATGTCATTAATACATCTATAAATAGCCCAATATTATGATTAATAATCTATCTGAATTAAGTTAGGATGCAGCTAGGAGAGTACGTATTCGTCATCTGCTAGCTATATGTATATGTATTCATCTGCTATCTGCTCAAAGTAAATTATTTAATTACCCCTCGACTGTAAATTGTAAAGCTGTTTCAAGTTACCATGCATTTTGTATATCTAGATACCTAGTAATTACTATTGTATGTATCAAGAAAAGTCAAAAACGACATATTTTAGAATAGAGAGTAGCAGAGCACGCAGCTGGCGAAGGGAAATTAATATATAATTGTAGATAAATGCATAATGATACTATCTAATTATTGCATTAGAGATATAATAATATATATAATAATTCTCAGATAGATGCATCAACAAGCAAACCAAGCAATTAAACGCGGTATCTAGCTAGGAGCAGTTAGCATAGTATTAGTATGTATGTATAAAAGGTGTAAAGTAATCTATGCATGGAGAGTATTATATATATACATACATACGTAGGTTATGTACGTACCTTTGAAAGCCATTGATAGATAGATGTTGTGTAGTATAGGTAGCTAGATGGATGTTTACTTGCTTGCTACTCCGGTGGCCGGGTGAGATGATTCGGATATGGATCGATCGGAGCAAGGCCGGACGAGAGCAAACAAGCAGCAAGAAAGGCTGGCGGCGGCTGCCCTGACGGCAGTCGTCTCAGTTCGCCCGCGCCCGGCGGCTGCTGCTGCGGTGAGTGGACTGGACTGGTTCTATATAGGTTCAGATCAGATCAGAGTAGCTTGCTTATTGTTGTTTGCTGATTGGGATTGGGATGGGGATGCGATGGCCCAGAGCAACAACTAGCTACTCCAGATCAGTATATATTATTGGTGGAGTGCTACTGTGCTGCTGATGATGATGAACATCGATCTATCCCCCATATGGATCGGAAGGCATGTGCAGTGATCGATGGATGTGCAGATCGAGAGCGAGTGAGCGATATCCGGCCAGCCGTACGTATGGCTATGGCATGGCGGAAGACATGAAGAAGCACCTACAGCTCAACCTTACCGGCCAGTAGTATATAATTGCAGCAAGACTAGCATATGCAGACGAGATGGAGAAACTACGGACACATCGATACAGACACAGGAGCCACTGCACCGTATGTATGTATGTACCGAGCCAGGCCAGGAGCAGCTGATATATAGGCCGGAGTAGCGAAGGCCGGAAAAACTACTGTGGTATGTAATCAGATACTGAGGAGTCGATCTGGAGACAGTGAATGAGATGGCTGGATGGGCATGGGCATGCTGCCCTGCCCATCAGAGCACGCCAAAGCAAGGCATCGGATCTGAGTCCTGAGGTGATGAGGCCAATGACCACGACGTACGCGCTGCCCAGCTCAAGAAGCAGAGTAAGCAGATAAATATCTTCTTCGGGGTCCATCCAGCAGTGAGTTAGAGTTACCATCAATGTTGGGGCCCTTTTGTTCCTTCATTCCTGTTCTCTCTACTCCAGGGCAGAAAACAAACCACACACTTGTTGCTTGTTACTATGTACTTCCCAAACCTTATCATCGATCGTTTGCTACATATACATTATGTTATATATATGTATCTAGAAAAAAATCAAAACGACTTTAGTATTTTTCTTTTGCTACTAGTTCTACAGCACGTATATCTATACATCTTGGTGTTATCGACTCGTTTATCTAGATATGAGATTGTTTAATCCTTCCAACCTCATAGATCTGCACTCACATGTTTCAACTTTCAAGCCCGGCCCACTTCATATGTTTTTTCGAAAGTGGCCATTGGCCGTATTTCATTAAGAGAAGTGTGAAAGTTAACACACATCAGTGAAAACCCCTAGTGAGATGCCCGAGGCTTCACTAGTAAACACACATAAAAAAGGCACCGGCTTTAACGGTGACGCCAATTTTGTGACTAAAAGCCCTAAGACTAACTAGCCAATGGCGGGAAGAAGAGTGGCCACTCCACGGAAGCCTGCTGCAACCCAAGCCTCGACCTCCTCCCGAACCACTACGACAAAGAGCTTGTGGTGAGCTTGTGTAACATCCCCAAATTTCCACGAAGGGAAATTCACAGAATAACGAATATAGTGACAGTCTCCGAAGATCATCCCATCACATTACCCGAATCACAGTCGATTATCAATTACAACACTTCGTTCAAAAGCATAATATAGAGGTTCTGGTACTTATTACATCGCCACTTGGCGGAATCATACCGACACGAAGCAAAAAGAACAACGGCGTCTTGGCGGAAGCGATTTCATCTCGGCTTGAGCGTAGCAACGAGACTCCCAGCTCAGTCCTCCCACTTTCCTTCACTGAAGTCCGACTCATCACCTAATCAGCAAGTTTATCAAGACGAATTGTATTGGCCCTTCCCCACCCTATGCGCAAGCTTTGTGGAACTGGATGCATGTATGGTATAACAAAAGGCCTAATATGGCTGTAGTTTCCTATGCATGAGTGAATCAAGTTTATAATATTTTAACACATAACATTCTCAACCCATCATCTCCCAAAAACCATCTCATCTCAACACAAATCTCAACTAGCCTCAAAGCTCTCACTCAGTCGACAAGACAACACCACTCCCCGTGTTTTGCCTAACCGCTCTCGCCTCCGTGCTCTCGGCCGTATCACACACCACACTCGGGAAAGGAAGAAAACACCATCACTACTCGGAGAGAGAAGTAATCCAGAAAAACCTCGTCAAAAGACCGGCGCGCAGTCAAGGAGGTTCCGGCAATAGGCGGGGTTACCTTTTAGCGAGTCCAGTCCGCACAGTCCTAGCCCGAAGGCCGACTATACGTATAGATTTACAACTCTCGCGGAGCGTGTACTCAAGACCAAACGGTCGCCATCATCGGCATAGCAAGTGCCTAGGGCCGACATGCGAGACCTCCTAACCCGATGATTCCACCCAACCACTCACCGAGAAGCCCCGAGTACCACCAGGACGTTGAGACTGTAAGAACAGTACGAGCTCGGACTCAAAAGCACACCGGCCGTCTCGAGAGGGGGTGTGGGTCTCGACACCCCTACCTCCCTATAAACTTTCCGCTAACCTCCCGCAAAGAGGCATGGCACCGCTTAACTAAAAGGGGCAATCCGCAACCCGCCCATAACGTAAGACGCGAGGTGAGTACCACTTTCCCGCATCCTTAGTCCTCGAAGATACAAGTCCTTAGGGGTGACCAAGCAAGACATCTTCATACTCTCTTCCCGGCCTTCGTCCCCGCCATAAGAGTCGCAAGACCGGTCTCAAATCCACACACAATTACCCGCCACAGTAGGACAAAAAATGGGGACGCTCGTAAGTATCCCCGCAAGAAGACTGGTCTCTACGACTCATCGTAGATCCCGCCTCTCGTCGACTCGACCCTCACCACACACCAAAGTCTAGACGTAAAAACTCACCCCACCGGTGATCCAACTCAACCGTCCGGCTCATATACCCGGCTCCATATATATATACACGTAAGTGATATAATGCGGACAACAATAAAAGTATATGAGCGCGAGTCTAGTCTATAAGCGGGTGTGCAGGAGATAGGTTGCGTCAAGGTATAAGGCTCAACAGGCAAATCTACCATGCAACCTAGCAGCAAATGCATAGCAACATAAAGAAAAGCGCTAGCAATCTATATGATATGTCTAATAGGAGCTAGGAGGTTGGGTGGGACATGGCACCTGCGGGATCACTGCGCTGCCGGGTCGAAGTCCTGATCGTCAAGATCCTCCCCGCTCTCCTCCCGGTGCGGAACGTAAATCGAAATGGTTGCGATTAGCAACCATTTGGAATATCACAAAGAAGCAAATGAAAACTCGAAGATCCAAAGTCACTCAGGGGATAAGCCTATGACGTAGAGGAAGATTTTAGAAAAATTTGGACACCGGTTTCATATTTTTCTCGAAATCGTATGAATTTTCTATGAATTTTCAAAGTCCAAATAAATTCAAATTAGAAAACAAGGGGTTTAATCGAGGGTCGACACGTGGCGGTCTCTGGTTGGTCATGTGCCGACGTCGGCATGACGTCAGCACCGTGGTTTGGTTTCGCGGTACGACATGTGGGGCCGTATGACGCCGGCATGACGTCATGCGGGTCCCGGAAGACTCGTGAGGCGGCGGGTGGGGCCTCATCAAGCTCTGGGCCGACAAAGCGGGCTCGCGGACGTCGGCGTTGACTTGGTCAACGGTCAACGGGTTGACCGGCCCTAGGCGGCGATGGGCTGGATATGGGTCGAAGTTTGGGCCGGTTGGGCGGGCCCGGACACGATGTCGTGCATAGGTTTGCGCACACGTGGCGCACATGGGCTCCTATCGGGTCGCACGCGGCTTGGCTTGGTTGGTGCGCGTGGCTCATGGTGGACGCGCGTTGGCGGTCCATGGACCACCTCGCGGTCCACGGTGGACCCTCGGGTTCACCTCTTCCTCCCCGCTTGTCGGTGCACGGTGCACCGGCGCACCGCGCCCCTCCTCCTTTCCTCCCCAACTCCCTCCCCGTGCTCGCCCACGGCGGCGCGCGCCAAGCTGACGGCGCGCCGCCGGCTCCTCCCTCTGGCCGGCTGCGGCTCGGGCGTGCCGGCCTCATGGCGGAGCGGGTCCCTTGGCGAGGTCACGGGCATGCTAGGAGATGGTGTAGGCTTTAGTGTTCGCCGGCGCAGACGCGGCATGGCGACGGCAAGACGGCGGCAAGGCGATCGCGAAGACAAGGCTCCAAGTCGCCTTTCGCCGGGGTTCCAAGACCGCGCGCTTGTACGGCGGGGCCTTTGGCGGCAGCTAAGCGGCCGGTGGAGGCCCGACGTGGCGGGTCGACGACGGTGGAGTGGTCGCCCGGTGGCGGCGCGTGGCGCTACGCCCCGCGAACGCCGGCACCAAGGTGCTCGCTTTTCTTCGATTGACGGGCCGGGCGAGCCATAAAGCTCACCGGGCGGCGACCAAAAGGCACGGCTGGAGTTCGCTACGCGACGAGGTGTGTGGCGGCGCTCCGGCCGGCATGGCGGCGTGTGGTAGACGACCAAGACGCGCCTTTCGTCCATCCAACTCGATGGTTGGGCAATGAAGGCCTTAGCGCAGCCGACGGCCAACCCTTGTCTAGCGAGGTGGCCGAAGTCGTGGCGAACGCTCAATGGCACGGCGGCTCCTGGGCGGCACCACGCCGGGCAAGGTGCCCGGTCCCGATCTCGTGCAAAAAGGCGGCACTTTCCTATCCCGCCGGGCGGGCGGAACGGTGGTGGCCGCAAGACGGCAAGATGCCCGTTAGTATCATCGGACGCGGGCGCCCGCCATGGATGGCATGTGCCATGGCGACGGGCGCATCCCAAAGATCGGGCGTTCCCGAGCCAAGATGGCTCGGCGGCCGCGTCACGCGTGGTCTAGCCATGCTCGGCGTCGCGCGATGCGGTGTGCAAACAGCAAGAGGCCGGCCTTGCGCTCCGTGAAGTGGGAACGCGGGCGGGCGGGCGGGTGAGCGCGTGGCGTGACGGTCGTGCTCACCTTGGGTCGGCCGCGGTTGTGGCGAGGTGGGCGGCTCGGGCGTCATCGGGTTCGGGCTCGCGGTTCTCCTCCAGCCCCAGCTCCGCCATGTGATGGGCGTCCTCCGCCCGCGTCCGCGGCGCCCGGTGGCGAACGGCGACAGCGGCGGCGCTCTGCTCCTTCCCCCTCCTCCTTCTTCTCCCCCTGGCGGCGAGGCGCCGAATTTGGTGTGCCACCACAGGCGGCGCGGGCTTGGGAAACCCTAGCACCCGGGGCTCCCTCTTTATAGGGCGGCGGCAAGGCGAGGGGAAGCGGGTAGGTGCGATCGGTGGCATTTGAATGCGTGGTCGAGGTTAATTGGGGTGACGTGGCTCCCTCCCTCGTGAGGGCTAGGTGGGTCGGCAACAGCCGGCGGTAGCGGCGGGGAGCGCCGACAGAGCCGCGCGTCCGCTTTACCTCCGTTCTCGGGTGTTTTGACGTCCGTGTCGGAGAGGGGAGCTTCTTGGCTTCCAAGCCCACGGTGGGGCGCGGGATGGCTTGGCGTGTAGCGGAGGTAGGCGGCCTCGGGCGCGGCCAGGGCGCTGGACGGCGCGGCGGAGCCGGTCCCTCCTTTTCCTCTTTGGACAAAACAAAGAGCGCGTGGGAGAGGAAAAAGATGACAAGTGGGTCCCGTGTCCCCACTGCGTCCAAGGCGTGGTGAGGGAAAGCGAGGCGAAAGGTCGAGACTGCCCCTGGTTATGAGAGGCGCGGCGGGGCGTGGTTTCACTTTGGGCCGGCCCATGTGCTTGTGGGCGCGGTCGGGCCTCGTTGGCGGTTCTTTGGGTCTGGGCTGCCAGCCGGCCGCCTCCTTTCCTCTTTCTTCTTCCTTTTTCTTTTTCTATTTTCCTTCTCTAATTTCTATTCAAACCTTGGGCATCTATATGTAACTACATGTGTTGCCAACATGTAATTACCCTTAGGGTATCCTAGGGTCTTTGGGGAATTTGGCTTTCCATTCAAATGGTTGGCAACAAACAAGAAACAATTTAAAAAGAGTTGGTTATTTTATTAATCATCACATAAAATCATAAAGACCCAAATCAAACATGGTGATTAAAATGCAATGATGCTCAACATAAATAATTAACAACAGGTGCTACTTGTGCAACTAGGAGGGTTTCACTACATGCAATACACCATTGCATGGCTTGTTTCAAAAAAATTTGAAAGTTGGGATTTTTGTGTGGCTAAAATCTGGGTTGTTCTGACTTGCGCCGCCCACGCCGAAGTTGTGCATGTTCCTCTCCTTCCAGACAACCCAGGAGACGAGGAGCACCATGGAATCGAAGGTGCGCCGGTAGTCGTGGGGTGCCAGCGCGCGCTTCGTGAGCCACCAATCCACCAGCCTGTCATCCGCAGAAGGGGCTAGGTGATCGATGCCCATCCGGGACACAAGCAAGTGCCAAACCTGCTAGGTGAAGACGCAGGACGAGACAAGGTGGTCAATGGTCTCGTCCTCGGAAGGGGCTAGGTTTCGATGCCCATCCGGGTTAGAAGCAAGTGCCAAACTTGTTGGGTGAAGACGTAGGACGAGATAAGGTGGTCGATGGTCTCGCCCTCTTGAGCGCAAAGGATGCAAACCGCACTCGGCTGGAGCCCATGCCTGAACCGCCGCACGGCCATCCGTGGTCCGCCGTGAAGTGCCATCCATGCGAAGAACTTGACCTTGGGAGGCGACGCTCCACAGACGATCCGACGCCCCGCGAGCCGGTTACGCCCGCGTAAGAAAGCCCCCCCGTAGGCGGAGGTGCTTGAGTATCGACCGCTCAAGGTCCACCGCCAAAGCAGTTGTTCGAGCATCACCTCTGCAAGTGGACGCTTCGCAACTGTCCGAGAGGGCAAGGCACTCGTTGATGACTGCCGCCATCTGCGTACCACCAATGTCGTTCACCCATTGGAGGCCTAGCAACGCCGGCGCGCATCGCGGCGTATCGAGCGGACAACCGCCTCGAAAAGGTTCGTGCGGCCGCAGATAGGCCCCTCGATGCCCGCTTGTCGGTCCGAAGAGGGCACGCTCGCCGTCACCAAGCCGCACTATAACCAACGCCTGGAACATGCGCTCAACCGAGCGCCGGGTCCCGAGGAAGTGAAGCCTGCTACATCCGGGCTGCGTCCGGCCGCCGGTCCCTAGCGCAGCGCAGAGGGCAAAACCCCGGAATTTGAGGTCCGGAAAGCCCAATCCACCCAGCTCCCTCGGCGAGCACACTGTTGACCAGCCACCATGCACTTGCCGCCCCGACCGACTCGGAGCCCACCCACGTGAAGGTTCGCCCGTGCTTGTAGATACATTAACCGCCGCGTGCGGTTTTTTGGTAGATGAATAACCGCCACGGTTAATCCTAAAAAACCCGCATCCATGACCGGGTTGGGCTGCATCTAGGCCTAGCCGCCGCTAGGTATTGGTGGTGGAGGTCGCTGTCCCGTCCTCGCAGGATCCGGCCGGCGGCTTGCTCTTCCCTACGGGATCCGTCACCGCCGGGCTCGGGCTCATCGGATCCAGGCTCGTTTCACCGGATCTGTCGAAGCCGTCGTGGATCCAATCGCCCCAACCCTCTTCTTCATCCGGATCCAAACGCCCGCGTGAAGGTGGGTGGGAGGAGAGCCACCTTGCTCCTCCAACGTGGATCTACCGGGTCGCCTCGCCAAATTTTGCTCCTCCAAAGAGGGTGGAAGGAGCGCCGCCGTCCGCCCCTTGCCGGGTCGCCTCGCCGGCTTGCTCCTTCGCCACGCGCGCCCCACCACCACGCCGCAGCCGGGTATGCCACCATCGGGCCTGTGGCGAAGGCCCCCTCCTCCGTCGCCACCGGGACGCCACGAGCCGCGAGGGAGAAGGCCGTCGCCATGGGAGGGAACCGCCGAGCGCTCCTGGCCATGGGAGAGAGAGGGGGGAGGGAAGGGGAGAATAGGCCGCCACCGCTGGCTATGCTCACCGAGAGAGAGAGAGAGAGAGAGAGAGAGAGAGAGAGAGAGGCCTGAGCCAGCTGTGCTCACCACGTGAGAGAGGAGAGTGGATAGAGCGGCAGAATGAGGAGAGTGGCTGGGTTAGGGGAAACCCTAAAGTCCTCCTCTCTGTATATGGACCTGATAGTTCGGTGGATATGGGCTTTTTGTTGGGCCTTGATGACATCAACCGTGACGGTTTTATTAAAATAACCGCCACGGTTAATCTATTAAATGTGACGGTTTTTACCCTGTCTAGCTGGTTTGTTTGGCTTCGATTAATGGTGGCGGTTTTTAAATAACCGCCACGGCTAAAAAAAGGCAAGTTCCTTGTAAGAGATTTAATGTAGTAGTGTATATGCAGCCTCAATAGGGCTGCTTCTAAGCGTTCAAACAATTTACAAACTGAAACTACCAAGCTACATGATTTCACATCTTCTATGAAAGAGCAATGGGAAGCCTACATGCAGAGAACTGAAGAGGCATTCCAACAAAATGCATCATCTATTGAACAGAAACCATGCTTCTTGGCAGGGAACAGTGGTAACTGGTAAGTTGTCTATCTCAACAGTTAAATTGTTGATTTTTTCATGAGAATCTTAGAACATGGAAACTAACACAGTATGATTTACTGTATAGCAAGGGAAGGGTAGAATCGTGTTCAGAACAATGGATTATTGCACAAAATTTGGTGTTGGCGCCTGGAAGAAACAATGGAGAAGCCATCGGTTCAGTCATAAGGTAATTGATACTTTTTAAGATCACGCAGACAATGTGTTTTTCATGAAGTAGATAGAATTGAATACAAACAACGGTAACGTCCAGGTTACCAACAACACACACCACACCACACCCACTCTAGGCTTAAACACGGATTACACAGATACACTTATGCTTCAAACCTGCAGCAAAAAGGCTATACCCTGGACAACAACCTCCCGAGCAGCTTGAATCCCGCCGTGCCCTAGACCTTTGCCTCGTCCATGACAAAATCTGCGAGTTGAACCGGCGTCTTGGACACGGCATTGAAGGTCCTCTCGTTGCACTCCTTCCACGGACACCAGCCTAGCAGGAAGAACAACGAATCAAAAAGCCGTGGCACCAAACCTTGGGCACACGCTTGCGGCACTCCAGCTACCACTCCATGGACGGCCTCTCAGCAACTACAAAGATATTGTTTAGGTGTACCCTAGCTAGGCAGATGCTCCACACTTCTCTTGAAAAACAACAACCCAATAAGATGTCATCCATCGTTTCAGGTGCCTGATCACACATGATGCATGAATTCGAAGGTTGCCATCCATGGCGAAACCTTCTATCCCCTATCCAACAACGCCCATGCAGGGTTAGCCAAAAGAAGAACAGGATAGGGGATAGAAGGTAATAAGCAACGCCTTTGCTCTTCTTTCTTTGCAGCTGCACATCTTAATAAAAATTCGTTGCTCAACACAACAGGTGTGGCAGATCGAGGGCATCCATTAATCATCAGGAAATTAATAAACGAACGAGCAGAGGGAATACATATATGTAAATTAAAGTGAAAAGCAACATCAAGTCTCTTACTAGTAAAAGAACATCTCGTGCAGAGAAGTTAATTAGAAATGACAAACGATACACATATATAAATATATATATAAGTTAAAGCTAGCAGCATCAATCTATCTATCTATGGGTGGCAGCTATAGTTATGATCAGCTATACTGATGGAGGAGACTCCAAGGTAGGCAGCCAGCATCTCGTCGTCATCGGCACAGAGCTCTGCCATGTTGATGCCCTCCTCCTGCACTGCCGGCCACCACTCCGGCGCGGCTGCTGTTGCCTCTGACTCTGACTCTGACTGATGTGGGACATCCACCTCCGTGTAGTCACCGCCGTTGCGCGCGAAGCGGCCCTTCACCCGGGGACGACTGTCTGCCAGCGTCTTCCTGCACGCGTACTGCCATTCATTTTTGTACGTTAGGCAGCTGAAACCAACCAGACCATGGAAAGCATTGCAGCAAGCAGACCAACCGTGATCTTCTTCTGGAAGTTGCGTTGGTTGCGCTTGCTCCGGTACTTGTCGATGCGCTCCCGCCGCTCCTCCGCGCTGTACCTTGTTGCCCCCACCCTCTGCTCCTCCTCCCGGTCCGGGATGATGAGGTCTCCCGTGCTCAACGCCCGGCGAAAGGAGGACGAGGACGACGTTGCTGCAGCCATGCCCATGCCGGACGACGACGTCGGTGACAGGTTGGGGATGGCGTGCAGCTGACTGGCCATGATGGGTGGAGGTACAATGGCAGCAGGGGCCTGCTGCGAATAGTAATAGTTCAATGGCGGCGACGGAGAAGGCAGGAATGCTCCTCCACTGGCAAGTACGGCGTCTGGCCGATCACCACCTTTGAGCTCACCATCGACGCAGGAATTGGCCCAGTGATACATGGCCTGTGGTGTGGGTGAGGTGAGCTGTGTTTCCCTCTTGGGTTTTATAGACCTCATTCAACAGACACATGCAGCAGCAGCAGCAGTAGAAGAGGAGACCAAGATGTTGAGGTGCTAGTGCTGCATCCACGGCTAGCTGCCACAACCTAACAAAAGTAAGCTGGTGCGCATACAAGCGCGCGCATCGCAGCAGCAGCAGCTTTACTGCACAACCACAATGCAGGCAGTAATTCTCCATGTTATGCGCCAAGGAACTGGATCAATGCGGCTGGCACCAAAAACCAGAGTGTACAATGAGAATCTCAATAGATTGTGAGCACAGCACATGAGCAACACCAAAGCTGGAGAAATCACAAACAATTAAGGACAATAGTGGTCACGATTGACTATTCTTTCTATTCAAGGAGACATGAGCAAGTTGGAGATATCGCTTACACCTTTTCGGTTCCACTGATATCCTTAAAATGATATTCCCATCCTGTATGCCCCTGTGCTGCTAGCTGTTACACCGGACAGGACAGACACATGCTCAACTTGCAGTTGACCACACCGCAACTAAGGGAAAAGACCTACCACTACCACTCCATGTATGGGTCCAGGTGCTGGGGATCATCATGCAAAATTTTTGCCTGATCATTGAAATCCCCCATCATTCCCTAATCAGAGTAATGTTGATGCATCATGCGTGGATACCTATGCAAAGGTAAGCAACCCATGCAGTTAGTTCATTTACATCCAGATTTGGAGAAACAAAGATCGTTGCAAGGGAAGCTCACCGAATGATGGATGCAATTAAATGCAAAAGCATCCCTTGAAAAGACTTGTATCCCTACATTCCACCGCACTGGTTCTCATATGATGAGCTTCCAAAATCACAAGTGACATCTCCCAAGATTTTCCATGCAGTTGGTTCATTTACATCCAGGTTTCGAGAAACAAAGGTCATTGCGGAGGAAGCTCACCGAATGATGGTCACAATTAAATGCAAAAGCATCCCTTGAAAAGACTTTGTCCCTACAAAGCCCACCGCACTGGCTCATATGATGAGCTTCCAAAATCAGAAGTGACATCTCCCAAGATTTTTGGTGGAGGAGGAAGAAATGATATGATACCGCCTTTGAATAATGCAGCCTACGCCAAGGCTGAGCCCCCACAAGAATCAGTTTTGTTTCAAGCAACTATTGGACACAAGTTTCCTGCTATTGACCCAGGACGCTGTTTTCAGTTGGCAATTGGTTGGTAAAATCACTGGAGTGTCCTTCCACCAATCACAGCACTCCCTGCTCCTATTGTGCCACAGCTTCTCGTGAATCCCTACAGTAGCCCACTCAAGAATTGTGTATCACATTGACATAGCCATATGCCCTGACGAAAGTGGCCTTAGCCAACCGACAAGATAAAGTCAAACGGCACCATAGATCTATTGTCCATTGACATGAGCCAAATTGCTTGTGTACACCACAATTCTTACGACTTCCTTTTACATCAACCTGCATCGATTTCAAGACACGAAAGCAACCACACATTAAACACTGACACTTCACTGCATAGAAAGAGAAATACAAGTATTTCATAAGCCAATGCCTCTTTGTCAAGCAACACATTCATGTAAGATAATGAAAATAAGTGGGAGCTATAGGATAGCGCGCAGTTCTCTTAGATTTTCCTTTTCTTCTACTAGGTCAACTATAAGAATAGTCACACCAAGCATGAGTGGTGATGCAATGATTGTTTAGTTGATGTGCACAAAGAATTTATTGACAGACTACATAGATACACACTATGGAAATAATTGGTACTAAAGTACAGAGAGAAGTTCATTTAACTCCAATAGGATGCCTAATATAAAATTGCAAATCACTATTCATATCAAATGAAGTTAAGAATAACCAATCGGTCATTTCAAATGTTATAAGCTTTATCTGATTGAGGCCACATAGATGGAGGCTGATAAAACCTCCCATTCTGGTGGGATGAGTCATATGGAGGAAAGATTCTGGTCCTGCCCCAAATCTTCCAACAGGTGCAAGTGTGGGGTATGGCTTTTTATCACGACCATGGTCTCTAGAAACTTTTCACATCAAATAGAAGCATGGTCCTTTCATGGTTCATGTGCTATGCTGTAATAGCTAACTAGTTATAGTGGAATCTTGACCATCTTAATAGTATATAGCTGTTTGTCCTCCAAAAATAATGCTGTCATCTGTTACTGCATCCAAAATCAGGAACAAATGCTTTTGAAAAGCCACAGCAATGCAAGCGGAGCTTACTGTACTTTATCTGCGCTTATCTTCCCTTCCAATACAGTCTATCTTTAAAGTGAAAATTGCTAATAGTTCATGATAATCCCTAAACTACATCCATAGAATACTAAGTAGAAATGAAAGGAAACAAGAAATATGCACATCCAACTCAATCTTTCCAGTGGCAATTGAGAACAGTGTTCATCTTCTAGTTGTTTTGCTATACTGTGGCATGCGGCAACATGGGAGCACCATATGCTACAATGTCAGTTTACAAAAGAAATATGATTTTGCAGGCTCCACCGTGCCAGGTACTTAAATGACATTACATTTTGTATAAAAAAATATGTGATGAATCCAGTTTTAGTAACCATTGCTTCATATTAAACATAACATTTTTACTGCTTCGGTATTGTTACGTATAGATGATATCAGAATAAGTAGGAATAACATAATGCTACTTCAGAGAGAACAAATCCTAAGAATAACATAATGGCATACATGGTGGTCACGTGCAGTTTTATTTTCAGTTAAAACGAAGAAGCTACTCTAAATGAGGTGCTACATGTAAGGTGTTTTAAGGCTAGACATGCAAACACTTTCAAATGGGTTTTCTTATCCTTGCATATGGATACACTAACATTGATGATTATACACATTTGTTAGTAAAGAATTAACTGTCAGATAGACCCATTGCAAGCTGATCAAAGGATTGAGCTAATAGGTTAATATCCTCCTCACTTCAGCATTAGCATGACAGAACAATTCATGATCAAACTTGCAACCAAATCTTTATGTTCCATTTACAACAAAGTCAACAATACTTGGCAAGAATGTAACTACCCAAGAAGAATCAAATTAATACAGAATTACTAAGCCTGCTACGTGAGAAAAGATAAATCAGATTGCTAACTCTGCACATTTGCGAAACAGTAAAACCAACACTGGTTTTCCCTGACCTATACTTCTATTCATTTCCAGAACCATGGTACTATCAGTCAACGGTCAAAGTTAAAACATATCAACTGCAATATTCACCAGATTTCATGAGCTTGTGTATTAAAGGTAGTTAGCCAGGTGGATCTGCCAGTCCCATTAGTCATTGGTCAGATCAGTATATATATCTTAATTTGTCCAAGGATAATTTGATCAAAGTCACCAAACATAAAAAGTAGGAACCAAAAGGAGAATTTTACTGTGCAAAACACAAAAGTTGAGATTTGGAGTCGCACTGGGCAAAGTGAGACCTAGGTCACATATGGATGAACCAAAAACAAAATTTTCCACCTTTCAGGTATGGCTCTGTTTTCCATCTGTACAATACAACTAATTGGTAAACAGATTTGCATTTCAGATTAAAACGAGATTTCTTGATCTTCCCTTGTTACATAATGGTTCAGGTGTGGTAATTGACAGCAAACTCCTGGTGAAAAAAAAAAAGCTCAGGCACGCTTTGACCAGTCCTCTTTCTTTGCATATTTTCTTCTTGAAATAAACGAACCGAAGGAAGCCCAAGAAAGGAAGATAAGCTGGATGATGCGCCTTAGTTTATGTCTTCGCTTTTCTGCAAAAGCAATAATAATTTAGACTTGTTTAAAAGATAGATATGATATCAACTTATTTTTTTGTTTCCTACAGAATAAAATCATTTTCATGAAACAAGATGATAAACCCTCTCCAAAAGAAAGTTTATTAATCTATAACATAATATGTAAACATTGCAAGAAACAAGGAGTATCCTTCTGATTGCCTTTCCCTTATAAAAGAAAGATGACAGAAATCCCATTGTATCATCTTTAATAGAGAAACAAAAAGGTACTTATGCAACAGAAAAAAAAGGCAGTATGCATCATAAATAAATGAAACGGTTCTGAATATTAAAGAGCAGTAGAAAGAGTAGGAGTGTTCAAAAAAAACAATGAGTAGTCAAGGCTTCATATCTTACCTGATCTGACTGTGGACATCCCAGCGTTACCACTTGGATAAGGAAATTTTAGAAGTAGCTCAGGCGTTTTAGCAATACTTTTATCAAAAAGAAGCATTTATGTCCTTAGAATTCTGTTCTTTCAGCTCATGACTCTCACAGCTTGCACCAGTGCTTCTTGCATGAATAGTTGAGCTGATCTCCTGATCATGGGACATAGGTTCCACTGAAATAGATGTTCTTGTTTCTGTGTCAATGGATTCTGCTTCATTTTCCACAGTTTGCACTACATTTTCATCCATACTTTGCTCTACTATTCCCTCCATAACTTTTGGCTGAATTATAACATCCCTGCATAATTCATGACTTGAGTAAAATGAAAGATCGGATGGTGCCTTGTCGCCTACCCCACATGGGGACACTCCAGTGGTTCTGAAGTACCTTTGCAAGCCTCATTATCAGCTTGCATTCCATTAGACCTGTCTGAATCCTTGTCCTCAGGCCAAATATCAGCACCAGAAGAAATTTCATGAACCTCACCCACACCAGAGGTGCAATCAGTGTGATATTTCGTATAAGACTTATCATTAGTTAAGATTTCACTAGAGTGACTTGGCCCCTGATCCTCAAGGCTAGTACCAGAAAGCTCAATGCCATGGGAAAAAGCAGAACATGCTAGCTTCGTACTAGTATCAGAGGTTGAAGGAATATTGTCACCGACAACGAGTTTTGGGCTACATGATTCTATTGTATCTACTTCCATGGCATCCTGCACGAATTCAACATGCTTGGCAGTAATTTTTGGGTCAGAAAAACATCCAGTACCAGGCTGCACAAAAGGATTTACAAAAACT
Organism: Hyparrhenia diplandra; assembly: GCA_015847255.1. Taxonomy (NCBI): domain Eukaryota; kingdom Viridiplantae; phylum Streptophyta; class Magnoliopsida; order Poales; family Poaceae; genus Hyparrhenia; species Hyparrhenia diplandra. The sequence continues at coordinate 37,701 of JADLZK010004625.1, read as the reverse complement.
TCATTGTTTTCAGCCTTCTCATGTATAGCATTCTGATAATTGAAAGATGCTGGCAAGATAGATTTTCCACAATCTGTCAGGACTTCAGTTCTGTCAACTTGTAGCGTCTCGTGTCGAGTTTCAGATGGGATTTGACCTTGATCACTAGGTTGTGCTGACAGTTTAGCAAAGACAGACACATCAGGAGTGTGAGGTTTTCTGTGTGACCCTTCTATTACACCACATATGGGTGAACCAGGAAGTTCATCAAAGTTGGAAGAAGGTTCCAGCTGATTTGCTCCTACTTCAGATGATACAGAGTTCCAACCAATCCAATCAGCAAGCTTGAATTTTGTTGAAGTCAACTCTTCATTTGGTAATAGTCTGTCAACTCTAACTGTTCCTTTGTAGAAGTGTTTCTTCCTCATAGCCTTCAAAACAAGTGACCTGACAGTGAGAAAATGGCACCAAATCGTATCACAGTTCAAGCAACATTTGCTGTCTTTTCAAACAGATAGTAGGTAAATTAATTGACAGAATGGCTGGTTCCAGGTTGCAATCAGAGAGCTGAAACTTAACAAAACTAGAGGCTGCTATTTTTTAACAGCAAAAGATGCTCTTTGCACAGGGGTTACTGCACGAGCCAAAGGTAACCCAATCAGTAGCGTAAATTGACAGAATGGCTGGCTACCATGCATGATTTCTGAGACAAGGGGCTTGACAAATGAATAGTTCACCTGCAGTTTGTGGACATAGCAGCTTTCGCTCGGTCAATAGGAATGCCAAGTAAGTAAGCAGATAGGTTGATGACATCATAGGGGCCTCTGATCTGGGAAGCAGTATGAGCAGCGCTTGAGATGATGAGATTCTTTCCTTTAGTCCAGTCCACCAAAAGCTGAAAATAGAATGTATTAATATTATAGTTCTATGCACCATATTATGGTGTCTGAAAAAAAAATGTTGGGTCATTGGGTAGGAGTAGAATAACATTGACCTTGACTTCAGCTATGATGTTCCTCTTGGCATTGACGTCAGTAGAAATGAGTGGGGAGTAGGCGATCTCGAAATGCAGCCCCTTTTGCAGGGCAAGCTTGAGCATTGGTGGCTTGATGCGGAAGGGCAGCTTACCGTGGGAGGAGAAATCGATGGAGATGAGATCGAGGTGTTGAGCTGATAGGGGTGCCTGACAGAGGTGATCGAATGCGGCCTGGGTGAGGGGGCGGGCAGCGACGAGGTCGTAGGTGCGGAGGAGGCGGGAGGCGGAGGGGGCGAGCGCGGAGGCGGTGGCTGCGGCGGAGTCGAGGAGAGGGGGTGATTCGGGTGTACTGGCGGAAGGGCTCGGAGGCGGGGGAGGCGAGGCGGCGGCGGTGGAGAGCGGCGGAGGACGGGAGCGGGAGCGAGGAGAGGGGCGCGAAAAGCTCGGTGCGGCAGCGGTGGGAGTCGGCGAGGAGGCCGCGGTGGGGGTGGTCGAGAGCGACGGCGGCGTAGCCGAGCTCGAGAGCGCGCGCCGTGGCGGCTAAGAGTTGGAGGCGGGAGGAGGAAGAGGAGTTGGGTTGCCATCGCCTCCGTCACCGGAGGACGGGAGGAGGCTGAGATCGTAGAAGAGAGCGGCGCCGCCATCCCCAACAACTGCGGCGCGGCAAAGGCCAGAAGCAGGAAGAAGAAGAAGAGAGGAAACAAGGACAATGGACCCTCGGCCCAGAATAGAATAGGCCTAGGCCCATTAACAACAGTATAGGAGGATAAAAGTCCCTTAATTAATTATGTCATTAATTATTGTTTAGTTCAGTTTGTCTTTTTTGTGTCTCCACATTCAAGTTGATTTTTTTCTCAAATAAAATTCAAGTTGAAATTTAATTTCAAATTTTATAAGTGGATAATTAGCAAACATAATTTATGCTTGGAGAATATTTCATAAACGTTTACCATTCTTTTAATAGGTGAAGACATATAATAATAGATTAATATATACTAGAATATAAAATTATATATTAAGTATAATGAAATAAAATCATGTTTAGTTTTTAAATAGTTTATGGTATCCACTGTCATCTCAAAAACAATAATAAAAAAATCAACTTGTGTATAGAAATAAAAATACAAATCATGTTAAGGGGTAAATTAGGCCGACCAAAACTGTTAAAAAGGAAGGGAGTAAATCAAACCAAATGAAGGGATACTTTGAAGAAGTAATTTCGAAATTTTTCATATAACTAATAAGAACAAATTCAAGCACCAGTCTAGTTGCGGTTGGGTCAGAGCATGGAAAAATTTGATTGCTCAATCAATGGAAATGTTGATTTTAGAAAAGGGAGTATATTGATATCCCGGCCTTCGCATCGGCCGATGCATATGGTTGTTCATGATTACAAGCGTTCAAGAACTGATCCAAGAAATTTCAGAAAAAAAAGTTATGAGCCAACATGACAAAAAAAAAGTTCTCAAGAGGAAACAACTAAAAGGCAATTCTACTATTAAAACGTCGGTCATGCTTTGCAAACACTTCAATGACCCTATAGCCCGTTTTCATAAACAAGCGTTCCTCCTCTTTTCAAGCAAGGACCCGAGGAACCTGTCCAAGACATCCCCTTGAAGATAACATGCAAATATGACGGTAATGTGGTCTTGTTAAACACAACATCATTCCTTGTTAACCACGTTGTCCAACAAATAACAATTGCACCCCACAAGAATTTGAGATCTTGTTTTCTATTCAAATTCTTGCAACCACCCTATAAACAAATTCTGTACTCTAGATGGCGGTTTTAGGTTAAAAGAAATATAAATGATTCTCCGGATAAATTTAGCATAATGACAGTCAAAGAGTAAATGTTATATGGTTTCATTTGAGGAACAAAAACAACATTTTCAATCTCCTTGCCAATTGTCTCCTAGCTAAATTATCCTTTTTAAAATAACTCCTTTGTACAAATACCACATAACAAATAGCACTTGCACCCCACAAGAATTTGAGATCTTGTTTTTTTTCTATTCAACCCTTACAACCACCCTATAAACAAATTGTGTACTCTAGATGGCGGTTTTTAAGTTAAAAGAAATATAAATGATTCTCCGGATAAATTTAGCATACTCGGCATCACCCGAGCTCGTCTCCGACCTTCGACGGACCCCATCCACGGGGTGGTGCTTTGGGAAGCGGCGTTCCCGCCGGGCGAATCGACCTCCTTGTCACCTTCGGCGATCCGAGCAACTTCCACAAGGAGGTGCTCACCTTCGAGGTGCTCCGTACAAGAGCGCATACCACGCTCTATTGGGGGCGGCCATGCTACGCGGTTCATGGTCGTGCCCAACCACACGCCTCAAGCTCAAGATCCCCGGACCGAAGGGTGTGATCACCGTCAACTCCACCTTCGAGCGTGCCTTCCCACTGCGACAAGGAAGCGGTGCGAGACACCGACGCCTCATCGAGTCCGGAAGCTCCGCCCGATGATGCCGCGTGGGTCCAGCGGAAGACGCCGCCCGAGCTCAAGAATACATCGAGCACATCTAGCAAGGTGGCGAGCTCATCCGTCGAGCTCGAGAAGGCGGCGGGCTCCTTCGAGCCGAATAAGGACGCCAAGACGGTGGCGGTCAACAAGGAGGGGCACACCGTCCGCGTCTCGAGCTCACTCCTAAATAGGAAGCGAGCTCGTCCGACTTCCCTCCGTCGAACCTCGACGTGTTAGTGTGGAAACCCTGGACATGCCCGACATACCGAAGGAAGTCACCGAGCACTCCTTAAACATCAAGCCCGGTTCTCGCCCGGTGAAGCGGCGGCTCCGGCGCTTTGACGACGGGCAAAGCGATGTGCAATCGCCGAGGAAATAGATAAGCTCTTAGCGGCGGGCTTTGTTAAGGAGGTGCTTCATCCCGAGTGGATAGTCAACCCTGCACTAGTTAAGAAGAAGAATGGGAAATGGAGAATGTGTGTTGATTATACGAGTCTCAACAAGGCATGCCCAAAGGATTCGCTTTCCATTGTCTTTGCGATCGACCAAATCGTTGACTCCACCTCCGGTGCGAACGCCTCGTTTCCTCGACGCTGCGTATACGGTTACCACCAAATCACGATGAACGAAGCTCGATCAACTCGCAACCTCCTTCATCACCCCTTCGTCCGTGTTCGCTACGTGACGGTGTCATTCGGGCTAAAAACGCTGGTGCCACCTTCCAAAGGTGCATGCAGAAGGTCTTCAAAGAGCTTCTCGGGAAGCATAAGGAAGCATACGTCGACAACATCGTGGTCAAGACGAAGTGCACGGGGGAGCTCATCCCCGACCTCGAGCAAGTCTTCAATAAACTTCGCAAGTTCGGAGTAAAGCTCAACCCAGAGAAGTGCGTCTTCGGGGTCCCTCGAAGAAAACTCCTTGGTTTCATAGTGTCCAAGCACGGCATCGAAGCTAACCTTGAGAAGATCGAGGCCATCCGCAAAGACATGGGCCCAATCAAGAACGTCGGGGTGTGCAGCGGCTCACAGGGTGTCTTGCCGCGCTCAGATTTGAACTTCTCTTAAGGCCCTCCTCAGATTCGAACTTCTTGATTTGCTCATACAACTCCCTGAGCGTCTTCGGTTCTTCTCTGTCAAGAGTCAAAGAGCACTGACCGATGGCCATGCCCTCAATAGTTGTTGCGATAACCACCTCGCGTCGAGGCGTTAGGGGTCTGCGCCCTCAACCGAACTATCTTTTGCAAGTACTGATTAAGCGATTCTCCGTCGTCTTGCTTCAGCTTGAAATAATCTTTGGTTCCCTTTTGGCGGTTTTGAAACCCTCGAAAGTGAGCAACAACTGCTCTTTGAGTTGTTTCCAGCTCTCGATGGAGAGCGGCCGAATTCCTACATACCATTCATGCGCTATGTCCTCGACTGCCATGATGAGTAATTTTGTAAGGGACCCTAATCTCCTCCCCGCCAAATGCACAGCCGCGAAACTAGCGATGAATTTCCTTGGGTCTAACTTTTCCGTCGAAAAGAAGTAGCCTCGATTTTTAGCCTATCGGCCATGGCTAGAGCTGTAGTTCAGCTAAAAGTGGAGAGGCGTCATCAATTTATTCTTCGGCTGAAGTCACCCTCGTCATCCTATGATTCAACCGAATGCAGGGTCCATGGCCCCTAGCCTCATCTCTCGTTTCGCCTGGCTTCTTTGTTTTGGCATTTTCCTCCATCGCAGCCGATTTCTTTAGCTAGCTTCTCCTTTTCCACTTTGGCCAGTCTGAGCTGTTCGCGAGCCGAATTTTCTCTTTGTCTAGCTGCCTCTTCCTGAGCCAATGCATCTCTTCAGGCTCTCAACTCATTCAAGTCCGCCTCGTTAGTCATTTAACTGTTGAATGAGCCCGTTGCGCTATTCCAAATCATTGTTGATTCTCCGCCGCTGCTCGTTCCGGGTCCGCTACTCTGCGGCTTCCTCCTTAGAATCGAGGATTCGCGATGCAAGTGACCCCAGGCCCGTGACCCCCACAGGGCGGTTGCACCGTCTTCGGGTTGCCTCAAGACCCCGTCCTTGAGGGGTTTCGGTTGGGGTGGCTCTTGTCAAGTGTCCTTGGTGGCCAAGGTCCTGCCGCCGTCCCCTTTCCTCTTGACTTTGGGGCCATGGGTTACATGCACAACCATGGTGGGCGCCAATGTTGGAGTGGCTCCGAAACGTGCCACTCCTAGGGACGACCGAAAACAACGACACGAAAGTAGAAATTGGGCTTGTATTACTCGGTGTTCATCATCCCCTTACAACGCCCCTAGGCAGGCTATTTATACATATCTGTATACCTTTACATGCCCAAATTGTCCTTCAACTACCTTGATGCTCCTGGATATTCTCGTGCCACACGGGGTGTCTTAATCTTCTGGCCCCAAATCCTAACGCTCCTAGGGACCACTTGGGCTCGCCCTTTGGCTATGCAGCCTCGAACTCCTGCCCTCCGGTTCTGGTACCGACGAAACACCACCTGCAAAAACCGTCTCACAAGAAGTGGCGAAGATAAGGGTTTCGGTCCCGAACCGCCGAAGGATCCATCTTCGGCGGCCTGCTCCCTTGTGTTAACACCGAAAATTGGTAAGCTTCGAGTACTGGAATGGATATGCTAGGAAGTAGCAAGGAGCTGATGAAAGCCAGTGCAAGATGCTAATAAATGACTGTTGACGGTCATTAACTACATATTTTTATACCGTCAACATTAGTATAAAACTGCCAAAACATAATAGTGATAGGGCTTTGAGCTAACCATTTCCACAAGTTTTGGTACTTCACTTGTTTTGCAGGACAATGTTCGAAACATACATTTTGGGCCAAAAGCAAAGGAAAACATATAAGAAATAACAAGGCCCTAAATGGACATGAGCAAAGCAAGGAGAAGAGAGGAGAAATGCCCATAAATATGAGTATCAACATCTATACATAAGCCCAAGAAGTCGAAGCCCAAATCCAACATGAAATCATACCGGGCCGCAGGACATGGGTTTAGTATTTTGGGCATAACTTTTTCATACGGACTCCGTTTTGAGCACGACCCACCGAAACGAAGCTAACGACGAGACGGACGCACACACAAAATTTCAGCCCAAACGGCCCCCATACGGGTGCGGCCGCACCTTGGGGTGCGCGCCGCACCCGCCGGAGGGGCGGGCGGTTCGGCCCATCCTTCTCGAGGCGGTTCATTACCTTCCAAAAAGTGTGTTGCCGACGTGCGTTGGTCGGTTTGGGCTGATTAGGAAGGTGTTCCAAGGCCGGTTTTGATCCTTCCATATGGGGATGGCCATCTTCCAAAGAGCCCCCTCTCCTCTACCTATAAAAGGAGGCCCTCTCCCTCTCATTCAACACACACCAATTCATATACAACACAAGGAGGAGCCACAATGTAATAGAGAGGAGAGAGTTCCATTCTTCTTCCCCCTCTTAGTTCTAATGGAGAGTGAGAGAGGAAAGGCTAGAAGGAAGTTTGGTTCCTTCTACCCGAGTTGTCGGTCCGCCCACGGTGTCTTGCGGCTCCTAGGAAGTCGGAGTGCTTGGAGTTGTCGGTACCCGTTTCGCTTGTACCTCTACAAGCTACTTACACTTTGGTGAGAAAGCTTGTGATTATCTTTCGGCTTATTGTTCTTCAAGCATATTATCTAGTCATTAAAGAATTACGGGATTGATAGTCGTTCCTTCGGGCGGTGCTCGGTAGAAGGACCCTGGGACGGGTAAGCCTTGTCGACACGCCCGGAGTAATAATCACTAGTGTAGACGTGGTGTCTAGATTAAGGGTTTTCTATCTTTTGTGGCACATCCCACGGTTGAGGGGTAGGCGGTTGGGTTGTGACAAATTTTGTCCGTCCCTTGTAATCCCCCACGTTCGGGTGTGGCGCAGTTGCTAAATGCCTGGGTCTCCATCCCAGTTTGGGCGATTGCCGGTGCCGAAGTGAGGACATAACGACCAAGAAATCCCTACCGAAACCTAAGCCCATAAAGATACCTCGCTATCCATAGTTATCCTAGGGTGACCCTGCTCAAAGATTAGAGCGCAACCGTTCCCTGTGGAAAATACGATACCCTGAATATTTCCGGGTGAAAGCTACAACGACAATTCCGTGCGCTTGCGGATTTTATCTGTGTGCGTTAAGAAACGTCAACAATGACGAGAAGGCCAGTCGCCAAGTATTGATGTCGAGTCATGATAAAGCCTGAATGGCAGGTAAGCCAACATGTAAGCAGATCGGTAAAAGGACCATTCGGCTAGCGGTTCGGAAAGCTGCTGTTATTCGGTTGGAGACCTGAGTCCGGGAGGGATTCAAGCACGTGGTGATCCAACGAGCTTAAAGGCTTCGAGGCAAGATATTCTGGAGAAGGGACCCGTGTTGCGTGCAACCTCACAACTCCGGGAAGACTTGGAGGACAATGTATCTTAGCTAGATATTTTCATTATTGTAATCGTAGTCAGTTAGGACTCGTGTCAAGCCTAGGGTATAAATATGAGACCCATGGCAACCGTAAAACGATCTACCAAATCAATACAACAAACCCGACTCGTGCCACCCCTTTCGAGTCCAAATCGTGTCGTCGATCTACTAAGAGAGGATACATCGACCCGGCCGACCTCCGTAAGTATCGACAACCTTGTACCATGTCTAGTATCATGCGGCGGATTTAGATTATGTTGCAAGTAGTCTTGTTACCATGCTTAGTATCGTGCGACAGATTTAGGCTATGAAGCAAGAGGGTTCTTTGTTAGATCATGAGTCGTGCGACAGGCTAAGGTCTAGCTTGGAGCTAGTTATTGGCTTCATTAGATTTCGCAATCTAGTGAATTCATTAAGTTACCAAGTGGTGCATGCTTTTACTTATTTATTACTTTTACTATGATTGCACACACTTTTTGCCCAATTTAAATTGATATGGCTCGACTTTATCTTTTGTTAGATCTAGTTGTCATCAATGTTTTCAATATTCATCTTATCGTGTCATTAGATCTATTTGCTTATCGTAGCCGAGCTTAGATCAATCTAAGTTGTTACATGTTGTGGGTTCGTACACGTTTAGTCATGAGTCATGCGGCGGGCTAAGGTTTTGCGTGTGAGTTCCTTCTTCATGGACCCTAATTCGGCAAGCTTGCCGAATACAATTATGTATCTACTTGTAGCTTGCATGTGTAAGTCTACCTATCGTTAAAGTCTAGTGTGGCAAGTCGTATCATGCGGTGGATTAGCTTGTTGCAGTGTATCATACGATGGATTCTTGTTAGGGACGAAAAGGGTTTAGGATGGTTAGTCGTGCGACGGACTAATAGGAATAGATCCCTGTCTTTACTTTAGATTAGGCTTGCATGTGTACTTTACTTGTCTATGCATATACGCCTCAACGAGTAATGAGTATCTATAGATCTTTTTTAGATGTATGCGTGCTTTTAGCTTTTCATGGTTAGATTGTATCATGCGGTGGATTGATCTAGTCGTGGGAAGTGGTTTAGATCTGTAGCAAGTCATATCATGCGGTGGATTAGCTTGCAAGGGTTTAAGCTAGACGGGTTTAGGGAGACTAGACATGCGGCGCACTAGTTGGGTGAAACCTATGCATGTGTTATTTAGATTAGATTTACATTTATGAGTTACACTTTTTATGTACCATGTTGTCAACTAATTCGATTTATGCAATAGAACTTTATGATGTTATATCTCGATGATCGATTTACTTGTTCAAACATGTATTCTTATGATCATTCGGCAAATCTGTTATTCTTTCATATATTTGCTTACCGAATGCATTCATCACCTATTGATAGATAGCTCTCATAGCTATATGCCATTATAATCGGCCTTAGGACCGTACATGCGGAACTATCTTGGTCGACCGGGCATGTTCCAAATCTCACGTTTACCTCCTTGTCAATTTACTGTGTCAAATTGATCGCACGCACCAAAGACAAGACACTCGGGCGGTCGAGTAAAGCTAGATAATCCGGCTTGTCGGTGTGTGGGGCACAAGAGACACTTTTTGTGTCAACACCTTGGCGCCCAAAAGCAACAACGGTGGGCTTGCTGATCGAGCTCTTTGGGGCTGGGCTAACGAGAGCCAAAACACGATCTTTTGGCTCTGCTCCCTACCCGACACCTCGCTTCTCGAGATCACAGGGACCTAGATGTAGCACCCGGCCTCCAATCGCCTGGTAGCCCTTCTTTCGGTGGCTCGCGCCGAAAGCAGGTCTTCGGGCTTCCTGCGCCAGACGCACCCTCTGCCTAGATGGGATCGAAAAACAAACCTTCGCTTTCCACGAGCCGGAAGATGGGGGTGATAGTGTCTACACAGCCCCCAACAACGTCTCTTCAGCAACAGCGATGTATATTACTACGTTTGCTCCAATATTCCTCAAATCATCGGCTATCTCTCATAGGCTTTTCATTGACAATAGAATTACCAAATTAAATTGTCAACAAAAACCAAAAAGGACGTAGCCTATTTTTACGTGGGAACTAGAATCAACAGTTCTCGACATTACAAACTAAAAGGGTGTAGCCTAATTCGTGTCACCTCAGAATGGTGTCAAGAAGCTGCTGTAAAAATTTCAGATTAAACAGACAAGCGAGCGAAAAGTTATGCCTGTTTTACCGAAGGTATCTCTCGTATCGTTTTCCCATCTGTATAGGAGTTCCAATTCACCATTCGCGTAATCAAACCTCTATGAAAGTTCATGTAACTTAGGAAACTCATTAGTGACTCACGTAGTCACCACTACATGATGACTTCAAGGAGGGAAAGTTTCTTGATTTGGAATAAAACAGCCAAGACACCCACATTTGTGGCCCTATCCTTTATTAAAGCGATAACTTTTTCCGTGGGAACTAGAATCAGGTGTTCTCGGCTTTACAAAACCAAAAGGGCCTAGCCTAGTTCGTGTCACCTCAAAATGGTGTCAAGAAGCTGCTGTAAAAATTTCAAATTAAACGGACAAGCGGCGAAAAAGTTATGCCTGTTTTACCGAAGGTATCTCTCGTATTGTTTTCCCATCTGTATAGCAGTTCCAATTCACCATTCGCGTAAATCAAACCTCTATGAAAGTTCATGTAACTTAGGAAACTCATTAGTGACTCACGTAGTCACCATTACATGATGACTTAAAGGAGGGAAAGTTTCTCAATTTGGAATAAAACATCAAAGACACCCACATTGTGGCCCTATCCTTTATTAAAGCAATAACTTTTTCTACAAGAACTAGAATCAGGTGTTCTTGGCTTTACGAAACCAAAAAGGCATATAGCCTAGTTCGTGTCACCTCAGAATTGTGTCAAGAAGCCGCTGTAAAAATTTCAGATTAAACAGACAAGCAAGCGAAAAGTTATGCCTTTTTTACCGAAGGTATCTCTCGTATTGTTTATCTGTATAAGAGTGCCAATTCACCATTCCTGTAAACCAAACCTCTATGAAAATTCATGTAACCTAGGAAACTCATTAGTGACTCACGTAGTCACCATTACGTGATGACTCCATAGAGGGAAAGTTTCCTAATTTGGAACAAAACATCCAAGAGACCCACATTGTGGCCCTATCCTTTATGAAAGCAATAGCTTTTCCTCGAGAACTAGAATCGGGCATTCTCGTCGTTACAAAACCAAAAAGGGCATAGCCTTTTTCGTGTCACCTTAGAATGGTGTCAAGAATCGTCTGTAAAAATTTCAGATTAAACGGACAAGTGAGCGAAAAGTTATGTCTGTTTTACCGAAGGTATCTCTCGTATTGTTTTCCGATCTGTATAGGAGTGCCAATTCACCACTCCCATAAACCAAACCTCTATGATAATTCATTTAACTTAGGAAACTCATTTGTGACTCACGTTGTCATCATTACGTGATGACTCCACGTAGGGAAAGTTTCTCGATTTGGAATAAAACATCCAAGGGACTCACGTTATGGCCCTATAAAGCAATAACTTTTTCCGTGGGGAACCGAATCAGCCGTTCTCTGCATTACAAACTAAAAAGGGCATAGCCTAGTTCGTGTTACCCTCGTAATGGTATCAAGAAGCTGTTGTAAAAATTTTAGATTAAATGACAAGCGAGCAAAAAGTTATGTCCGTTTTTTTACCGAAGGTATCTCTCGTATTGTTTTCCCATATGTATAGGAGTTTCAATTCACCATTCGCGTAAACCAAACCTCTATGAAAGTTCATGTAACTTAGGAAACTCATTAGTGACTCACGTAGTCACCATTACATGATGACTTCAACGAGGGAAAGTTTCTCGATTTCGAATAAAACATCCAAGACACCCACATTTTGGCCCTATCCTTTATTAAAGCAACAACTTTTTCTACAAGAACTAGAATCAGGTGTTCTCGGCTTTACAAAACTAAAAAGGGCCTAGCCTAGTTCGTGTCACCTCAGAATTGTGTCAAGAAGCTGTTGTAAAAATTTCAGATTAAACGGACAAGCGAGCAAAAAGTTATGCCTATTTTACCGAATGTATCTCTCGTATTGTTTTCCCATCTGTATAAGAGTGCCAATTCACCCTTCGTGTAAACCAAACCTCTATGAAAGTTCATGTAACTTAGGAAACTCATTAGTGACCCATGTAGTCACCATTACGTGATGACTTCATGGAGGGAAAGTTTTTCGATTTGGAATAAAACATCCAAGAGACCCAAACCCTATCCTTTAATGTAGATATAAGTTTCTCAAAAATTGAGAATATGCCGCACCATGGCTTGATGTTGTCTTGACAAACTCTAACACGAGCCTGCTTGCGAGCTTTCAACAGTACCCATTGTTAGAATTTATATATGAATAGTTCCCTAAAATTCATATGAAGAAATTACCGATAAATCTCAAAGGCCCAATATTTGTGTTTCCTAATGGGCTTTATTGTTTTAGCCCATGAGTAAAGGTGGGAGGTGCAATATCAATTAGTACCATATTGCTAGTTGATGTAGAGGTAGGGAGTTCTCCTCCCTATATAATTGTACCAAGCCTCCCGGAAATAGACACAACATAACAACTACAATTGGGAGTTTCAATTAGAAAATCCTAAAGTAGTAAAATAGTATTTTCCTCTTCTCACTTCAACTGCGCCGTTGCCAAGTCTCCGGCCCGATCGTTCACAAGGCACCACGGGCGAAGGCGAGCAGTCTCCGGAACCATCGTCTTTGCGATCCTGCACCCGAGAAGGCGAATAAGGTTTTGGGAAGCGCTCTTTTGCGCCGACCGCTCTCCCAAATCTTCTACGACTACTTCATCAACAAGTCATCTCGCTTCGGCTAAACTCGCGTGATCGCCGACCGCTTCTTCACCACCAAGTACTTCTACATCGACGGTATACATACATCTGTGATTTAATTCTATTGTTTTATCATGCTCAATCTATCCAATCTCTATGGTGTGCTAGTTGTGCTTACACCTATTACTATGATCATACTATGCTTGCTATGCTATATGATGTTGAATCATGCTATGATCTGTGATATGAGTTTCTATCATGCTAGTTTGTTAAACATGCTTAATCTAGTCTTTCAATTTGTCATGATTTATATTATGGAATTAATCTAGAAATTGCCTAATATTCCAACAATCCAAAAACCTTATTATAGGCTTTTTCTTGATTTAACTATGGCTGTTTTCACCGACGTCTTTGAGACTAGAAAAGTTTTCTAGTGCACATATAAAGAGGTGGCGAGTTAAGGCCATGCTCGGCAAGAGGCTAGGATGTTACGGGTTCTTTGTTGGATCGCCTCGGGGAAATATCTCTAGAGATAAGAGAAGATTCCGGGGAAGACAACACTATCCTTAGAAGAACAATCCTAAACAATCTTGCTAGTCATCTAGAAGATGCGAACTTGCACTTCCAAGATGAGAGGGCATTGTGGGATCAACTGAATGCAACCATTGGTACATCCGAGGTGTACATTATGGAGAGCTTTCATGACTACAAGATGGTTGCTAACCGATCTATAGTCAAGCAAGTGCATGAGGTTGAACACATGGCAAGAGAACTTGAACTCCTTAAGAATGTCATACCCGGATGAATTTGTAGCCGGATGCATTATTGCTAGATTGCCTTCTTCATGGAAGAGCTTCGGTACAATTCTAAAACACAAGAGACGAAAAATATCGGTTTGTAAACCCGATAGCATCTCTTGATGTTGAGGAAAAGATTCGGGTGAAGAATACTATTGAGAAGGGGGAACAAGAGCCATTCTAGCACTAATATTGTGCAAGAAAACCCACATGGCAAGAACAAAGGGAATAAATCTTCCAATGCCAAGTTAGCAACTACCTTTGAGAAGAAGAAAAAATAATGATGAGGTGCCTTGCTTCACAAATGGACAGCTTGGTCACTTTTTCGGTGAGAATAATAAGAATGTCAACCTCGTGACTATTAGCAATCTTGATGAAGAGTACAAAGAATGTTCCTATTGTACTATCGGTATTTCAATCACCAAGTTGGTGGGTTGATACAAAAAGCTAATATTCATGTGTGTGCCGACATCTCTTTGTTTTCTTCTTATAAAGAGCTACAAGGTTCTTCTCGTCCTAATGGGGAATGGGTCACATGCTTCGTTCGTGGCGTTGGCACGGTAGATCTGAAGTTTACTTCGGGAAAATTGTCTTGAAGAACGTGCAAAGATGTCCCTACTATTCGCAAGAACCTTGTTAGTGTTTCCTTCTTTTAAGAGATGGGTTTAAGGTAGTGATGGAGTCCAATAAAGTAGTCATGTCTAAGCATGGACAATTTATTGGTAAGGGTTCTGACGTGGGCGGTTTGTTTCGCCTAAGTTTGGCGGTTTATGTAATAAGTCGGTGAATCATATTTATGGCACAATAAATGATAGTTCAAGTGTTTGGCATTCTCGTTTATGTCATGTGAACTTTGGTTTGATGTCACATTTATCTAGCTTGAAGTTAATTCCGTTTCACTATTGCCAAAGGTTCTAAGTGCCATAGTTGTGTGCAATCTAAGCAACCTCGAAAGCCTCACAAGGCGTGAGGAGGAGAGACACTTGGCACCTCTAGAACTCATACATTCCGATCTATGCGAGATGAATGGTGTGTTGACTAAAGGTGGAAAGAGATATTTCATGACGTTAATTGATGATGCTTCTAGATATTGCTATATTTACTTGCTGAAAAGTAAAGATGAGGCATTAGACTATTTTAAAATCTTTAAGGCTGAAGTTGAAAATCAACTAGAAAGAAAGATTAAACGTCTAAGGTCGATCGTGGTGGTGAATATTTTCCTATAACATTTGATGAGTTTTGTGCGAACATGGTATTATTCATGAGAGGACACCTCCCTATTCACCCGAATCCAACGGGGTTGCCGAGAGGAAAAATCGCCTTATTGACCGACACAGTTAACGCCATGTTAGACACCTTTGGTTTATCTAAGGCATGGTGGGGAAGCTATATTGATCTGCGAGTCATGTCCCGAATAGAATTCCAAACGAAAATAAAGAGACAACACCATATGAGATATGGGTTGGAAGGAAACCATCACTTTCATACTTGCGCACGTGGGGATGCTTGGCGAAAGTCAATGTTCCAATTAATAAGAAGCGTAAGCTTGGACCAAAAGACGGTAGATTGTGTCTTTCTTGGATATGCTCACAACAAAGATTGTCTATCGATTTTTAGTAGTAAAATCCGAAGTTTCGATATGCATGTTGATACTATCTTTGAACCTCGTGATGCTACATTTTTGAGAATATATTTCCTGTGAAAGATATGCATAGCAATGCTAAGTTTTCTACTTGAATTAGCTCCCGATATTACTATACCTATTGAGTCTTCTATTGAGTTGTTTGAACAACCACTTGAGAAGGATGACAATGAAGTTCCTATGAGGAACAAGAGACAAAGGATTGCAAAATCTTTTGGTGATGATTTCATTGTGTACCTTGTGGATGATACTCCCACCTCTATCTCGAGGCATATGCATCTCCGGATGTAGATGATTGGAAAGAAGTCGTTAGTAGTGAGATGGACTCGATTCTTTCTAATGGAACTTGGGAGCTATCTAATCTACCATTCTATTGTAAACCAATTGGATGTAAGTGGGTGTTCAAGAAGAAGCTTAGACCCGATGGTACTATTGACAAGTACAAGGCTCGCCTTGTGGCTAAAGGCTACACTCAAAAAGAAGGAGAAGATTTCTTTGATACTTACTCACCTTTGCTAGAATGACCACTATTCGAACACTACTATCTTTGGTCGCCTCATATGGTCTCGATCATTCATCAAATGGATGTAAAGACAGCTTTTCTTAATGGAGAGTTGGATGAGGAGATTTACATGGATCGGCCCGATGGATTTGTAGTAAAAGGTAAAGAGCAAAAGGTGTGCAAGTTATTAAAATCTTTGTATGGCTTGAAACAAGCACCTAAACAATGGCATGAGAAGTTTGACACTACGTTAACTAGTGCCTATATGTTGTCAATGAAGCCGATAGGTGTGTGTATTATCGATATGGTGGGGGCGAAATCTGTTATATTATGCTTATATGTTGATGATATTCTAATCTTTGGAACAAACATGAATGTCATAAATGAGGTCAAGTCTTTCTTGTCAAAGAATTTTGATATGAAAGATCTAGGAGAGGCTAATGTAATTCTAAACATTAAGCTTATTAAGGAAGAGAGTGGGATTACTTTATCACAATCTCACTATGTTGAGAAGGTCCCGAGCCGTTTTGGCTTTATGGATAGAAAGCCTTCTCCAACACCTTATGATCCTAGTGTGACATTACGAAAGAATAAGAAGCGTACTAGAGATCAACTCAAGTACTCTTAGATTGTTGGTTCACTCATGTATCTAGCTTAATGCAACCGACCAGATATCTCTTTTCTTTGTGAGCAAGTTGAGTAGGTATATGTCCAACCCGGTGATGATCATTGGCATGTACTAGAAAGGGTCTTGTGCTATCTTAAAGGTACAATGAGCTATGGAATTCACTATTCCGGGCACCCAGTTGTGCTAGAGGGATATAGTGATGCGAACCGGATTTACGATATTGCTCAAATCTACGCCATAAGTGGGTATGTATTTACTCTTGGAGGTGGCGCAGTTGTCATGGAGGTCTTGTAAAATGTACTATTTTAACTAAGTCAACCATAGAAGCGAGAACTTATCGCTTTAGAAACAAAGATCTCTGCAGAGGCGAGTGGGTCGCGTGAGCTCTTGTCCGACTTACCGGTGGTTGAAAAACCAAGCACTAGCTATCCTTATGAACTCGGATAATCAAACGCTGATCACTAAAGTGAATAGTGCAAAGGATAATTCAAAGTCAACAAGACACGTTAAAAGACGTTTGAAGACCGGGCGAAAAATTGAGAAACTCCTGAGTAATAACTCGTATCCTACATACGCATGATAAAAACCAGCGGCGTATCCCTTTACTAAAGGGCTATCACGTAATGTGATAGAAATTGCATCTAGGGAGATGGGTATGAGACCCATATGAGTTTTCGATAGTAGTAACCCAACCTTTTTGATCGGAGATCCCGTGACTAAGGACACAGGAAGAACAAGCTATTGGTAAACCGAGGAGAGTAAACTAATAAACCCTCTCTATGTGAAGATGCAATACTCTCAAGAGCGAAGAGGCTCGTATGGTAGGTTGGCGAGAATGCCTTAATATGTCCTATTGACTTTATAAGTAAAGATGTTTGTCCCTACGTGAGCATTCTTGAAAGGGCATACCTATATGAGTTCGACCGTTAAACGTCGCAGCCTATGAGATTTGGGTGATCTCCGGTAAGCTCATGAAGAGACTAAGGAGTATGACGTATATGCTCCACCCACGGAGAAAGGCTACTTGGCGCCCAAGTACTAGTTTGACTTTGAGTAAAACTCATTCGCACAAAACTTGCAATTCAAGGCGTAGTCCATTGTTCAAGTTGTGGATGAGTGTAACTTGAAGCTCTAGGCGGATGTTCAACTTAACGTCTCTGCTGAAACACTAGTATATAAAACAAGAGTGAGATAAAGGAAAATATCTATCTTGGGCGCTTGAGATCCGGTGGGGGATTGTTAGAATTTATATATGAATAGTTCCCTAAAATTCATATGAAGAAATTTCGATAAATCTCAAAGGCCCAATATTTGTGTTCTCTAATGGGCTTTATTGTTTTAGCCCATGAGTAAAGGTAGGAGGTGCAATATCAATTAGTACCATATTGCTAGTTGATGTAGAGGTAGGGAGTTCTCCTCCCTATATAATTGTACCAAGCCTCCCGGGAATAGACACAACATAACAACTACAATTGGGAGTTTCAATTAGAAAATCCTAAAGTAGTAAAATAGTATTTTCCTCTTCTCACTTCTTTGTCTTGCCGTTGCCAAGTCTCGGCCCGATCGTTCGTGCACACCAAAATAATCGGCGAGCAGGTCTCCTAACCATCGCCTTTGCGATCCTGCACCGGAGAAGGCGAATAAGGTTTTTGGGAAGCGCTCTTTGCGCCGACTGCTCCCAAATCTTCTACGACTACTTCATCAACAAGTCATCTCGTCGGCTAAACTCGCGTGATCGCCGACTGCTTCTTCACCACCAAGTACTTCTACATCGACAGGTATACATCTGTGATTTAATTCTATTGTTTTATCATGCTCAATCTATCCAATCTCTATGGTGTGCTAGTTGTGCTTACACCTATTACTATGATCATACTATGCTTGCTATACTATATGATGTTGAATCATGCTATGATCTGTGATATGAGTTTCTATCATGCTAGTTTGTTAAACATGTTTAATCTAGTCTTTCAATTTGTCATGATTTATATTATGGAATTAATCTAGAAATTACCTAATATTCCAACACCCATCAGCCCCTTGCAGCGCCTGTTAAGCGCCAGTTAAGCAGAAAAAAAGATAGAGAGATAGTTTTTGTGGGGTAAAGCTATCAAAGTACTATTATGAAAAATTTTTGTGGGGCAAAGCTATCAAAGTACTACTATACAATGTTACCTAGATGTGTCAAGGCATGCGTGACAAAGATTGAGAAAGTAGTTAAGTGATAGATACCAGGAGGAATGTGTGCCTTTGATCCCAGGCCCATCTGTGTTGTTTACTCCCTGGACAAACCGCGACGACACCCCGAAGTCCCCAACATGGGTAACCATGTCGTTGTCCAGCAGCTGATGCTGGTTTCTATCGGTGGCGACAGCATACCTTGCTCATCACCAGCTGCTGGCCCTCACAGTCGCCACCTTGATGCTCCATCACAATGAGCAGCCCTGCTTCGATCTGCTGCTGCTACTCGCCGTCATCCTGCACTTGCTGTTGTCATCGCCTATAGCAGGATGAAGCAGGGTAGAGCATGTTGGGTGCGATTGAGCAGGCTGCAACTGCAACATCCAACATAACATGGGTCGTCGATTCCCCAATTTTCATTGTCTGTGTATGATGGAGTCTCTGATCCTATAGCCTCTGTTGCAGTTGCCTCCTCGTCGGCGTGCATCTCACCTTGTTCACGGCTCCCACTCCATCCACCGCAGCTCCAGGCTCGCTGCGAAGTCCGCCTATAGGGATCCACGTCCGGAGCGCCAAGCACGGAGAGTGCTCCTCAACAAGTGGAACGGGAAGAGAGCGGACGATCCGTCCAACACCCCGGACCCGGTCCTGGCAACACGCTTCCACGACCGCTTCTCGACCGACGTGCCCTCCCCAGAGCAGCTCACAGTCAGGGAGCTCTTCCCGCTGATGCGGCACGGCTCCTTCGTTGAGCCGGACGAGGAGCTATGATGCGGACCAGCGCGCTCTCTTTAGTCGCACATATCCAGACTTAGTACATCCTAGTTTGTTGCGCCGTTTCAGCCGGCGACTTGTGTCGTGTGTGACCTTCTTACTTGATGGCATCTCACCAAAGAGTAAGTCGGATGTATTCATAAACTTTGATTTCCCTTAATGCAAAGACGCACACAATGCACGCTTTCGAAAAAAAAAAAAATGATGGAGTCAAGAGCCAACTACTTTTTCTGTTGCTTCATCGTTAAATCTTCATCTTAATTTTTGCCCCCTTCAACCTCCATCCCTTCCAATGCAAGAATACATTTTCTTTCACCTTAAATTGGCGATATGTTTGACATTGGTATTATATACAGTGATATGATTCATCCCCATATCTCATTTCTAAGCCATGACGTCACATATTTCTAGCTGACATATCCATGTTATACATGGATTTATTTAGGATCTGCGGGCGGTTTAATAAAAGAAAAATAGGGAAGTCAGCCTAATTAGCTGATAAGAATGATAAGTTCAATTGTAGTGTTCTAGAGCAGGACAAATCCACACACTTGATTGTTCACATGTCATGTCTGTCTCAAAAGTCACACAAGAATGTTAATGATAGACGTACTTGTTTTACTATATACATAATACAGAAGTAGCACAATAGGAGTATGTACAGAGTTGAGTGGTTGACAACATGTACAATGTTTATGCACGGACTAAAGACAACACATTACACATGCATGGGCTACCTGGCTGCAAAGCAGAGAAAATTTCTAGAGTACTTCAGGTCAACCAAATGTCTTCTCGCTGCTGTAGCACATGTAAAGGAAGCCGTCTTTGTCCTTGTACAAGTCATAAACACTTCCCATCAGGCTAGCTGCGTGTGAAAAAAGATTGCATCGTCACTATCAATTCAGCTTACCCATTTCAACTAATGTGAAATGTCTAGTTTCGACCTTCTGGATCATAAAACTCAAGCTCCTATTGCCATCAATCCTACCGTAATACAAGCCGTAACCGATAGACAAAATGTCTAAAGCTTCAGCGGGGAACAGAGAGTTATCAGAGAGCTTATTATATTGGTGAACAACAATCTCACCTGTTTGGGGCAAAGTGTTGTTTACAAACACAAAGAGAGCTGTTCCTGGAGATAGGTGCAGCCTGGAGCGTAGTATGAAAATGAACTGCCCAACCGGCATGTCACAGGGAACCAGGTACCTGCACCATAAATAAATTTATTTATATTGCTACATTTCAATTTTCAGAGGATGGTCGAGGAAGTTACTGTAAAACATGGGTCACAAGCAGTATGGAATCAATGACCATGAAACACCCAATCCATGTTAGTAATGTATAATGGGCACAAGAGAGTAACAACATACTTCCTCTTCTCCATTTGTGGTAAATTACTCCTTGAAAACCTTTCAACAATAACCTGCAAATAGAAGCTAATAATTTAGGAGTGCCACGTTCATCAAGCAAGGGCTGTCAAACAGAGATTTAGGGCAAAAGCAGGGGAATGCAGAGTAAAATGTACAAGCTGGTAATTTAAGTTGATATTTGTGATCAATGTCAGTTCAGAGTACGCAAATCCTTATCGGTGATTCCGATTGGAATTTACAACGTTCCAAGACACTCATAAATTGATGTAAGAACCCTTGAGCATCAAAAACCAAAAAGTTGATCTGCAGGACAATGGTGAACATAGCTGAAAAAGGAGACGAAGTGAGAAACTGATGTGATGTGCACAGGTGTATAGTCCAGCATATATAGATAAATAACATGAACAAAATAAGCTGAAACTCTGAATGAACACCCGGTCCAAGCAAGAGAAAACTTGGATTTCTTTCTAGAGCTCCAAAATCGGAAAGGACAGGGACTGTGCGAGCTACAAGGGAATTCTCTGAATCCTAAAATCCGGCGTGTCGTTAGGCTAGGGATAGTATAGTGCTAGTAATAATCGATTAGTGACGCGAACACGAAGAAGTGAAGAAGAGTCAGGCTCGGGCCCACCTAGGGTTTGGAGGGCATAGGCAAGCAAGCTAGGAGTAGGAGAGGAGAAAGGAAAGGGAAACTTAGAGACTTGTCATACGGGGATCCTGGCGGGGTAGTTGGAGATCATGGCGGACGATTCCTGGAGCCTCTCATCTGCACCCCGACGACCCCTAGCATCAGGAATTGCTCAATTAAGTTAACTGCAGAGCTAGAAGAGCTACTGACCGAAGGTGAATTCTTGCTTGAAGTGCTTCATGGCGGATCAGATCAGATCGGATCGAATCGAATCGTCGATCGCTTTTGCTTTCGTCCGTCAATGGAACTCCTCTCCAATCGGCTGCCCTGCCGCTGCGCGAGGAAGAAGATGGCCGAGGAAGCAACGGTGAAGCAGTATCTGGGCTGGGCTGGGCTGCCTGGTTCCGGAAACAACAAGCCCAGCCTAAACTATTAAGTAATGGGGGCCCATCTAACTAGTTGTCTGTCGTACTCATCGCGGCTCCACATCTACTCCTCCCTCCCTCGCCCGCCGCCGCCCTGCTCCTACCGCCGCCGCCGCCGCCGCCGGAGAAGAGAGAGCATGGCGGACGCCCCTCGACATGTCTCTAGACGACCTCATCTCCAAGAGCAGGGGGACCCACCAACGCCCCCGCGGGCGAGGCCGTGCCCCCGGAGGCCCCGTACCCACGGCGCCGCGACGCCGCTTCAACACCCGCGCTGCCGCAGGACCTTACCTCCGCCGCGAAGCCCTCTCGTTCAAGGTGAGTGTCGGAGATCCCTTCCTCCCCATCCTCTCCTTGCTGCTGCTGCTCCTCCTAATTGAAGTTGCGCGCACCACCCCTAATCACTATTCACTGAATCAATCGCAGACACATTCGCGGGCCCATGGCTTATGCTGGATATAGGGTCGTGCAGCACCAGCACCAGCCGCCGATGGTGCCCGCCTTCGACGAGCCCACCAAGCTCTACATCTCCAACCTCGACTACGGTGTCTCCAACGACGACATCAAGGTTTCTTCTCTTGCCACAAACCGTGTTCATCATTTGATAGTCTAGTGTTGGTAGTATAAATTAAGGAAGCAAATCATACAGTGCAGAATGAAATGCATAAACCATAGAACTTAGAAGTACTCCACAAGTGGACAGCAGAGACGTTATAAAGCATAATAATGATATCAAAATTAACCAAGATGGCAGAAATCATAAAATAGAGTAAAGCAGATACAGATACCGAGAGACAAAAACTTCAATACTTTAGTGCAATTTAGATGTGGTTTTGTCTCTTCAAGCTTGGTTCTATTCAAATAATGTTCATAAGAGTGTAATTAGGTACTTTGAGATTGAAGAGCGAGTATAGAAGTAGGGAAAAAATTTCGCAGGAACAGTTGACAATCTGTTGGAGGTATCGCCTACAAAGAAGAAACTACTTCAGTTAGGGAAAAGACAGATTTTTTTTTTTTTTCACAGGCTGGACATATAATAAGATGGATAAAATGCTAAACTTGTATACATATGGATGTTAGGCCTCAGTTCAATGTTTTGGAATTACAATCCACCATGGTGTGCCCATCTAGAATTCTGGAATGTCAGGCATTCTTAAAAGAACCTATGGAGCGAAACTAAAATTCTATGGGGGAACCAAAAAGAAATGAATTTGAAGTCCATTACAAAGAATTGAGTGCTGGTAGGAAGAATTAGCGTTCATTAGTTTCAGCGAACAATATGGAAATTATGAAAGGTAGCAAATCAGAAAAAAACCCGACATCAGTTAAGGGCACAAGGCTGAGCAAGAATGGTATACAAAATTGCAAATCAACAAAAGAGAGAAAGGAGAGGGATACCATAGGGACGACATCAGGATGCTCCTTTCCTGCTCCTTTCCTTGTGTTGTCTTCCAAAAACTTATGGTTATTGTTAATGGGCTTCTCTTGAAGTTGTTGTTGATACTTGGGTTACTTGTTTGCCTGTCATCTGTTCTAGTCAAATGTCTGTAATAATTATGCCGCCAACTGGGCAAAACAGAGAGAGCGAGAGGGAGGGAGGGGGAGGAGTTTTGGAGAAGTTTCGGGACGAAGGCGGAGAGGAGGGGCGAGGAGAGAGGTTGTACAGGTCATTGATTGCATATCCAAAGGTCAGGGATAGAGGGCGACATGGCTTGTCGAGGGATCAAAAAATGGTATACAGTCATAAGATTAATGTATATATTACTGCAAGGAAACAAACAATTTGATTCTCCCTCCCTAGTTTGCTATGCTGCAACATTCTATTTCTCTAGTCAAGCAACATGCTCATCCATCCTCCCTTGCCTGACTGATCAGGAACTCTTTTCTGATGTTGGTGATATCAAGCGTTACTCCATCAACTATGACAGGAGTGGAAGATCAAAGGTAGGTTACTTCTGAACTCTGATGCCCATGCTCTTCATTGCTTTCTGTCTCATCAGCCTCAAATGCACATTCATTACCCTTTTTTTGCATGGAAAATGCTAATTAATTACTGTGCCTCAATGTTGGCAGGGAACTGCAGAGGTTGTCTTCTCAAGAAGGTCTGATGCTGTAGCTGCTGTTAAGAGGTACAACAGTGTGCAGCTTGATGGCAAACCTATGAAGATTGAGATCATTGGCGCAAACATTGAGGCACCACCACCACCAACTACAATCTTCTCCTTCAATCCGCAAGCTGGAAACTTCAGTTTGCCTTTCAAAAGGTTAGTTCCATCGTTCTTTGCCATATGCAATGTATTTTTCTCCCCAGATGAAATAGCATATGTAAAACATTGCTTTCCAAGACTTCCGTGCTGCTTTTCAGTCATTAGCTTCACTATCATTTCTGCAATGGGTAGAAAGCCATTCATGCTCTGTTACAACTCTGTAGCATGGTTCCTACGGTACAGTTGTGCTTAGACTGCAAACAGAGCAGGGATTATTTGTCTTTAATCTGGGGACTTATATTAAAACTCCCAGGGGAACAAACAAAAAGCACTCTCTCTCTCTCTCTCTCTCTCTCTCTCTCGAGTGAGGAATAAATAGATATAAGTGACATGCTTAGATTTGTGACATACATATATATAGGACCCATGATACTAAGCCTTTTGTTGACATTTGGCAATCAACTGGAAACCAATATTCATAAATGTTGCCTCCACATGATACACTAGTGGTTCGGCAGTGTGTGTGAAATTCTATTAAACATGTGATGGAATTGGGGCCGAATCTTAGTTGCTGTGATTGCTAATTTAAGACTGCATTGTCACGTGAATCAACAGTTTTGACTATGCTTTGCAACCTAGTGTTTTTTTCTCTTCTATATAATAAAGACCTGGAATAATAAACCTGTGCTTAAATTTTGCAGTGGGCCTGGAAGAGGTGGTGCTGGAGGATGGCCTCAGGGCAGAGGTGGATTTGGTGGGCGTGGGCAAGGGCAAGGGCATGGTGGACATGGTGGACGTGATGGGCGTGGGCGTGGGCGTGGAAGAGGGAGAGGGAGAGGGAGGGGTTGGGGAGAGAGTGGTGGTGAGAAAGTTTCTGCTGAAGATCTGGACGCAGACTTGGACAAGTACCACGCTGCAGCAATGGAGACCAGCTAAATGATTCTGGCACAGCATTCGTGGTGGGCAGTGGCCAGTTTGCCTTCCTGTGTCCTCTTTTGTAGGCATAGATGCTGACTATAGTATTAATATATCGGATCATGAGTAGGTGTATTAATCTGGAAGGTGAATTTACACTGAGAACATGTTGGGTGATGAAATGGAGAGGATTGAAGAAGCATTTGCGAGATGAAGTGTTTTTTGTGAGAGGAGGCTGAGTCTTGTCCTATTGTAGGTTTGGTTGCTTCTGAGTTGCAAACTTGTTGATGGTAATGGAATATATACATCATGGTTCTGATATTCTGTCACATTTCATGTTGGATGTCACCACTGTGCAGTTCAACTGCATGATTATTGTGTTAGCCTGGGCAAGAAATTAATCGTATCTTGCACTAGTTGCCAGAGTTTTGTTGCTTGATAACCTGTCTGTTTCAACTCGGCGGCGGCCCCTTGAGCCGGAAGTAGTATTTGTGAGATTCTACTATCTGGGGAATGGACAATGTAATCAAACTAGGAGAAGGTATTTGGTAGGAGAACGCATGTGCTGTGCATGGATGAATCAACTAATAGATTGTTGAGGTCTAGGATGTGCGCCTCCAGTCGCTGGGCCTCCTTCCCATGCACAGGGCAATGGACACAATACCAAAAAAATCTCTCCTCTGGTTTCTGTCACCGTGGACATGGTTCAAGAGCAGCAGCTTTGCCTCTCCTGCCTGCGCTAGGAAGGAGGTCACCACATCGTCATCGATCTACGTACCAGTGGCAACGTCATCATCCACACTAACTGTTCATGAGCTATATACACATCAATTAAAGCTGCATTCTTTATTTGTTTTATTCAGCCCTAGCTCTCTTCTTTTTTATATGACAGTATAGCTAGTGTGTCCATGTCCAAACAGCTCTTTAGCGGCACAGAAAAGTCAGAAATTATGCGCATATATATATACATATTTATTGCTGTGCAGAATGGAAGAGACAAATATGTATTTTACATCACGGGAAAGACGACAAGTTAGCTAATATAAATATTAGCGAGACACGTAGGTTTGCAAATACAAACTTTTTAGTGTGTTCACTTTGCATAATTGCTAGGCACATAGATATGGGCTTGATTAATTTCTAAGGTCGCCAGGGTTCCCAATGCAAAGGTGTTTTTTTTTTTTTTGGTTTAATATTTCTTTTGTCTTGATTTGGTTTTTTGGAAGTGAATGATGCCACTCTTGGAGATGAGCTCTTTTTTCGTCCTCATTATTTTAGGTGTCGACAAACAATAGGATTTGGGAAAGGAAAAATGCTAAATTGTTAGAGATGCTCTAATATGCTAATGTCAAACTATTGGAGATGCTCTAATATATGCTCTTTTATAGTTTGTGCTGGGGCTTTCATTAGTTGTAGAAAGGATATGTATAGCTAGGTTAATTTGGTTGCAGTAACGTACCCATATACTTCATTAGGTTGGAGTACCAAATTTAGTTTATAATAACACTTGATGATATGCGATTTTCATATGCATCGAAATGATTGATTTAATAATATATAACTTAGTCGGTAGTATGCATCACTGACACGTGTATCCATCACTAAATTAAATGCATGTTGTATGAAGAATTGCAAGCAACAAGCAGCTATTTGTTGCTGACATCGTGCCTAGCCTTCTGCTCCACCTCCGACAGCAGCTCCTGATCCGTGGATGGAGATGATCTGTGGTCGAGCCAGGCGATGATGTCCTGGAAAACGGCGTCGATGTTGTCGGGCGACTCGCCGGAGGTGAGGGCATGCCACATGCCCGGGGTAGAGCTTGAGCGTCTTGTCCTGGCTCGCCGCCGATCGATACAGCAGCTCGCTCACCGATGGGTCCGTCACCTTGTCTGCCCCTCCGTGTACGATCAGGAACGGCAACGACACCTACATGCATGTACGCAGCATATAATGCAATTAGCATGTCATCAGTTGTTGTCAGTATATAGTTTGGATGTTATTCTTGTCAAGCATCGACCAGCCGCAACTGAACCACATGCATTGGTCTAGACACCAAAGCACCAGTGGACTGATCGACCAACAACTTTGTTTGGCCGGCTCACACAAAGCAAAACTGCTTGTGTGTGCTGGGACTCAACTAGTTGTTAGTTCACTAGTTCATAGAACCTAACTATATATATTAGTAATTAGTAATAGTGATTTTATTAGCTGGCTATTGACTAGTCTAGTTCATTTAAACAGATCCTAACAACTCTGACTTCACAAAATATGTAACTCCATCGAGTGAGCATTTACCAAATCATAGAGGTGGCGCATCCATGACAATGCTTTTTAGGTTCGCGACGCCAATAGCGCTCGTCGTCGTTGCTAGCCTACTGATTGGATTGGCCTTTCACCAGGAGAAAACCACCAAGGTGGCTCGAGCCCAACCTCCATCTCCCCAAGTCCCCAATCATACATGCTAGATGATGATGTGGCGGAATATGGGGATAAGGGATTGAGAGATGGGGAAAACATGAGAGGGCAAACTCAAAATTCATAGTTGTTTTGTATAAACTTGGTTACACTAAAAATTATTTGACTCGGTAGTCGGTGGTTCGCTAAACTTGCATTCTTTCCCGAATAGAGAGAGTATGTTTGTATCTACTCACAGGGTTTAAATATTGTAAGCAGTGTAATTCCAATTAGTGGTCTCAATCCTAGGTCCATTTATATAATTTTCAGTCAATTTTTATATGCTATATTAGACATCACAATTTTCTTTCATAACAGGTATACAATTTTTTTTCGCAAAAATAAATAACACTCTTCATATTTCAAGCAAGTCCTTCATTTGACTTTTTTTCGCTCCAAGTTTGACCACTCGTCTTGTTCAAAAAAAAAAATTTATGCAAATATTGTCAGATTTAAGTCATTCTTGAAGAACTTTTATTAACAAAGCAAGCCACCGAAAAAAGAATTGATATTTTGCACAAATTTTTAAATAAGAGGAGCGATCAAACTTGTTATCAAAAAAGTCAAATGACTTATAATTTGGTATGGAGGAAGGAATATATATGTTTTTGATGAATAACACCTAGCTAGTAGTCTTGGTGTCTGATAGGGTTGTACTGCACTGTGTATTTAACTTGAGTGCTGTAATAATTCTCCATTTGACTAGTCAAAGAAGCAACTAGTGGCATTAGTTATTATTAGTAAATAAACAAGTCGGCGTGGCCGGTTGATGGAACCACTAATTTAAGTTAATTAGTTATTGATCCATCCACATCGAGAATCACCCAAAAAAAAAGGGTCACTCAGCAGGCATCATGTGACTAGTATTGGGAGAATAAATATAAAAAAATGAAATTGAAGGCAATTAAGCAGGAATTATTGACGAATCACCTGGGGTAGGAGGTTGTGCTCGAGGTCCAAGCTGACCTTGAGCAGCTCGTATGCCGTCTTGAGCCTTGGCTTGTCCTTGTAGCAGTAAGGGTTGCCCCGGATCTCGTCCCTCTTCTCCTGCGTCTTGTAGGCGGCGTCTATGACGTCGTTGCCGGGCACGATCTTCCACGTCGGGATGATGGACGTCATGGCCCTGAGGATGTTCACCACCAGCGGGTGAGGCCGCATGTCGTCAGCGATCTTGCACATGGGCGCCACCAGCACGGCGCCGCTCCAGAACTCGGGCCGCCTCAGGTGGAGGAGGAGAGCCACGGCGCCGCCCATGGACTCCCCAGCAGGAACAGCCGATGGCTGCTGCTGCTGCCGCTGCCGCTGCGCACCACGGAGGTGAAGTATTCGTCGCAGTCCCGGACCAGCAGGTCGAAATCCGGCACGTAGCCCTGCAGCCCGTCGGAGCGGCCGTGGCCCTCGTAGTCCAGCCCGTACACGGCGTAGCCGGCACGCGCCAGGCGCTCGCCGGTGCCGCGCATCGTCACCCCGCACTCCACGGCGTAGCCATGGCAGAGGAAGACGAGCGCCTTGGGTGGCCTCCTGTTGCCAGGCAGCCATGTGCATGCGAAGAGGCTCATCCCCCGCGAGTTGCTCACGTAATCCTAGCAGATTATTGTGTGATCCGTGAATCATGGATGCATGGGGTCAGACGGACGGAGACTACCAATTCGCTAGATCAAATACCTACCTCTCGGTACTCGTGGTCCAAGAGCACCTCGCCGCCAGCATCTGCCCCGCCGCCGCCATTGCTGCTCATCACGGTCCTGCCCGCCGTTTCCCTCTTCAAGTAGCCGCGAGCAGGGCAGGGGAAGACGAAACAGAGGAGAGTTGACTTTCTAGATGATTGATTGATATGCAGTATAGATGGAAGGAGAATGCCAGGCACGGGAGGGGAGGAAGGGATGCCATCTCTTACTAGTATGTGTATATATATAAAAGAAATAAATAAATATATACAGATTGTATTGTTCAAACTCAGCATGCGGGCACAAGATTTTTATTTTATGTATGTAGCACCCAGATAGATATGTACCGAATGAATGGATGATATGTATCAATTCAAACAAGAGCAGTCCAGACGACGAAGGAGACCTCTCAACCAACGCAAAGCCAAGCCAAAAAAAGGACTGGGTCCAACACGAAATACACACAAAGCTCCATCCATATCCATCTTGATCCTTGCTAATGCATTTTATTTTAACGACCTTGATGGTGGCCTGTGACATTACGAGAATCACACATATGTCAACACCATCGACTATTCCATCTGTCCACATATGGATGGATGGATGGATGGATGGATGTCATCTTCTCATACACTTATTACACGGTTACACCCAACTAACAACCCAACTAAGTAACTACAAGTCAGCCCTCACATCAACAAATTAAATATCGAATCTAGTAACTACATCTGGTTTACTATGGGTCTACCCTTACAAGACGGTATATTACAAATTCTCTCTAAAACTTGATTAAACATGGGTAGTGTCAACTACTCAGTTTGGCTAATGTAATCGACCCTAATTTCCACGAAGGGAAATGCACAGATATCGAAGAATAAAGTGATAGTCTCACGAGATCATCCCATCACAATATCCAAATAACAGTCGATATCAAGTACAAGACTTCGTTCGGAAAATACAAATAGAGGTTTATCTTATTACATCGCCACTTCTCGGAATCAAACTAGCACACAGCATCTAGTAAAGCATATCGAGTAGCGGAAGCGTCGTCTTCATCTTCGCTGAGCGTAGGCACAAGACACCTCCTCCTCAGTCCTCCCACGCGTCGAGATGGGGTCAACCTCATCACCTGAAAAGCTCTATCAGTCACGAATTGTACTTGGCCAGGTTCCCCACCCTATGTGTGTTGCTTTGTGGAGTGGATGCAAATAGGGTAATAACAAAAGGCCTAATATCTGGCTATAGTTTCCTATGCATGCATCAAATTCAATAATAATAATAATAATAATAATAATAATAATAATAATAATAATAATAATAATAATAATAATAATAATAATAATAATAATAATAATAATAATAATAATAATAATAATCAGTTTTAATCTAATCCCCGACTCATATCACATCCCAAATCATTACCATCATCATCTCAAATCTCACAACACACTAACAAGGCGACAAGACGGCTCCAGCTCCTTCCGCCCTGCCCTAACCCAGCTCTCAACCCCACCAGAGCCGTAAAGTCCCCCACACACACTACACCCGAGGTAAGAATAGAAGGACACCACTCTCTACTCGAGAAGAACGTGGGTCAAGGGAAGAGCGTCGTAAGCCGGCGCAAGCCGAAGGGCGAGTCCAAGCTTAAGACTAAGCCATACCCGAAGGTAGGACAATATGTATTGGTTTTAACTCTATAGAGCCTGTACACCCATAACCACCAGATAACCATCACCAACGGTGCCCCGTCTCGGCTATACCCGGAGATCTCCTAATCGAACGATGCCATCCTACACTCAACTTTGGGGCGCTGATGGTGCGGGAGGGGGGTTCCAATCTTCTCGTCGTAGGATCGAATGGGGGGAAAGGACAACTTGATCTGTGCAACGTGACGAACCGATGGCAAAGAACAACTACTCTAGGTAGCCACCTGTGATAAATGATTTCGCCCAACCACACAATAGATCGATATCTACCTGAACCACACAAAGGTATATGCAAGCTCCTGCAAATCACAAGGATACACAAGAACAAGTGGAAGAGAAAACTCCCAATCCTCAAGGGGGCAACAATGGCACAACCCTAAGGACAAGAGCATTTGGCTTCTCTGTATTTTTGTTCTCAAATTCGTGGTTAGGGTTTCAGAGGCGGTGGGGGTGCTATTTATACTAGAACATCCCTCCTAGTTGGGCTAAATGGGTTGGGTTTTGGCCCGGTTCGACAAAGCAAAGCATTGTGGGACACAGATATTCCGGATGAGCTTAACTAACCTAGCCTATCCCTAACGACGCATCGACCGAAGATCGCGCTCGATGACAGCATGGAACTCCCCACGACGAAAGCCCAAAGCTCGACGGGGATAGCTCCGTCTCGGACGAGCTCCCACATGCCGCGAAAGACCCAGAGACGAGCTCGAGCTCGTCTCAGGAGGTAACTTCCGCCTCGAACGAGCTCCCTAAGGGGCGGAAGGGTATGGCAAGCTCGACCTCGGCGGCGAGCTTTCTTCCGTCTCGAACGAGCTCCCCGGCGCCAGACCCAAGTGTGATCGGGAGAATCTAGGATGTGATGATTGAGGCACAGAATCATAGCTACGCGACCGGCGCCGCAACCTACGATCAGATCTCGCCCTCGGGGACGAGATCATCGACGACACGCCAGTATATGGGACCGTCAGCCACCCAAGTGACGCCAAACACAAGGGACAAGCGCTACACGACAAGGATGACCTCGGTAGATGAGGTCGAGCTCTCCGTCGAGCTCTCCCCGACCACACGCCTCTCCCTCGCGACACCAAGTACATGCATTTAAAGCGAACGACGCCTCCACATGCCCGACCGCGGACAATGGGCGCTGCATGACGGGCGGCGAGGCGCCAGGGAGTACGGTGGCGACGAAATGAGCTCATTGTTTCCCCGGACGCCCACCAAGGAGCTCTCCGAGCTCCTGCCGTCGCACGCACGACGCATCGGAAAATGGAGCCTCCTCTACCCAATCCTACGACGACCGGGCGAACAAAGACGAGAGAAGCGACGGCCGCACGCCAAGACGCCTGGACAGGACGGCGTGCCCGACATCACAGAGGACATCTTCCTCCCTCACCCCTCGACCGGATTTCTTCCACTTCTAAGTCCCGAGGCCTGAGGCCACCCGTGTGAGCTCCCTTACGACTATAAAAGGGAGGGCTTGGGGCCCAGTTGAAGGCAAGCTCTCTTGCACACTCAAAAACACACACACGAACCACCCGATCCCACGCACCATACGGAGACCTGGGAGCTCATCTCCCTCTCTCACCCGCTTGTATTCGCCCCGATACGAGCAGTTTGAGCTCCGATAGTGTCACACACTGGACTAGGGTGCCCGATTGCCCCCGAACCATTATAAACCCTTGTGTCATTGTCCTTGAGCTAGGCCATCTTCACACACATTAGCCGATCGAGGGATTACCGACCGTGGTATACGACCACGGCGCTTGGTGCACCGTAGGGGCAGCTAGTGTGACGTTCACCACTTCGATGGCTTCCTTCACCACCTCCCGACCTCAAGCACCGATGCGCTTCGGAACCTGGACTTCGCCCGGCACTCGCCGAGGGCTCCCTCATTGAGTCACCTTCCCCTCGGATGGTGTAGGACGAGATGACGCCACGCCGCCCGGCGACGCCGCCGACGCCATGCCGGTCCGCTCCGGCCAGGATCCGACTTCCGGCCCGCCGAGTCCCATTCGAGGGGCGGCCGATCATTTCTTTGTCGCCATTGCGGACTGCTTCCGCACATCCTCAGCCCGGAGCCGACTCAGAGTTGTTCCGCGACGTCACCTTCTCCATCGCCAACGTCGTCTCCGCATGCACGCCGACACGAGCCGCTCCCCGACGAGTTCCTCGCGGCCTACGACGAGATGTACCCGTAGGGACAGCTCTTCCTGCCTACGGCACGTCACGCCGAGCTCGGCGCGATCGGTCTCGAGATCACGCTGGGCAGCCTGAGCCTCACAGGGGCTGACCCCACACGAGAGTGCTACATGTGTGAGACGTCGGACGGCCACGGCGCAGCCTACCAACGAGGGACGAAATCCTCCCAAAGACACCCCGACACGCTCGGGCGACCGGATGGATCGATAGGCGGCACCCGCCCCTGCGGGTTCACGAGCGCCGACGAGCTCGAGGAGACCAAGCGAAAATCGCCTGGAGCGTGACGCCCTCCTCGAGGAAGTTGGAGGACGGCGACGAGTTCGAGCTCGAGGAAGGGGAGGCCCGACGTTGCATCGACGAGGCCGACCCCCCCCCCGCTTCGACCACGCAACGCGAACCCCGCCGCCACCATTGAACTTCCAAGATCCGCCCGAGCCCGAGGAGCCGGAGGCCCGACGGGCTCATCACGCTAAGGTCTCTCATCGGGAGGGTCGCCGAAAGCAGAAATGGAAAGCTCGGTGTCGATCGCGCGCTCGAGAGGAGCATGAGGCCTCCTCTAACCGTAGGTCGGCGCGAGGAGATTCATCGCTGCGAGTTCACGCCCGGCGCCCGAGTCGGCGAACCGCGACGCGCCGGACACCCTCAACGCGCGACGCCGCAGAAGCACGGAAGAAGCGACCGGTCGCCGAAAGGCCGCGATCGCCATGATGACGACCGCCCTCCGTGTCCTGCGGGAGAGAAGGGGCGGCCGCTACGACGCCTAGGAAGATCGTAGTCAAAGCCCCACCTCGAGGTCCGGCGACGACAGCGCTCGCCCAGCTCGCAACACCCGGAAGCGCGAGGAGGAGCTCGAGACCGCAGCCCCGCGACGGACGGAAGGCGGCCGCGGTGTTTGACTCCCGGGTTCATGACGCGCCGTTCTCGCAAAGCGCAGCTTCAACCTCCGTCCTGGTACAACGGAGACGGATCCCGGTGTTCGGCAGAGGACTACCGCCGCATGCGAGTCGGGAGGAGCCGGCACGAAAGCTCTTTATCATCCGTAACCTCCCCCTGTACCTCGCTGACACGGCACGATCATGGCTCGAGCATCTCCCTACAGGAATGATCGACAGCTGGGAGGACCTCCACGATGTCTTCGTCGGGCAACTTCAAGGGATGTACTACACCCGAGCAACACATGGGACCTCCGCAGCCGGGCAAGCGGCGAAGGGGCGAGCCCCGCGCGACTACATCCGATGCTTCTCAAAGCTCGAACGAGCTTAGCGACGCCATCGACGCTGAGATCATCACCGCCTTCACCTTCGGCACGACTGCGAGACGCTCATCCGCGAGCTCGGCATCCGCAAGCCCAAGACGGTGAAGGAGCTCCTCGACCTCGCCAAGAACCACACCGGGGGCAAGCAAGCTATCTCTCTCCGCGGTCCTTCATGGCACCACCCGCAAAAGGCAAGGACAAGGTGGGCGATGAGGTCGCCGAGGATCGAGCTCGCGATCCAAGAAGAAGAACAAGAACAAGCATCGCCGCGGTGAGGACGACTTCGTCGCGGTGGCCGAAAAGAAGAAGCCTGGTGCTAAGGCAGCCAAGCCAGGCGCGCCCAAGGACTTCTTCGAGAAGAAGTTTGAGCTCCCCTGCCCCAACCATGAGGGACCAGTCAAGCACAAGCTCAAAGATCGCAACCTCCTTCGCAAGTTTGTGGTAGGTACGAGGCGGGAGACGGCGCGGCAATGAGCGCAACGATGACGAGCTTGACGAGCAGGCCGGGCGACAAGGACGTCTTCTTCGAGGACGGCGCGGCCAATGTCGATTTCGGCCGGCGTGCACGAGTCCAAGCACCGGCGAAGCTTCTCCAATACGCGAGGTCCTCTTCACCGAGCTGTCACGCCCCTCCTACCTCAAGTGGTCCGAGGCCCCGATCACCGACAAGAAGGACCATCCCGCATGTTCCTCATCCCGGGAGGTTCCCTCTCGTTGTCGACCCCATAGTCGGCACCAAGCGCCTCGTGAAGGTGCTGATGGACGGCGGTAACGGCCTCAACCTCCTCTACGTCGACACCATGGAGGCGCTCGGCATCACCCGAGCTCATCTCCGGCCCTCCACGGATCCCATCCATGGGGTGGTGCCATGGAAACAAAGCGTTCCCGCCGGATGGATCAACCTCCCCGTCACCTTTGGCGATCCGAGCAACTTCTGCAAGGAGGTGCTCACTTTTGAGGTGCTCCCATACATGAGCGCGTACCACGCGCTGCTGGGTGGCCATGCTACGCGAAGTTCATGGCCGTGCCCAACTACACGTACCTCAAGCTCAAGATCCCTAGGCCGAAGGGCGTGATCACCATCAACTCCACCTTCAAGCGCGCCTTCCACTGCGACAAGGAGGCCGTCAAGACGCGACAGCGCCATCGAGTCATCGAGAAGCTCCTCCACGAGATGCTCGCGTGGGTCCGCGCAGAAGACTCCTCCGAGCTGAAGAAGATGTCGAGCACGTTGAGCAAGGTGGTGAGCTCGTCCGTCGAGCTCGAGAAGGTGGCGGGCTCCTTCAAAACCCGATGAGGACACCAAGGTGGTGAAGGTTAACGAGGAGGGGCGCACCGTTCGTATCGGTGCCGAGCTCACTCCTAAATAGGAAGGCAATCTCGTCGACTTCCTCCGCGCGAACCTCGACGTATTCGCGTGGAGACCCTCAAACATGCCCGACATACCAAGGGAAGTCGCCGAGCACTCCTTAAACATCAAGCCCGGTTCTCGGCCGATGAAGCAGTGGCTCCGATGCTTCGATGACGGCAGGCGGCAAGCAATCACCGAGGAAATAGATAAGCTCTTAGCGGCGGGCTTTGTTAAGGAGGTGTATCATCCCGAGTGGATAGCCAACCCTGTACTAGTTAAGAAGAAGAATGGGAAATGGAGGATCTGTGTTGATTATATGAGTCTCAATAAGGCATGCCCGAAGGATCCGTTTCCTTTGCCGCGCATTGACCAAATCGTTGACTCCACCTCCAGTGCTAGACGCTCTATTTTCTCGACGCATACTCCGGCTACCACCAAATCGCGATGAACGAGCTCGATTAGCTCGCAACCTCCTTCATCACCCCGTTCGGTGTGTTCTGTTACGTAACCATGCCCTTTGGGTTCAAAAACGCGGGAGCTACTTTTCAGAGATGTATGCAGAAAGTCTTCAAGGAGCTTCTCGGGAAGCGAGTTGAAGCATACGTCGATGACATCGTAGTCAAGACGAAGCGTACAGGGGAGCTCATCCCCCGACCTCAAGGAAGTCTTCGACAAGCTCAGTGAGTTCGGGGTAAAACTCAACCCCGAGAAATGCATCTTCGGAGTTCCTTGGGGAAAGCTCCTTGGCTTCATAGTATCCGAGCGTGGCATCGAAGCTAACCCCGAGAAGATTAAGGCCATCCGTAGCATGGGCCCAATCAAAAACGCCAAGAGCGTCAGGCGGCTCACCGGGTGTCTCGCCGCCCTCAATAGGTTTATAGCTCGACTTGGCGAGTGTAGTGTTGGGGGTCAACTTTATTTTTAACTAAACTTCGACCCAAACTTTGAAGAATATTCTTATAACGAGTTTTACACGAAGGTCACCTGAGGAGAAGAGAAAGACAAGTTTATTATGGTTACATTACAAGATCAATTATCACGAAGGAACTATGAAGACCTTCGCGGTTCAAGCTTCGTTGATAAGACCCAAAAGGAGGCTTGTCGGACACCTTCGCAACCAATATACGAAGAGAGATCAAGACAAGATACGCCGAAGATAACAAGAATGACTTCGCCAAAAGTTTAGATACAGAAATTTGTCATTTGTAAAGTTTATCATTTATCTTGAAGTACGAAGCCAGGGGGGCCTATAAATACCCCCTCGACATCTCTTGTAATGAACATGTTGTACCACGTCACTTCATGACTAAGTATTCATCAATAAACGTGTTTGGAGTATCTTACCCAACATCTTGGCGCCCACCGTTTGTGTGTGTGCTCTCGAGCATTCCCACGACCAACTAAAGACATGGGGAGGCCAAAGAAACAAACATCTGCGAAAGAAACAAGACCACAAGAAGATGGAAAAGAAGAAGAAATTGAAGAACCAAGGGAAAAATCAAAGTCTCAAGACAACGACAATGAAGAGCAAAGGCTCAAGGCACTTGAAGAAAACTTAGCAAGGAAAGAAAAAGAACTTGAAGAGTGCGCACGGCGCACAAGAGAAAAGACAATAAAACAAAGAATTGAAGAAGCCGAAGCGGATTGCGAAGACTAAATGAAGAACTTGAGAAACAAGAAAAAAGAAATCATCAACATTGAAGAGCCAAGCTCGGCGTAACAATTTAAGGAAAGAAAAAGAACAAGACAAAATCACAACAAACAATTGACACGTAATCTCCTTTGTCAATCGATGTACAAATAACAAAATGGCCAAAAGGGTTCAAGTTCAATATAATCCCAACATATGAAGGACTCACGGATCCAAGACAATTCCTTATGAGTTTTGAAGCCGCAGCTTGCCTTAGGAGGAGGAGATGAATCAACATTAGCAAAATCACTCATCATGGCAATGAAAGGTTCTGCAAAAGTGATACTCTTCGCTCAAACCAAGGTCAATCAAAAGTTGGGAACAACTAAGGACAAGTTTGCTAGTTGATTTTCAAGGATTTCAACACACCGAATTAACAAGTGACGACCTTTTTTGACATCAAGCAATACCCAAAAGAGCCATTGATCAAGTATTACAAGAGATTCATCCAAATGAAAACTCAAATTCCGATATGTGCCGGATGAAGTGGTCATCATAGCGACCATCACAGATTTGAGCAAGTCAACTATCATCACATCCGAAAAGAGAAAGACCAAAAACAGGTTGCTCAACTCTATGAAGAATTCTAGAAATATGCAAAATCTGATGATGATTACGAAAAGAGAATCGAAGAAGAAAACTTTGAAAGAAACCAAGC